>CM046433.1:5453772-5876633 GCA_025506505.1 Flaveria sonorensis | reverse complement strand
ACACTATTGTGCTCATGCAGAGTTCTCACAACCGTGCAACTAGGACATTTATGGATTACGAGTCAATAAGTCAAGCAATGGATGGTATGTATAGTTTATGCACTAGGTTTTGAGGGGAAAAAGTTGATAGTTTGCTGTTATATGTTTTTTGTTAAACCTTTAGTCTAATTTTAATCCATTTTAGCAGCCATGAGGACTGGCTTTGTGGTAAAGTGAGTTGGATTTTATAATTAGTCACATCCCTTCATTTTTTGTGTCTAAATGAAGAAGTTAAGGTTGAAATTCGTTCCCTAATTAATGCTTAATATTTATAATTCCTACCTTAGAAGTATTATAGATATTTTTGTAGTAGTAGGTTTACATGTGCCAATGATCCCTTGTCTAATGGTTCAAGGGGAGGTGGGAAGCTTTGCTTCTTTTGGAGGTCATGAGTTCAATCCCTGGCGTGGGAGTATTTACTAACTTGGTGTTACTAACTTACTACAACTAGTTTGCCGTTCAAAAAAAAAAGGTTTACATGTCTTTGATAATATGACTTGAACATCATTAATTCCTAGTTTCCTACCTGGTTTTCAGGAAGTGCTAAGGGGCTGTTTGTTTGCCTCTTAATGAGGCTGGTCAGACCTTAATGTCTGACTCGGTCAGACATGGGTCAGATCATTGTGTTTGGTTAGATACCTCTTAATGAGAAAGAGGTCTGACCGAACCCCTTATTCGTCAGACGTGAGCTTGCATCTGACCCGAGTCAGATCTGTGGTCTGTGACGGAGAGGAATCTGCGAAGACGACGAGGGATCTCGAAGGCGACGGGCGGTGGTTCAGACGACGAGGGATCTGCGAAGGCGACGGGCGGTGGTTCAGACGACGAGGGATCTGCGAAGGCGACGGGCGGTGGTTCAGACGACGAGGGATCTGCGAAGGCGACCGGCGGTGGTTCAGACGACGGGATCTGGTTCAGACGACGAGGGTTCAGACGACGGCTGTGGGTTCGCTTGCGTATGGCGGAAGGAGGGAGGCGATGATGAAGATGAGATGAGATGAGATAGATGATAAAGTGATTGTTTAAAATGATTTGAGGGTTTTTATTTAAAAACTTTCCTTTTTACAACCAAACACACTTATTGGTTCAGACCACTTATTGGTTCAGACCACTTATTGGTTCAGACATCTTACTGGTTCAGACCTCGTACTGGTTCAGCACTTATTCAATTAGATGTTACCAAACAGCCCCTAAATGTTTTCAAAATTCCTTTTTTCTAAAAGAGGACCACTGAGCCAATCTGAGGTCAAAACGTTGAAAACTATGTAGAATCTAGATCCAACACCGTATAAGTGCAACATAGTCTAAAGCCTAGCTTGATTGCATTTAGTTCTCTTATAAATTCCTATACTTGTAGAAGATTTGAATTACTTTCAAGTATCCAGAACTGTTGTAGTACTGAATATCAGTCACCGACTCACCTTTATTATCAGAATTGCTCCTGTTTATAGTAGGACAGGGGATGTAATTGGTTTCATTGATCTTTTCTTTGTTATGCTCTGAAACTTATTAGAATCGTCTCTCTTGTTCTATAAAGCTATTTTGGGAGAATAGACCCCCTAAGTGTCCAAGGCAGTTAATGGGAATATATTATTTATTTGTCTTCAATATTATTGACCGCATACTAAATTACTAATGAAGAGAATAGAAAATATGAATTAGGGGACTCGTATGAATTATGAAATGTATTTACTTTTAGCTTTCATTTGGAAGCATAAGAGATAGAGGGTATTAACTATTAATTTTTTTGTTTTGAAGTATATCTACCCATATATATATATGAATAAGTGGTGTGCAAGTGTTTTACTAGGTAGATGCCCAATGGTATTAATACTAACAATCTTAGATTTAGACAATGATTATTTGAACATATCATGGATAGCAAAAATGATAACTATCAGTATACTATGGACTATGCTTGGTGTCTGCTATGATCATTTAGATTAAATATGTAGATTTTCAGTTCTGATTGAAAAAAAAAACGTGCATGCATATAATTTGTTAAATTTATTCTTATATGTAATCTACTACTGCAATGATGTATTGATGTCTAATTCTTGCATGTGCTATGTGCAGGTATATGTGCGCTTTATGAAAGGAAACTCAAAGAATTGAATCCAGCCATGAGAAATATTACTTATGACATTGAAGATCTCTATAATTTCATTGATGGCCTTGCTGACTTGAGTGCTTTAGTGTACGTTTTCCTTTCTCATTCTTGCTTAATAAATCGTTATTTACTATTAGTACTACTGAAAATATGCTAAATGAGCATTCAAATCCTTTAAAACCCCTTATTATTATAAATAAAATCATGAATTTTTTGTCTTGCATAACTGGTTGGTTATCTTTATGAAGAATCCTAGAAATATGAGAGAAAATGTACTAGGCCCTGCGAGGATATATGAAACATGTATTAGGTGGTGGTTGTTAAAATTATCATTACAAGAAATAGATAATGATGAGTGGGAGGATATAGTTTTATGTTTTTTAAATATATTGGAGATGCTACACTACTATTTATATACTCCCTGCATTTCATTGTAGTTGCAAGTTTCTTTTTCAGTGATCTTTGAGTTAGAATTACTTGTCTCTTAGAGCTTTCACATCTCATTCCTCATCTCTATCCCTATAATTTACCAAAAAAAAAACACAATTTCTATATTCACCCATCTTTTTCTAAAACTCCAACATCCCATTCCTCATATTTTTCCCTATCTCAATTAAATAATATTTATTTATTCTTCTTTTAATACTATTTCTCTCTCTTCCAATCACATCCATTAATTAAATATTAAAAAAAGATATGAGGGATGAATAGTAAATCCTTATATTGGGGGATGAAATTGTTTTCCTCTAAAATTATGGGGATGGGTATAGACATGGGGAATGAAATGGAGTGAATATTTTGATGATTTTATTAAATATGGGGATGGGGATGCTCGAGTCCACATTTATTTTATGAAATTATATATGATAAGCTTAATTTCATAATACCAACCCTTAAAACCTTATCTTAGAGGTGGCAAGATGTGTGTGTTGGGTTGACATGAAAAGACTTGGTCTTTTTTATGATTAATATTTCATTAATATGATTACAAAGAAAGTATTAGTCTATTACAATATTGGTATACATCTTTTATAAAGTGATTCATCCTCTAAGTTTTATAATGCGTTAAAATATTAAATATGATTAGAAAACAAGACTATGATGATAATAATAACAACCAAGTCTTTGAATAAGGTGCGAGTTAGGAGGTCTTATGCATTAGAGTCGTACTTTTGGGGGACCCAGTAACTCGTGATCTTTCTAGGTAAAACACTTTATATAATCCGTTTTAGTTTAAAAATAACCCAGATCGACCCATCCACAAGTAAATAGTCGAAATTGACACATGAAGCAAACAAATTTATTTAATTGTTCTTGTTGCTAATTATATCTTATGAACCCATCCTGCCTTGCAGTTATGATCACTCTATCCAGGCATACCTTCCAAACGATCGACAATGGATCAGACAGAAGATGTTCAATCACCTTAAAAAATTGGCTCATTGATTGATGTCAATCTTATGATGTGTATCATACCAAGATTATTGCACATAACTTTCCTTCAAACATAAAGGAACTATTACTGCACTTGTATTGTACCTTCTAGTTCAACTGCACACTGTTTTGTAAAACTTGGTGGTGCTTTGTTGTGCTCAAGTGGGAAAGTTGTATGTTACACTATCAACCGTTTGTCACCTATATTATTGGTTGTTTGGGATTGCTCATTAAATCTACTTATGTTATCAAAGTGCAATCAAGATATAAATGTTTTCAATTTGCTTTTGTCATACCTAAAAATGTAATTATCAGTTGATGACTGTGAAACACTTGGTCTATAAATGATTTTGGATAGATTACTCTTAAATTAATTATATATCATCTTCAATAATTGTATAATCGTACTCAACTGCATTCATTTGCATTTTACAGATATAAACGACTTAAGCTACTTGTGAACTAGAGTTTTGTGAAGAGTTGTAAAACTTAAAATGAGCTGAGCTAAACCAATCAGACAAGCTTATAAAGCTTGTTTATGTAACAAGTTTAAGCCTGAGGTGTATCCACCAAAACTCTAAAATCGTGTAGGCACACAAGTTTAGATAAACATATTATTATATTTATTATTATACTTATACAATATAATAAAAGTAAGTTATATATGGAAGTTTATCATTGATAAAATCGAATCCAAGTAATCATTGTGGAAGACGAATATGCTTTCATTCGGTAGTAGAATCACATAACTTAAAAAGTGGTTTTGGGTGTTTTAATCAGGGGCCACGTCATCCTCCAGGACACGTGTTTGACCACTATTTTGTTGCAGGCTGTGATATTGACACCTTTGACCTTCATGATCTTTAAGGTGAGTTCACGTGGCCGAATTTGGTTGATGCTTGCAATCTGTTTGATTTAATCCTCAATGAAACCTTGAAACCAACAATCTTTTGTTAGTTGCTTTTCAACTTATAAATACTATGAACAAAACAAAACATTAAGATAAGATCAAAAATCTTATTTTAGCTTTAAGAAAGAGTAAAGATTTGATGGTCAAAGATAAATTATTGCTCTTTTCCCGCATTCAAACTAATTGATTCAATGATATGGTTGAATGTCAACATCAAGAACGACACCCTTAATCAAAGTCCACCTAACCAAATATCTTGATGGTCAAAGATAAATATCTCAAATTTAATGGTCAAAGATAAATATCTCAAATTTGAACTATTCAATTGGATCTTCATGACTTTTGCAGACAAATTTTATCTGGTCAAAGATTATGCAATCACAGCCGCTATAACATGTATAGTTCGATCAATCTTATGTTTTAACCCATCTTTGAAGATCTTGAAAGATGAACTCTCAGTTGTTATATCTTATGTTTTTGTTACCTTGTATTGTTTTGTCATCACAAGATAGTGATTTGATTCCTCCAAGATGGGATGTTATGATAATGGAAAGATTTATGATATTACACATAGGATTACTGCAGAAACACCCACTGGGATATCTCAAAATGGGATTGGGGAAGATTACCTTAGGCTTCATGACAGCATGAAGAATGGATCCGATTATAACTTTTCGATTATTAAGCTGCCTGCGCATTCGGGTACTCATGTTGATGCGCCTGGGCATTTTTATGAGAATTACTTCGAAGCGGGATTCGATGTTGATAGTCTTGATTTGCGAGTGCTCAATGGTATGATCTGTTTGTTATGTTATGTTTATGATGGTTATATAATTGATCAAAAGTTCAAAACATGGTTTTGGATTCTTTTCTCTATGATAGTCAGTTGTGTAGTAGTTTAAATTCATAATATTGTTTTCTTCACAGGTCCAGCTTTGTTAGTCGATGTTCCAAGGGACACTAACATAACAGGTACATACTTGTTCAGTTAAATACGGTTCTTTACCTTTAACCTTAATTTGTTTATTTTGATTGGTGACACATTTGTGTAGTTCTGCTTTAAGTACTGCATGTTTCTTTCAGTGTAAACATGAGCGATATTAGACTGCTTTTATCAGATTGGCTAGCATTTATGATGTTTATAGAAGTGATATTTTCATGTTTCTTTCAGTGTAAACATGAGTGATATTTTCTTACTAATTAATTTCAGCTGAAGTTATGAAGTCGTTGAACATTCCCAGGGAGTTAGGCGTGTGCTTTTCAGAACATTAAACACTGATAGGTAAACTTTCACTTTTTATTTTAACTATGATCAGCAATACTATGGTGCTTGTTCAACCTTTGATTTCATCATATCTTTGAATCATAACGTTTGTTCGGATGGCTTTTTGGGATCCATTTAACTAAACTTTTTCTTCCTTTTTATTATTTGCTGAATAATTAATTTCAGGCGGCTAATGTGGGAAAAGCGATTCGACACAAGCTATGTGGGATTTATGAAGGATGGAGCCCAGTGGCTGAAGGACAACACTGATATTAAACTTGTTGGTAATTAAACATGCTCATTTAATTTTACAACTGCCTAAATGGAACCTATGTTGATGCACTTGCACTAAAATCTTGAATTAAGATTCTGTCAGAAAAACATTTCTTTTACGAAATACCTACCATAAACCTACTTAGTTGTGTGCATTATGCATAACATAATAAGTCACTTGTTCTCGTCTTGTAGGTATTGATTACTTATCAGTTGCTGCATATGATCATCTGGTTTCTGCTCATCGCGTCTTCTTAAAGAACAGGGTAAGTCATGTATTCATTTATGTAACATTGACTCAGAACATACAATTGAAAGGTGTTTGGTTATTTATTGCATACTTAAAATACCCTTCAATAATGACAAAAGAACGGGTCAATTTAAGTCAACCTCCACCAATATTTATCTGTCTTCATGGTACGTCAATGTGGATTATTAACACAACTTTGTTGTGTCCTTTATAGGAAATCATCCTTGTTGAAGGTTTGAAACTTAAAGATCTAGAAGCAGGAATATATGATGTGCATTGCTTACCATTAAGGTTATTTGGAGCAGAAGGATCTCCCATAAGATGTGTACTCATCAAGTGATATTAGTAATCATAGTGGTTACAAAACTTGCTCATAAATAAATTTCATTTTATTTCAACTTACTCCTGTATCTTAAATTTGTTAAAACATCATTTCATGTCAAATTTTGACTGTCATACAAGTAGTATTTCATTTTAATTTATGATTGACATGAAACCTTGAAACCAGTGAAAAGTAAAATAACATTGATGATAGTTTGAAAGAAATCCATGTCAAATCACTTATCCTATCAAAGATAGACAAGAGAGAAAGAACTAATCTAATAGTCACCAGAGGAAAATCAGATTAGAAATGTAATTATCACAAAAATACTGCAGCAACCGACTTAGTATATCAACATATAATTACTGGCTTATCAATGTAGTTAAGAATCTATGCAGGTCTAAACTCGATGCCTTGCACACTTATCTCATTATACCACTTACGAAAGAGAATGTTATGAAAGATAGCGCACAAGCCAACACGCATCAATTTCGTTTCGATGGTAGTACCAGTTTGAAATTCCCATACTTGAACTTCCATCCAACCATCATTCCTTTGTAGTGGAATGCCTTTCAATTTAGGTCTATTCAATGGGTTGTGGGAGTTTTGGTTAGCCTTTGGTCTAATAACCGGAGTTTGAGGATTAAGCAAATAGATATACCCACAATCACTAGACACTTCCCAGCTTGTTTGATCATTAAAGTTTTCTCTCATTTGCAGAGGAAACTCGTATTCGGAAAAAACCTCAGAGATGTTTTCCGGTAGTTTGTAGACTAGATAACATGCATATGTTGTTTCGGGCGACAATATTTCAGAGTTGATCTCGCAGGTGATACTAAAAGGTTTAACCGGATCAAAAGCCACTTCTTCAAATCTTCAGAAAAAAACACATTACAAGAAATATAAATTTTAGACGTGGAAAAAAATTGCACACAAGAATTTGATAATAAACAACCTCGATTCCGTTTGATACTTCCATTTCCACTGTGTTTCTAGAAGTGCTGATCTTGCTGATAGCATAAGACATCTCTTCCCATTTTTAGCAAGAGAAAACCACTGTCAACCAATAAATATGAGATATAAGTAAATGAGTTTAGTTTAGTAATAATTAAAAAATAATGAGAATGAATCATTTCCATCAAATATACCACCTGATCATTACTGATTAGGAACCCTTTGCAAAGAATATGATAGAGTTCCTTTTTTGTTGTCCATTTCAGATCATATTCTGCCCACTTGATTATATCATCATAACCATGAGGCAAATGTTTTTCGCAATGTGTGTCATCTGATTCTGACATGGTTTGCATATCCAAATTATCATCCTCTAACACTTCACGTTCCACCTATAAAACATTAACATATTTGGACTTTGATCAACTATAAAACAAAGATGATGTATATGATTAAAATTCATGGTGTCAGCTTACTTTCTCTATGGGTCGAAACTCGATGCCTTCGATTGAATAGAAACAAGATGGATGCATATTGCCCTCAAATACAATTTCAAGATCAACATTTCGCCTTTCGCTTTCAAACTGATACAATTCAGCCATCCACCATCCATCTTCTCTCCCATCAGCCACATGTGAAAGTGAAGATTTTGTCTCCCCTTCCAGTCTGTAGCTAATGCCTAAATAACACGGGTTGTTTGTGGCAAACACTTCATGGGGACGTTTGAACACAAGGTTTACTGTGTATGTGATTTTTGGTGACAAGAATTGAGTTCTGACATGTGCTTTGAATCTCCCGGTACGTGTTACATAGCAGTTGTCTGGAGGAAATCTGCAGTGGAAATTAGAAGTAAGAATAACAGTACATTACAATATGCTTAAGAACTAGTCTAATAACCAAGAAAGAAAAGAGAAATACAAGTACCTTGAAACATCTTCAGACACATACTCATATCTGTCTGCAAGTGGAATGAGACATTCTGTTGCAGATATCATTTCACAATGTTCTCCATTTTTGTTTAATGAAAACCACTATTCATTATAGATAGCATGAGTTAAAATATATCATAGTAGATATATGAAGTGCAAAGAGTTTCTTTCCTTTATAAACCATAATATATAGATACAAGTAATTACCGTTTTGCCCCCGTTAAGGAGGATCCCTTTGGAGAGACACAACTTCAGCTCCTCTACGGATTTATAAGTCAGAGGATGTACTGCAGTCTTAATCATCTCTTCATAATCCAGTGGATGTTTCATTTGTTCATAAATTTCCTGAAAATCAAGTGCAATCTTAAGCTGTTCCACAACAAGAGACATTGTTGGTCGTTTTTCACGAGATTTCTGCAGACACTGAACTGCAATGTCAGAGTATGTTTCCAAAGACCTTGGATCCATTCGTTTCATAAGATCTTGGAAGATAATATCATCCAACTTCTTTTGTTTGTACTTCTCTTTCCACATAGGCACTAGACTTGGAAACATGCCGTTTTTGTTCTCGAAGCATAGTCTTCCACAAAGTACTTCAAATAAGACAACCCCGAAAGAGTATGTTGAAAGTTAATCCTAATTGTGGTCATATGTGAAAGTTTAGGAGGGAGAATCATCAAGAGTCTAAAGATAGGTTTGTTTTATTTAGTAAGTTTTAATTAGCTTTATTTTAGGTAACAATGTTTATGTTTTTGGTTGTGAATGGGCTGTCATTCCAGCTGTGTTTGAGTGGAGTTTTCATTAGTAATTAAGGTTAGGATTAGTATAAAATAGGGTCATTGTCTAAGAGTTTTTGGTGTGGTTTTTTATTCAATAAAAAGAAAAGAGTCGTGGGTACGTTTTCCCACAAAAATACTGCTGTTGTTTGCTTTTCTTGATCCAGTTGTCTAACAATTGGTATCAGAGCTGCAATTAAGAAGGCTGCTACGATCCAGATTTGTGAAGAAAAACCACCGAAGTGCTGTTAAAGACTAGAAGAACCTGTGACAGGTTTAAACAAGAAACTGATCTGTGATAGATCGATTGTGAAGGCTGTGACGGTCTGAACGAAGGGCTGTGAAGGCTGCTGTGACCTAATCAAGAACTGTGAGGTGCTGTTAGGACAACCTGTGCGACTCAGGTGGTGTGGTGCGATACCGTGTTGAAGAAGTCTATCAATCCGTGAAGGATTGATCAAAATCTGGGCTGATCTATTCACTTGTTGGGGAGAAGAAGTGACCTAAAACAGATTGTTTTTCTGTTTTTGCTGCTGGAGTTTTGGGAGAAGCAATCAAAACAGGGTGAATCAAAGACTGATCTGTAACAGATCGATTGAAGACAGGTTGTGTGACGCAACTGCAGTAGAAGAAGAGCTGTGTGATACATGTTACAAAGGTGTGATACCAGTGTGGACAAGATGTTTAATCCGTGAAGGACTGAACCAAGGTTGCTGTGAAAGCGGGTTCGAGAAGAACTAATCAGTGATTGATCAAAGTGGGAAAACAGGTGATTCTGTGAAGAAACGAGAAACTGATCTGTGTGAAACAGACTACGTTTTGCTGCAGTATCTGTGTGAAACAGATTGGTTTATGCTGATTTGCTGCAGAAGTTTGTGAATCAGAGGATTTTTGCTACTACTGCAGGAACTGTTTGTGCAGAAAAGAGTTTTGTTTTGTGAAAAAAAAAAGGTGTTCAGGTAGTTCAAAAAAAAATGATGACAGAAGGTGCAGGAGCAGTTGTTGTACCCCACCGAGAACCAAGCAATGTGACTTTGCAATGTCCAAAACTGACCACAACAAACTACACTGCATGGTCAATTATGATGGAGACCATCTTAGGTGCACATGGTCTGTGAGAGGCCATAGAACCTGTGAAAGGAAGAGAAATCGATGATAGAAGAAAGTACATGGCTAAGGCGTTGATATTTCAGTCACTACCGGAGGATGTTTTGCTTCAAGTGTCAAAGCATAAGGATCCGAGAAATGTTTGGGATGCATTACGGGTTAGATATGTAGGAGTCGAGAGGGTTCAAAAGGCTCGTTTGCAGACGCTTAGAAGTGAGTTGGAAGCGATGAAGATGACCGAGGTAGAGACTATTGATGAATTTGCAGGTAAGATAAGTGGGATACAATCAAAGTATAAAAGTCTTGGGTCTTCACTTGATGATAAGATAGAGGTGCGAAAGTTCCTGAATTCCATGCCAAAGAAATATTTGCCAATCGTTGCTTCGATTGAGCAATACTCCGAGATTGAGAAAATGGCATTTGAAGAAGTGGTGGGTCGACTTAAAGCTTACGAGGAGAGGGTAAAATCCCAAGAGGAAATTGAAGATAGGCAAAGTAAATTGATGCTCACTTGCAATGATGAACATCCTAAACCAAGAAATGGTAGTGATTATCAACAAGGTTGTGGATGGGTTAATCGGGATGGAAGAGGTCGTGGTAGAAGCCGAAGTTTGGGAAGAGGAAGGGGTCGTGAGAATCGACCCGGTTCAAGAAATGATCAACGGGGGACAACGGGGAGAACGAGACAAGTCATGGGTTCAATGCTACAGATGTGAAGAGTTTGGACACTTTGCATATGAATGTCCAAAGTCAAAACCGAAGCACGAAGAGGCCAACTTGGTTTGTGAAGATGATGAACCGACTCTACTTTAGAGAAGGAAGACCACATTAGGATTAAGGGGTGATTGTTGAAAGTTAATCCTAATTGTGGTCATATGTGAAAGTTTAGGGGGGAGAATCATCAAGAGTCTAAAGATAGGTTTGTTTTATTTAGTAAGTTTTAATTAGCTTTATTTTAGGTAACAATGTTTATGTTTTTGGTTGTGAATGGGCTGTCATTCCAGCTGTGTTTGAGTGGAGTTTTCATTAGTAATTAAGGTTAGGATTAGTATAAAATAGGGTCATTGTCTAAGAGTTTTTGGTGTGGTTTTTTATTCAATAAAAAGAAAAGAGTCGTGGGTATGTTTTCCCACAAAAATGCTGCTGTTGTTTGCTTTTCTTGATCCAGTTGTCTGACAGAGTATACGTCTGACTCTTTTGTTAGGATGCCCAACTTCATATACATTGGATCTAGGTACCCAAGGGTACCTACAACATTGGTGACAAGAGCCGTGTGCTGCTGATTAGAAGGTCCTATTTTTGACAGTCCCATGTCAGAAACTTTAGCGTTCCAAGATTCATCCAGTAGGATGTTGGAACTTTTTATATCACGGTGGAGAACTCTTTGTTGAGTTCCCTTGTCATCATGTAGGTAGCATAGTCCTCTTGCAGCATCAAGGCATATCTTGAGACGTTGAATCCACGTGATAGTTGGAACTTAAGTGGCGATCGAGGCTGCCATTGGATGCATGCTCATAGACAAGGATCTTTTCACCACCCTCGTCACAAAATCCCAGAAGAGAGATTAGATTTTCATGTGTGTAGCGAGAAAGCATCATAATCTCCTTCCAGAACTCAGGGTCCCCTTGCCCATATCTACGGTCTAAACGCTTCAAAGCAACTATGCTCCGGCCCTTAAAGTGAGATAGTTCTCCTTTGTACACCTTCCCAAAACCACCCGCCCCGATGACTTTGTTGTTATCAAATTCATTTGTGGCTGATTTGATCTCTTCGAGCTGGATCTTAAGATGTTGAAACTCCTCCAAGAAAGTCTCCATTATTGTTGCTCAGATGATATATAATGAGAGAAAAACTGAATCAAATATTCAAAGCAATTGGTGTTGTATTATCTCTGATGAAAGAAAAACAGCTCTCTAATTGGATGTTGATTAAGAATAAGAAGAATGACTTCAATACACAAAAGATGTGCTTCATTAACCACTTCAATGAAAACCTATGTCTTTATATAAGCTTATAAAGGACGGTATTTAGCAATGACTTTAACTATTAAACTTACCAACTACATTTTATTTAATATTTATATATATAAACTAACTAATTAACTTCATGTACTAACCCAAATGTATGTTAGCTGAGATGTCCAGATCACATTATCTCATTAAAAATGTTTAATTACCATTATTATAGCTGACCTAGAACAATATTGAAATGCTGGTAATTTAATCAGTAATCCAAAAGACCTCGGGGGCAGAACTTAAAGCTGGAATCTGTTCCTAGAAAAAATATGAAAAATGGTGTTAAATTTCATGATTGCATATAAAAAATGTTATCACATGATTAAGTCAACCCTTTAAATGTTGTGATCACATGATTGCATATATAAAATTAATGAATTCCTGTTGTTACAGCATAAACAATTTGTGTATGGTTATCCTGTATCTTTAGCTGACCTTAGACTGCGTACCGCCCCCGTGCAAAGCGGAAGCTAAGTCAAGCACCGGGTACGCCCTTTTAGTTGACCTTCGACATTATATGCTTGATTGAAACCACAGAATTTCTTTATTGGCCATCATCAAATTAGCTTCTAACATTAGCTTCTTCTTCTTTTCAACTAATGGACTGCAGTTGAACACTATAGCTGTTGATTATGCAAATAATTTAGATGAAGCTTTTGATCATATTTCACTTTGATCACTGGTTACTCCATAGAAGAGTGTCATCAGTATGTTCTTCTTTACTGTAACTGTTATGCACATATTAAATTAGTTTATTAAAACAAAATCATATATCAACCAAGAGCCATACAAGGATGTTCCAGTGGACACATAAACTGCTTATAGGCTGTTCTGATAGTATACGGTTGATATGACCATAACTGAATTGGACATATAACTGTAATGCTGTTAAAACAGACATATAGTTATTGTTTTTTTTATATCAAAACATAGTAGAAACGGGTGAAGCTGTAGCTGTGTACAGCTATGAACAGAGGCAAAGAACAGGGACCGTAAACACATAGAATTCCTTCCAAACAGTAGTACACAAACCTGACAGCTAAGAAATATCACCTAAACATTGAAAATGCTTTAAACTGGGAAAGCTGTAATATTGTCCTAGAAGATACACACGTAAATCATAGATATGCTGAAATTTTATATCCTTCACTTTGAAAGGAAACTCGTATTAGGATTAATCTTCGGAGATGTTTTATGGTATTGTGTGGATTAGGCAATTTGCTTATGCTGCTTTGGTTGCCAATATTTGTGATTCAATTTTGCAGACGGTACTACAAGACTGAAAAGGATCAAATTCCGCTTCAATGCTGCAAAAAAATGAAAACATATTAGGAATAATAGAAAATTTAGAATGGACAAACTGCACAAAACAGATTGTACAGCTTTTCACTTTTTTTCTGTTTCTAGAAACAAACTTTCAGTTAGGCATAAAATAGAAACCAAGGTCCAAGGGGACGTTTGGTCCGCAAAATGTTTCACAAGGAATTTGAGGCAATTCCAATGAAATTTGGACAGTCTTTGGTTTGTAAATTTATAAAATGGATTTATCATGTATAGCAAATAAGGTAATTTTTAGCAGTGCTGCTCTTTCAGGTAGCAGTTGATTCATTCCTTAGGTGATGATAACTTGAAAGCTACGTAATTTAAAATGGGCATGCTCCTTGCCTTTCTAAAAACAAACTATTATGACGAAACAGATTGAATTCATAGTTTTTTTATTCTGTTCATTAGAACCAGGGGAGGCTTGGACAGGGGTGGTGAGAGCTACATCTTAGCTGTTAAATATATTACAAGCTTAAAAAGTGGTTTTGGGTGTTTTAATGCAGGAGCCACGTCATCCTCCAGGACACGTGCTGACCACTATTTTGTTGCAGGCTGTGATGTTGACACCTTCACCTTCATGATCTTTAAGGTGAGTTCACCTGGCCGAAATTGGTTGATGCTTGCAATCTGTTTGATTTGATCCTCAATGAAACCTTAGAACCAACAATCATTTATTAGTTGCTTTTCAACTTATAAATAGTATGAACAAAATAAAACCTTAAGATAAGATCAAAAATCTTATTTTAGCTTTAAGAAAGAGTAAAGATGTGATGGTCAAAGATAAATTATTGTTCTTTTCCCGCATTCAAACAAATTGATTCAATGATATGGTTGAATGTCAACATCAAGAAAACGACACCCTTAATCGAAGTCCACCTATCACTTATAAATATCTCATATTTGAACTATTCAATTGGATCTTCATGACTTTTGCAGACAAATTTTATCTGGTCAAAGACTATGCAAGCACAGCCGCCTATATAACATGTATAGTTCGATCAATCTTATGTTTTAACCCATCTTTGAAGATCTTGAAAGATGAACTCTCAATTGTTATATCTTATGTTTTTGTTACCTTGTATTGTTTTGTCATCACAAGATAGTGATTTGATTCCTCCAAGATGGGATGTTCATGAAAATGGAAAGATTTATGATATTACACGTAGGATTACTGTAGAAACACCCAACACCCACTGGGATATCTCAAAATGGGATTGGAGAAGGTTACCTTGAGCATTCACACTAGCTTTCCCATCCTCATCCCTATATTTACACTAAAAACATTACTTTTTTACTCGCCTTCAATTAAACTATTTTTTATATCTTTATTATTATATTTTCTCTCACCTCTACTCACAACCACTTTTAATAATTTAAAAAAATTTATGGGGTTGTACCGTGTTTTCCCAAATATGGGGAATCACGGTACAATACCCATAAAATTTCTGTCTCCTTCACTCATAGCTACTCACAAACAGTTCTCATAATATAGAGCACACACTCACATCGAAATTGGACACCTACTGTTAATGCTCTTAGGCTTCATGACAGCATGAAGAATGGATCCGATTATAACTTTTCGATTTGCCCGCGCATTCGGGCACTCATGTTGATGCTCCTGGGCATTTTTGAGAACTACTATGAAGCGGGATTCGATGTTGATAGTCTTGATTTGCGAGTGCTCAATGGTATGATTTGTTTGTTATGTTATGTTATGTTTATGATGGTTATATAATTGATCAAAAGTTCAACACATGGTTTTGGATTCTTTTCTCTATGACAGTTAGTTGTGTAGTTGTTTAAAGTCATGATATTGTTTTCTTCACAGGTCCAGCTTTGTTAGTTGATGTTCATAGGGACACTAACATAACAGGTATTGTACTTATTCCATTATATGTTGTTCTTTATCTTTAATCTTAATTTGCTATTTTGATTGGTGACGCATTTGTGTAGTTATGTTTTAAGTGGTTCATGTTTCTTTCAGTGTAAACATGAATGATATTCGACTGTTTTTATCAGATTGGCTAGCATAACTTCTCTTCTTACAAGTTCTTTTTATGATGCTTGAAGAGGTGATATTTTCTTCTCTGATTGAACTTTACACTGGAAAATGGGTCGGTTAAAAATTATGAAGACAACAGGATTGTGATAGCAAGCTTAACTATTGGCCATCTAAATTTCAGATGTTCAAACAATAACATGTCGTCTTGATGAAGCATATACATTCTACAAATGTTTTTGTGCACAACTCGAAGGGACCTTTTTATTCTTTCTCTGTGTGTGCTTTTTTTGGGGAGGGGTGGGGGTTGTTAAGTGAAGAAAAAGAAGTATTCTTTAATGATTAAATTCTTGAATTGCATTTGGTTGTAGTAGGAATCATGCTAAAAGATGTTCAACAGAACACTCTGTAAGTCTATTAGACTACTTTTAGTTATTGAATGTAGTAAGTAGAAACCAACTCAAGAATAATCACCTGATTTTAGTGTAACTTTTTAAACTGGTCATGGGTGTTTTAATTAAATGGCTCTTTGGTGCTTGCATGTATGAGTTTATTCATACAACTTGTGTTTTCTGATTTCTCCTCGGGTTAATGTTTATTACTTGCTAAATTATTTCAGCTGAAGTTTTGAAGTCATTGAACATTCCTAGGGGAGTAAGGCGTGTGCTTTTCAGAACATTAAACACTGATAGGTAAACTCTCACTTTTTATTTATAACTAGGATCAGCAATACTATGGTGCTTGTTCAACCTTTGGTTTCATCAATCTTTGAATCATAACTTTTGGCTTTTTGGGATCCATTTAATTAAACTTCTCTTCCTTTTCCAGGCAGCTAATGTGGGAAAAGCAATTCTTGAGAAAGAATCAATACATGTGACTACTCCACTAGACCCACTAACTTGCTAACTACCCATGACCTAGTAAAATATAAAAACATGTGACTAAATATAAATTAAACTTGACCCATTAAATAAAAGACTCATGCTGACCCGTTACATGACCCGACTTGACCCGATCAAGATTAACCCAACAACACAAGTGGCGTAGTGGTGGCTTATTTTTAGGGGTGCATGTTTATTTTCTATATAATGTAAGTTTTCAAGTATGAATGTATGTAGAGTTTGAGTATGATCTTGGGCCTGAAACCAACAGCTATGTGGGATTTATAAAGGATGGAGCCCAGTGGCTGAAGGACAACACTGATATTAAACTTGTTGGTAATTAAACATGCTCATTTAATTTTACAACTGCCTAAATGGAACCTATGTTGATGCACTTGCACTAAAATCTTGAATTAGATTCAATCAGAAAAAACATTTGTTTTAGGAAACACCTACCATAAACTAACTTAGTTGTGTGCATAACATAATCAGTCACATGTTCTCATTTTGTAGGTATTGATTACTTATCAGTTGCTGCATACGATCATCTGGTTTCTGCTCATCGCATCTTCTTAAAGAACAGGGTAAGTCATGTACTCATTATATGTAACATTGACTCAGAACATACACATGAAAGTGTTTGATTATTTATTGCATCCCTAAAATTCCCTTCAATAATGACAAAAGAAAGGGTCAATTTAAGTTGACCACCATCAATATTTATCTCGTCTGCGTGGGACGTCAATGTGGATATTAACACAACTTTGTTGTGTCCTTTATAGGAAATCATCCTTGTTGAAGGTTTGAAACTTAAAGATCTAGAAGCAGGAATATATGATGTGCATTTCTTACCATTAAGGTTATTTGGAGCAGAAGGATCTCCCATAAGATGTGTACTCATCAGGTGATATTAGTAATCATAGTGGTATACAGAACTTGCTCATGAATAAACTTCATTTATTTTAACTTACTTTTGTATTTTAAATTTGTTGTAAACATCACTTCATGTCTGATTCTGAGTGTCATACAAGTAGTATTTCATTTTTAATTTACAATTGAGATGAAACTTTGAAACTGTCGTGACTAGTAATATAACATTGATGATAGTTTTTCAAGAAATCCATGTCAAAATCACATATCCTAATGACGAGATACCAGAGAGAAAGAACTACTTAAATAAATATGATCTGCTGTTGCAACTGAAGAATCTTGAAGAATTCAAGCAGGTATCATAAACTCAATTCGAAAGTGATAATCTTTATTCAAGCTTCAAAGCCCTTAAATAGACTTACAGACTCCAAACTAACTCAAACGTTCACCTCTCAACAAGGAGAAAGACCCGGACTAAAAACGAACAACTAAAGACTCCGTAAACAATAAACTAACCCAACATGGGCTGGACTGACCCAACAAGCAGAGGCTAACCAAACGCCCACTTATTAACATACTAAATAAACCCAACAAATTCCTCCCCTTAAACAAGAAAGCATCAAGCATCTTGTTTAATTTCCTGAACTCCAATCTGACTTCTGATCCAAGCATAAGAATCCAATTTCAAAGGCTTTGTCATACCGTCTGCTAGCTGTTCTTCTGTTCCACAGAATTCAAGCACCACAACTCCCCGATTAACCAGATCTCTAAGATAATGAAATCGCACATCTATGTGTTTAGTTTTCCTATGCATTACCGGGTTCTTCGATAGCTTAATTGTTGAACTATTGTCACATAAGATGCTGATCGTTCCCATCGGTTTTCTTCAAAATCTTCGAGCAGACCCTTCAGCCAAACACAATGACAGGCACATCCTGTTGCTGCAACATATTCTGCTTCCGTAGATGACAAAGTCACCACGTCTTGTTTCCTAGAACACCAACAAATAGCTGTACCATTGAACAAGCAAACATAACCGGAAGTACACCGACGATCTTCCAAATCCCTCGCATAGTCACTGTCCGTATAGACTTGAAGCTTTGTACTTGGATACCTTTGATAAAGCAAACCAAAATTATAGGTTCCTTTATATACCTTAAAACACGCTTTGCAGCCTCCATATGTTCTTCTCTTGGGTTGGACATGAATCTTGAAATTAAGCTCACCACATACATGATATCCGGACGTGTTACTGTTAAATACATCAAGCTTCCCACGAGTCTCTTATACATGGTGGCATCAACCTCCTCCCCGACTCCTGATTTTGTTAACATAGCTCCTGGAACAATCGGATTTTTGACCGCATTAGCATCCCACATTCTAAACCGTTTGAGCACCTCCTGTGCATATTTTCTTTACAAAGAGAAATACCAATTGAACTTTGTTGCACCTCAACTCCAAGGAAAACTTCATTTCTCCCAGATCAGTCATCTCGAACTCCCGCTGCATTGACCTTTTAAAACTTTCACACAACATTTTGTCATTTCCTGCGTATATTAAGTCATCCACATACAAACTCACCAAAAGAATTTTATTCCATACCCTTTTAATGAATAAGGTATGATCGTAACTACTCTTCTTAAACCCCTCCTTTGCAAAATATTTCTCTATTCGATTAAACCAAGCTCTCGGGGCTTGTTTTAAACCGTATAAGGCTTTATTCAGCCGATAGACTTTGGTTTCCTCCCCTGTTTTAACAAACCCTTGAGGCTGAAATACATACACTGTTTCTTTCAGTTCACCGTGAAGAAAGGCGCTCTTAACATCGAGTTGAGATACGGTCCAGTTTCTTTCAGCCGCCACTGCCAACATAGTTCGTATTGTATCCCACCGTGCTACCGGAGCAAAAACTTCGGTGTAGTCGATTCCTTTCTTTTGGGCATATCCTTTTACCACGAGCCGAGCTTTATATTTATCTACTTCTTCTTTTTCATTGTCTTGAACACCCATTTAACTCCTATTGGCTTGACTCTAGCAGGTGCTTCTACCAATTCCCAAGTATTGTTTTGTTCAATCGATGCAATTTCACTTTTCATTGCTTCAATCCATTTTCTTTCCTTACAAGCTTCTTCATAGGTCAAAGGATCATCAAGAGAGCTGTACAATGCAAAGCCACTTCATCTTCTAATAGATTTGAATAGTAATCATTCATCCAAGCGGGAGGTTTTCTATTACTGGTGGAAGGTTCACCAATAACAGTTTGTGAAGGCTGCTCGTTGGACTGATTTTCAGCCGTTTCAGAGGAAAGACCTGCATTATTACTCTCAGCTGATGAATTTAAATTTGTACCTGTACCTTCTGTTTCAGTTTGCGCATCCAGAGGACTTGTTTGTTCTGAACTTGTTTCAGTTTCTTCAACTGCTTCATCGCCTGTTGTTTTTTCTTCCTCATCTTCAATAACAAGCTCCTCTCCTTTGTCTACCCATTCCCATTTTCTTTCTTCATCAAATACCACGTCTCGACTGATTACTACTCGTTTGGCTACTGGATCATATAAGCGGTAGGCTTTGGACTCTTGACTAACCCCAAGGAAAATGCACTTATGACTCCGGGCGTCAAGCTTGGTTCTCAACTGTGCAGGTACGTGCACGTGACCTACACAGCCAAAAATCTTAAAGTGCTCCACGGTTGGCTTCGAACCTGTCCATAATTCTTCCCGGACCTTGTCGTCCAAACTTCTACTAATACATCGGTTTACCACATGACACGCCCATCTAGCAGCTTCTGACCAAAAATACTTAGGCATTGATTTTTCAGCTAAAAGACACCGAACCATGTTCATGATAGTCCGTTGCGTCGCTCGGCCACTCCATTTTGTTGTGGAGTGTAGGCTGCTGTTAACTGTCTTTTAATTCCCCGTGACTCACAAAATGCCTTAAATGGAAGCGAATTGAACTCCCCTCCCCTATCACTTCTAAGGCACTTGATTGTCATTTCCAGTTTTTTTCTACTAAATTCTTGAAACTTTTGAATAAATCAAATGTTTCTCCCTTATGGGAAAGAAAATATACCCAGTCTTTTCGCGAAAATCATCAATAAAAACGAGTATATATCGCTTACCGCTTTGAGAGGCAGGGCTGATTGGCCCACATAAATCGGTATGAATCAATTGTAACCGGTCAGTGGCACGCCAGGCACTCTTCTTCGGTATGGCCACCCTTTGTTGTTTTCCAATCGCACACGTCTCACACACTTTGTACCTTTCAATATCTGTAGGTAAGCCCTTCACCATCTTCTGTATTGCATCGTTCTTATTGCCTTGTGGTTTACATGCCCGAATCTCCTATGCCAAATCTGATCTTGTTTATCTTCACCTACTTGAAAGCATTTAGTTGTTGAAGGCTGACTCATTTTGCTAAACACAGGAAATATTTTATTTTTTGACATCTTAGAAGTGATAATCAGCCCCCTTGTAGGATGGAATACTTCACATTTTCCTCCTTGAATGATGAAAGTCAATGCTTTGTCTTGCAATTGACCTACACTAATGAGATTGGATGTTAATAACGGCACATAATACACATTAGAGATAACCTGAGTGATTCCTCTATGTTGAGACGAACGTCACCCCTTGCCCTTCACCTCTAGCCTTACATCGTTTCCAAGTCGAACCGTGTGTTTGAAGCTTTCATCTATGTGAACAAACCATTCTTTCATCCCGGACATGTGATTGGAACACGCCGAATCAAGAAACCATATATGTTCTCCTTTTATTTTCCCGGGTTCCACTGATGCCATCAGCAGCAAGCTTTCTTCTTCATATCGTTCAATGTCAACCGAGGCCATCAGGAGCAGTTCTTCATTCTCCTCATATTCTGTATAGTTGACTGTTTTATCCCCGACTGGACATTCGTATTGAAAATGTCCCTTTTGATGGCATCTGTAACATTCAACCAGTGTTTTATCAAACTGAGATCGACCACGACCTCGTCCTCTACCCCTGCCAAAGCCTCCTCTTCCTCGACCTCTGCCTCGTCCAGTGCTTGATTCCTTTTCCACTTTTAGTACTTGTTCTTCAACAGTCACTCTCCCCGTCAATTTTTGTTCGTGAACCCAGCAACGAGCTTTGAAGCTCATCAACTGTTAAGTCATCAGTATCTCGGGATTATTCGATGGAGCATACTACAAAGTTAAAGCTCATCGTCAGCGATCGAAGGATTTTCTCAACTATCTTTACATCCGGCATTTCTTCTCCGCAATTCCTCATATTGTTTGCCACCACCATCACACGATTGAAGTACTCTGTCACGCTTTCCCCTTCCTTCATTTCTAGGGTTTCGAAATCACGCCTGAGCCGCTGCAATTAGGCTCTCTTGACCCTAGCATTACCATGATACTTCAATTTCATGGCATCCCAAATTGCTTTTGCCGAATCCTTCCGAGTAATTGTCTTGATTATTTGTTATCAATCGATCGAAACAAATAATTTCTTGCCTTCAGATCCTTCAGCCTCATCACATCCGTATTGGTTCTTTGGGTGGGAGTCAACTGTTCACCTGCGGCAGGTTCTTGGAACCCTCTTTCAATTACCACCCAATATTCCTTTGATCGGAGTAAGGTTTCCATGACCAAGCTCCAATGGTCATAGTCTCCATCAAAACAAGGAACGTTGGTTTTGTGTGACTCTTCTTCTGCCATTAGAACCCACTGCTCTCACCGAACTATTACCCAACCTGGCTCTGATACCACTTGAAGAATCTTGAAGAATTCAAGCAGGTATCATAAACTCAATTCGAAAGTGATAATCTTTATTCAAGCTTCAAAGCCCTTAAATAGACTTACAGACTCCAAACTAACTCAAATGTTCACCTCTCAACAAGGAGAAAGACCCGGACTAAAAACGAACAACTAAAGACTCGGTAAAACAATAAACTAACCCAACATGGGCTGGACTGACCCAACAAGCAGAGGCTAACCAAACGCCCACTTATTAACATACTAAATAAACCCAACAGCAACTAAGATCCTCAAGGTTTGAAAAAAAACTAAATAAATTAAATTTTATGTTTAGATACATATTGTACACTGTCTGATATGTAAATTTATGGTGTATTCCAACTAGTGGGATGAAGAAACAACAGTAGAATTGATCAAAGGAAATTTGGTGCACAATGTAATTATCACAGAAAAATACTACAACAACAGACTAAGTATATCAACAAACAGTTATTGAATAACATAGTTGAGAGTCTATTCAGGTCGAAACTCAACTCCCTGCACACTAAGCCCATCAAACTGCTTATAAAAGATACTGCACAAGCCAACGCGCATCAATTTCGTTTGATGGTAGTACCAGTTTGAAATTCCCATACTTGAACTTCCATCCCATCGTTCCTTTGTCGTGGAATACCTTTCAGTTTAGGTCTATTCAAAGGGTTGTGGGAGTTTTGGTCAGCCTTTGGTTTAATAACTGGAGTTTGAGGATTAAGCAAATAGATATACCTACAATTAGGGGTGGGCAGTAAACCGAATTAACCGATGAAACGAATCGAAATAACCAAACCGTGACATTAACGGCGGTGCGGTTAAAGATTTTTCATTAACCGAATTTATCGGTTCGGTTCGGTTAATGTTTGTTTTTATAACCGAATTAACCGAACCGCACCTTGGTTAACCGAAACCTTAAAACCGAACCGAACAGTGGTCAACCAATCCTTATTTAACCGAACCGAATTGTTAATATAGGGCCCACTCACTATTTTAAGTTTAGCCCAAAGTCAAAGTAGGGGCCCATTACTAATAAAAAATTAACCCTAAATCTTTCTACTTCCCAAATCCCAACTCCCCCTTTTTGGTTTTCATCCTTTTGGTTCCACTATCAGCCTCCAGAACTTCTTGCTTCCGTCCTCCTTGCGTCCAAAATCTGGACTTCAAAACACTGAAGCAGGGAATAGGGATGCAACGCAACATCTTCCAAAATCTGAGAATGTCGCGATTTTATATTCCAGCCTCCTTGCGTCCGTCTTCTGAGTTCTGAGAATCTGAGAATGTCGCGAATCTAAGCTGCGTCTTATTCCACTATTCCAGCCTCCTTGCGTCCGTCTTCTGAGTTCTGAGAATCTAAGCTGCGAGTGTTCATTGTGTATTACTGTATTTCAAGAATTCGACTAATCAAGGTGTGTTTGATTTTATAATGTGTCTTATTTTTGTGTCTTATTTTCTTGAATCTTCCGAGAAATTGACTCATGCAGATTCATTATATGATTAGTTTATATTTTTGTTGATAATTAATTTCATAATTTTACTTTTCATTTACCTAATACATACTATAATGTAATTATAGATGGAAACACCAATAATTGATATTGATGAAGAAAACACTATTGAACCGGGTGTAATGTCAATGAGCAAAATGTGGAGCAAGAGAAGAAGGATGGTGGTAGATTAAGATCTTTTGTGTGGGATCATTTACTATTTATAAGGATACCAAGAAGGCAAGATGTTCATATTGTAAGCTCTTAATGGCAGCCAGTTCTAGAAAGAATGGTACGAGTGCTTTGCCGTATCATTTGAAAAGTGCATGGTGGAGTTCACCCCTTTATAAACGAGTAGACAAAAACAAACAATCCACTCTAAGTTTTAAGCCTCAAACTTTAGCAGAAGGTGGTTCAAGCTTGACTTCTCACACATTTAGTCAAGAAAAGTGTAGAAAATCCCTTGCTAGAATGTGTATAAAAGACAATCGATCTTTTAGTGTGGTTGAAGACGAGGGGTTTAGAGAATTTGTATGGGAGTTGAATCCATGTTCAAGCTTCCATCTAGATGGACAGTTGCTAGAGATTGTTTTTCAATATATGATGAAGAGAGAAAAAATTAAAAATGTTTTTAAAAGATCAAACCGTCTCACTTACTACCGACACGTGGACATCAGTTCAGAATTTTAATTATATGTGTCTTACAGCATATTGGGTTGATGATGATTGGGTTTTAAGAAAAAAGATTCTAAATTTTTGTCAAATTTCAAATCACAAGGGTGAGACAATTGGAAGGTTAGTTTATCGATGCTTACAAGTATGGGGAATGATAGGATTTTTACAATAACCGTGGATAATGCTTCATCAAATGATGGAGCAATTAGATTTTTAAAATTGATGCTTAAAGGTCCCCATTCGATCTTAGATTGCAAGTATATGCATTTAAGATGTAACGCTCGTATTGTCAATCTAATTGTCAAAGATGGTTTGCAAGAACAAGATGATTCCATATGTAGAATTCGAAATGCCGTAAGGTATTTAAGATCATCTCCCGGTAGGTATCTAAGTTTTAAAGAAAGTTTTGAGAAAGAAAATATAGATTGCAAAAGAAAACCATGTCTAGATATCGAAACACGATGGAATTCAACATTTTGATGTTGGAAACGGCACTTAAGTTTTCGAAAGCATTTGATAGGTATTTTACCTTTTTAAGTTATTTTATATATATATTTCCACTAGCAATCTAATATATTATATGTTTTTTTTTTGATAGACTTCAAGGTGTTGATTCCAACTATAGAAACTATTTCATAGTGAAGTTGAGGAAGAGGAGTGGAGTACAAGAAAAGAAAACGGAATGATAAAGTTTTGGGGCACCCGATGATGAGGACTGGGAAAAAGCGAGGTATTTTAATTATTTTTAATTTATATCTTATGTTCAATTGTGATATGTCTTATTTTATTTTTTGTTTAATAGGTTATTTATGGAGTACTTGAAGATTTTTATAATGTCACTAAAAAGATTTCGGGTACTAAGTATGTGACCTCTAGTTTGTTGTTTTATGAGCTTTGTGTAGTGCATGCACCATAACAAAATTTCCTTAAGTAATGACGAGAAGAAAAAAATGGCCGAGTCTACGAAAGCAAAGTTCGATAAATATTGGGATAATTTGGACAGTATCAATTTTTTGTTGTATGTGGCATTAGTTCTAGATCCTCGAAATAAGTTTAGTTATCTTGGTTATTGTTTGAGCTTGATTTATGGTAAGGACACTAATAAAATTAAGGCGATAAAGAATCGAGTGCAAGAAGCATTGTTGGAGTTGTTTATGATTATAAAATGAAGAATGAAAAAGCAAATGAGCAGAAAAGTACAATGTCTTCTTCTAGTTTGGTTGATGATGAGTATTTTAATTTAGATGATGGTTATTTAAAATATTTGGAAGAAGAATGCGGAGAAGAGGTTGATAATAGTGAAGTAGAAATATACTTGCGTGATGGGACCGAGAAAAGAATAAAAGGGGATGATAACTTTGATGTTTTAGGTTGGTGGAAACTAAATTATGTTAAATTTCATATTCTTTCACAAGTTGCTAGACATATTTTGGGAATTCCAATCTCAACATTGCATCAGAGTCGGCATTTAGTATCGGTGGTAGGGTGATTGATAAATATAGAAGCTCTCTTACTTCAAACACCGCCGAGTCATTGATTTGTGCACAAGATTGGATAAGGTCAACACTAACGGATTTACAGGAATCTCACATCTATGGTGTACCACTTGAAGATTTAGTAGAGAATTTAGAGAAATTAGAAGATGGTAAGTTTGCTTTTAATTTTTAACCTCATGAATTTTTGACTTACCTATTTATATATAGTTCTTATGTGTAGATTTGATGATTGGGAGAAAAAGCCACAAAGAATGCTCTGTTGAAAATAAAGATTTAATATAATAGAAACAAAGTAACACTTTGGATGGGATCTATTAAAGATGAAGATGAACAAATGATGCATTGAAGTTTGTTTTTTGTGATATCGTATGTTTTGTGATGGATACATACCGTACGTTTGTGATGGTATTTTCTGTGAATGGTAATTTTTGTGATTGGTAATTTTTGTGATTAAGAATCTAGTACAATATCATTTTGTGTGATGTTAACTTTTATATGATTTGAGTAATGAATATTCAATATTATTTATATTTGGCTTTCAGAAACTTTTTATTTTAAGCCTAAATTTTAAGGCCCAAATTCTTGAAGCCCAAAAAGTTTAGCCTAATAAAACAATGTGGTTAACCGCACATAACCGAATTAACAGATCAAAACCGCACAAAACCGACCGTGGTTAACCGAAACCGAATGGTTAAAGATTTCAATTAACCGAATCTATCGGTTTCGGTTTCGGTGGGTGTTCAAAACCGCACCAAACCGCACCGTGCACACCCCTACCCACAATCAGTAAACACTTCCCAGCTTGTTTTTTCATTAAAGTTTTCTTTCAGTTGCAAAGGAAACTCATATTCGGATAAAACCTCAGAGATGTTTTCTGGTAGTTTGTATACTAGGTAACATGCATAAGTTGTTTCAGGCAACAATATTTCAGAGTTAATATTGCAGATGATACTAAAAGGTTTAACAGGATTAAAAGCCACTTCTTCAAATCTGCAGAAGAGAAAAAAACTATAAGCACAGTAAATTTTAAGTGTGTATCTCTCAACACAAATTTTTGTGTGTGTTCATTACAGTTGAAGCGTCATGGCATGAATCCATTACTTAAATCATATAGTGCATGTTCCACTTATATCCAAAACATAGACATGTCTACAAGAGAAACATGAACAGGAGATAAAGAAACAACCTTGATTCGGTTTGATGTTTCCATTTCCACTGTTCTTTTAAAAGAGCTGATCTTGCTGGTAGCATGAGACATCTCTTCCCATTTTTAGCAAGAGAAAACCACTGTCAAACAGATAAATATGAGAAATAAGTAAAAGAATCTTGTTAAATAAGGATAAAAAAGAATATGAATAAATCATGTATATCAAATATACCAATTGATTGTTACTGATTTGGAACCCTTTGCAAAGAATAGAGTAGAGTTCCTTTTTGGTTGTCCATTTCACACCATCTTTTGACCATTTGATTATGTCATGATAATCACTTGGCAATTTTTTTTCCCAGTATGTGTCGTCTGATTCTGATATGGTTTGCATATCCAACTCATCATCCTCTAACACTTCATGTTCCACCTATAAAAGATTAACAAATTGGGTTTGATCAACTATACAACGAATTATATACCCTATTCTGAGTTTTATATATCCAAAATGTAGACGGGTCATATGGGTTCTCTTATACTGAAAATGTTGGTGCGGCTGACCTATATCCTACGAAAGTTTAAAACTTTAAAAATAAAGATGACGTGTATGATTAAAACTCATATTTGTCAGCTTACTTTCTCGATGGGTCGAAACTCGATGCCTTCTAGTGAATAAAAAACAAGAATAATCCACATTGCCCTCAAACAGAATTTCAAGATCAACATTCCGTCTTTCGCTTTTAAACTGATATAATTCAACCGTCAACCATCCATCTTCTCTCCCATCAGCCACACATGAAAGTGAAGATCCTGTTTCCCCTTCCAGTCTGTATCTGATGCCTATATACCTCGGTTTGATAGGGACTAACACTACACTGGGACGTTTGAACACAAGTTTCACTGTGTATGTGACTTGTGGTGACAAGAACTGAGTTCTGACATGTACTTTGAATATCCCATTATGTGTTACGTAGCAGTTGCCCGGAGGAAATCTGCAGGGGGAAATTACAGGAAGAATATTGATACATTACTATATGATGGCCCAGGCTACAAGTGATAATTAAGAACAAACAAAACACTCTGTATATTGGGAGACTAACCCGTCTCAAATCTCCGTTATTAATCTAGAACTCGACACACAAAATACAAATACAAAAATCATCTATTTATACAAGAATATAAATTGTATCCTAACTACAAAAATGTAGCTGACTCTGAATTTACTACAGTAAAGTTCTACTAAGACTTGATCATTTGACTTGACCAGTTACTTATTCAACTAAGATTTCAAAGACTTTGACTTGGACTTTTAAACTTGTCAGATTAGTCGAATAATTTTGCGATCCAATCCAGATTATGCCAGCACAATATGCTTAAGTAACAGTCTAAAAACCTAGAAAGAAAAGAGGGAGACAAGTACCTTGAAATCTCTTCGGCCACATATCCATCATAGAAAGATGCGCCTGCAGTTCGAATGATGCATTCCGCGGCAGATATCATTTCATGATGCTCTCCATTCTTGTTTAATGAAAACCACTATTCATTGTAGATAAGATGAGTTATAATACAGAATCATAGAAAAATGAAGTGCAAAGATTTTCTTTGTTTACAAGTAAACTATATTGACTTTTAGTGCACCATTAATAAACAAGTAAGAAAAAGGGTGTATGCGGTGCTTTACTTTGTTGGAAGATCATAATCAAGTATCCTAAATCATATGAATTAATGTTTATTTAGAGTTAGAATATAAAAGTCAAACTGTTTGTTATTAGCATGAACCTTAGGGTTATTTATGTTAGTTAATAACCGCCAATGTAAGGGTATAAATACCCAACTGATTTGTCATTTGTAGTGTGGAGTTTCAGAGTGTATTGTGTGTGTAATTGTGTTCTTGTTTGACTTTGTTCTTTCCACCGAGTCACTGCACAATCTGTGCATACTCACAGCGATGTTCATCCACATAATCATGATCCTATTCTAAATCGATCAGGGGACTCAACATACTTAGCTGTGATATGATTATAGTTCTATAAACCACAATATATAGAGATAAGTAGAGATCAGTAATTACTGTTTTGCGCCCATTAACGAGGATCCCTTTGGAGAGACAGGACTTAAGTTCCTCTGCTGATTTGTAAGTCAAAGGATGTAATGAAGTCTTAATTATCTCTTCATAATCCAATGGATGTTTGGTGTTCATAAATTTCCTGAAAATCAAGTGCAATCTTAAGCTTTTCCACCACAGTAGACATTGTTGGTCGTTCTTCACGAGACTTCTGCAGACACTGGAATGCAATGTCTGAAAATGTTTCCAAAGACCTCAGATCCATTTCTTGAATCAGATCTGAAATATAATCTCATCCAACTTTTTTGCTTGTACTTCTGTTCCACATACGCACTAGACTTGGAAACGTTCCGTTTTTATTCTCAAAGCATAGTCTTCCACAAAGTACTTCAATAAGACGACACCGAAAGAGTAAACGTCTGACTCTTTCGTTAGGATGCCCAACTCCATATACATGGGATCTAAGTACCCAAGGGTACCTACAACATTAGTGACAAGCAGTGTGTTGTTGATTAGCGGGGACAGTCCCATGTCAGAAACTTTAGCGCTCCAAGATTCATCCAGTAGGATGTTGGAACTCTTTATATCACGGTGGAGAACTCTTTGATGAGTTCCTTTGTCATCATGTAGGTAGCTTAGGCCTCTTGCAGCATCAAGGCATATCATGAGGCGTTGAATCCACGTGATAGTAGTGGAATTTAAATGGCGATCGAGGCTGCCATTGGATGCATGCTCATAGATAAGGATCTTTTCACCACCCTCGTCACAAAATCCCAGAAGAGAGATTAAATTTTCATGCGTGTAGCGAGAAAGCATCATAATTTCTTTCCAGAACTCAGGGTCCCCTTGCCCAAATCTACGGTCTAGACGCTTAATAGCAACCATGCTTCGCCCCTTAAAATGAGACAGTTCTCCTCCGTACACCTTCCCAAAACCACCAGCTCCAATAACTTTATTGTTATCAAAGTTGTCGGTGGCTGATCTGATCTCTTCAAGATGGATTATAAGATGTTGAAACTCCTCCAAGAAAGCCTCCATTATCGTTACTCGGATGATATATGATGAGAAAAAAAATGAATCAAATATTCAAAGCAATTGCAGATTCAGAGAGGTGTTGTATCATCTCTGATGAAAGAAAAACTCACAGCTCTCTAATTGGATGTTGATAAAGAGTGGATAAGAATGACTTGAATGCATAAAATATGTACTTGATTATACTGGTTCAATGGAAAACTATGTCTTTATATAAGCTTACAGAGAATGGTATTTAGTAACAATTTTAACCATTAAACTTACCATCTGGTGGTCATTAGCGTTTGTATTTTTATTAGATTTCATTAAACTTTAAACTAATTGTATGAATTATCTGTTTGTTAAACTTATATTTGAAGTTGTATGAATTATTAGTTTGTTAAACTTGCATTGGATTTTTCTTGATTATATTTTTTTTTAAAATAAGGTTCTGCATAAAAAAAAAAATAAAAAAATGAGATCAATAGCTACGACATGTCGTCGCTATAAAGTATTTTTCTTTTTTTTTAAATTAAAAAACACCTATAGCGACGACATATCGTCGCTATAGAGATTTTCCTTTTTTTAAATAAAAAATAAAAAACACCTATAGCGACGACATGTCGTCGCAATTGATCTCATTTTTTTATTTTTTTTATTCGATAAAATCAGAAACCACGACACTTATAGGAACGATTTGTCATTCCTATAGAAAAAGTTATGCCGACGACCTCTATCCCGACGACATATCAGCCTATTACAACTAACTTTTGCGAACTAATTCTATAGCGACGACATGTCGTCGCTATAGGTCAAAATTAGCTATAGCGACGACATGTCGTTGCTATAAGGTGGCATATTTTCGTTGCTATAGACTCACTTTCTTGTAGTGATTATATATAACCTAACTAATTAACTTGATGTACTAACCCAATGTATATTAGCTGAGATGTCCAGATCACATGATCTCATTAAAGTGTTTAATTCCTGCTATTATAGCCTAAACAAGTTGGGAGTGGTTAACAAGTCCCTTAAGTTTACCTAGAACAATACTAAATGCTGGTAATTTAATCAGTAATCCAAGAGATCTCATGTGCAGAACTTGTAGCTAGGATTTGTTCGGAGAAAAAAATATAAAAATGAAGTTGAATTTCACGAATGCATATAAAAAATGTTATCACATGATGAAGTCAACGCTCTAGATGTTGTGATCACATGATTGCATATAAAAAATATTGAATTCCAGCTGTTACAACATAAACATTTGTGTATGTTATCCTGTCTCTTTAGTTTACCTTAGACTGCGTACCACCCCCACGCAAAGCGGGAGCTAAATCAAGCACTGAGTAAGCCTTTTTACTTGACCTTAGACATTATATGTGTTGAATGATGGCTGACTCTTCGTGTTTCCCTCTCATTGCATTAATATTTATAGTTGTACATTAGGTTTACAAGTTACACTTTAGCACCTCTAAATACATAGTAATATAAACCTAGTCTAATATGGTACGGGCAGTGGTGGCGTAGGTGAAGGTGATGTAGGTGGTGAGGGTGTGGGGATGTTATCGGGTGGGTTATTGGGGGTGTTGATTGTAGAAGACAAAAAAGGGTGATTATGTTTATGGTTGCGGCGGTGGTAGGTGTGGCCGAAGCAGGTTTATATTACTATGTATTTAGAGGTGCTAAAGTGTTACTTGTAAACCTAATGTACAACTATAAATATTAATGCAATGAGAGGGAAACACGAAGAGTGAGACATATGATTAGTAGCTCCAGTGTCCATATACCAGTTTTGATCCGGGTTTAGTGTCATGGTATGCAAAGCTTGTTCAATGTTGGTAGGAATGTAGGCTTATTCACCCGAAGCATAGTTGGTCGAAGGACCCGGACCCAAAATTCCTGGAGCACGACTAGGTGGACGCGGGGCTGGTGCAGTGGGGTAGGGACACGGTGGAGACTGTGTCCATGCTTGAGATTGATAATGAGACGGATGCATCCAAGAGGGTGGTGGTTGATATTGAGGATAGGAATTCTAACCATAATAGCTCCCCAAGTTGTTGTTGTAGTAACCACCACAACCTCTACCCCCGCGGCCATCACGACCCCTGCCCCCGCGACCACCGCGACCCCTGCCACGGTAAAATTCACTGTCGCGGCCTCCTGTGTGCCTGGTGGATGGCTGCTGGGCATTACCTGCGGCTATGTGGTTTTAGGAGTAGGTAGATGGTTGGTGGGTGTTGTTGGTAGTGGAGGTGGTTGCGGGTGGGTTGTTTTTGGGAAACATGTAGGGCAGTGGGTGTGTTTTGGTTCGCTTTGCTGGTTTCTTCAAGAATTAAATGGGATCGAGTGCTCTGGAAATTAGGGAGTGGAACGGACTTCTGGATATAGGTGGAAAACTATTAGACTAGGTTTATATTACTATGTATTTAGAGGTGCCAAAGTGTAACTTGTAATCTTGATTATGTCACAAGGCTTGGGTTTCGTCATAGTACGAGTGATCACTCTTTATTTATTTATCATCATGGTCGTGACACAGCTTATATTCTTCTGTATGTGGATGACATTATCATGGTATCTTCTTCTCTGAGTCTCAAACAACACCTTATGCAGTGACTTTCTTCAGAATTTGCAATGAAAGACTTGGGGGAGTTAAGCTATTTTCTGGGTATTTCAGTAACACATACGACGGGTGGTCTCTTTTTATCACAATCCAGGTATGCTCAAACAATCATTGACAGGGCTAAAATGACGGGTTGCAATCCTGTTCATACTCCAGTTGATACGGCTGGAAAATTGAGTGCCTCGGGGAACTTCTTGATGATCCTACCACATATCGAAATCTCGCAGGTGCCTTGCAGTATCTCACATTTACCAGACCCGATATCTCATACGCTGTTCAACAAGTTTGCATGCATATGCATGCACCACGTACGGGACACTTTCTTGCTCTCAAGCGTATTATTCAATATGTGAAAGGCACTCTTCACATGGGTCTGCACATGTGCCGATCCCTGGTCTCCTCCTTGGTTGCATACACAGACGCTGATTGGGCAGGTTGTCCTGACACTCGTCGTTCTACTTCTGATTACTGTGTATTTTTGGGTGACAATTTACTTTCTTGGTCTTCTAAGCGCCAAACAGTTGTATCGCGCTCTAGTGCCGAGGCAGAATACAGAGGTGTTGCTAATGTTGTCGTTGAGATATGTTGGATACGTAACTTATTAATGGAGCTTGGTTCCATCCTCAGCGGACTTCTCTTGTGTACAGCGACAACATCAGTGCGGTTTATCTTTCTGGAAACCCGGTTCAGCATCAACGAACCAAACATATAGAGATAGATATTCACTTTGTTCGCGAATAGGTGCAGCGTGGGAACATTTGGGTTCTTCACATTCCCACACGTCACAACTTTTCTGACATCTTCACCAAGGGTTTACCGCGCGTACTATTTGAAGAGTTTCGTTCCAGTCTTAGCCTACGGAATCCTCCGCCTTAGACTGCGGGCGTATATTAGACTAGGTTTATATTACTATGTATTTAGAGGTGCTCAAGTGTAACTTGTAAACCTAATGTACAACTATAAATATTAATGAAATGAGAGGGAAACACGAAGAGTCAGCCATCATTCAACAAAAACTCTCATACTGCTGGTTCAAACCTGCAATCAACTGTAGCACCAAACCTTGATCAGTAATAGGTGCATCAACATCCGCGAGTTGATCCGCAAGGGATTTTAATTCCTGACAATAAGCAGCAGCGCTTGAAACAGAGTCAATCTTTGTGTTGGAGAGCTTGTTTTGTAGGTACAATGCACGTGTGGGTTTACTGTCAACATATATGTCTTCCAGTGCCTTCCATGCAACCGCAGCGGTTGTTTCTTTTTGTAGGATGGTGAGCATGAGATCATGAGAGATGGTACCATAAATCCACTGGAACACTATGGCGTCTAACCTTTTCCAATCTTCATCATGTTCGGAGGGCTCTGTTTCGGGAGGGATAATGTGATCCAAGACTTTGCAAGCGGTGCATTGAATCTTGAAGAGGATGACCCATGAACGGTAATGACAATCATCAGTACCAAGGACAAGAGGGATGTGGTTTTTAATGTTGGTAACCATCGTAGCAGGGTGAAGAGGGGGACGATTGTTGTTGTTAGTGTTGAATTTGTTATCGACTTCTCCATCGGCAATGTTTAGGTTTATGAACGGGGTATTCAGAAAAAAGAGGTGATGAATGTGACCTCTCGTATTTTTGTTAGTTTACTTGTTAACTTCGTTATCTCTTGTAAGGGTGTGTTTTGTCATTAATACAAATACGAGGACTCATTTGTAATTTCTTGTATCAGTATAACTTAGATATAATTACATAATTAAGTGATTAATGATAATAATAATAATAATAATAATAATAATAATACTAATAATAATAAAAATAATAACAAGCATAAAAGAAAATGCTAATATTAATAATAATAATGAAAATAATAATGAAAATAATAATAATAATAATAATAAACATAATAAGTGTTTAATTATGAAAAATAAATAAAAATCAAAATTATATTAAAACTTGTAAATTATTGGCATAAAATAAAAAGAATAAAACTCCAGGAGCTAAACTATAAAATTCATTTTAACTAGAAACTTAATTTTGGGCGATTTATGTAAATATATAAACCACAGGGACCTCGGTGTAACTATTTAAAAAAAACAAAATCTTAAACCCCGTATTTCCGGCAAGGAACTCCGGCCACCTGCCGGCGGAGTTCCGGCCACCTCCAACACACTGATTTTAGCCCCAAAAATCGAAATAAATTGCATTAATCGAACCATTAAACCGATTCGAACCCAATCATGGGTATTAATTTGATTTTAACGGTGATATTGATACCCAATGAAACCGAAACCGAAATGCACTCAAGCCCGAAGCCGTTTCTACACTAATTTGATGTAATTACTCAATTAAACGGACGTACACGCTCGCCTAATCATTTTTAAAACCAATAATGTGATTAAAGTCACCTGAAACAACATTAAACCTACTCAATTCGACCTGAAACCCCTGACATTAATCTCATAGCCGTTGGACATTAAATCGATCAAATTGAGGCTATATAACAGAGGGGAAAGGTTGAATTCGTCCTTTTCAAGCTCTCAGTAAGCTCAATTTCATTAAAAACACTCCTACATCGAATTTCCCAAATCAAGAACAGTCGACATTGTGCCACTGTCTGTTCTATCGAATTACAACCGGGTTCAGGTAATTAAAAGCTGTACTACACTCGATTAATTATAGGAAATCAAAGCCCTATGGTTAATTTGGTTATCATGATCGATTCAAGCTCCAATTTGGCCGATTATGAATCTAGGGTTTATAAGAAATTGGGGATTTTCATGGGTTATATGTTTTAACTTTTCAATTCTGTTCCTTGACATAAACTGGGCTTTGGCCCGACGGTTTAAGTGTTGGGTGGTGTGGCAAAGGGCCAGGGTTCGAACCCGAGGCCCTGCCATTATTTTTTTAAAAGGGTTTTGTAATATATAAAAATTCTGAAAAATATTTAAATAGCATTAATAATCATATAAAAACTATTTTTAATCAGAAAATTTATAAAATTATTTTCTTTTATATTTTATTGAAAATCTAAATTTAGAAATTTCCATTTCTTTTATTTCAAAATTATGAAAATGGTACAAAATACAATTTATTATTAATCTTAAATTGTAATGAATTTCCACTAAATTTGTAATAATTTCTATTAAATAAATTCTTTATTGTTACACATTTATTTATAATATTTAAAAAAATAATATACATGTACATAATTAAAAATATACACTTATTGTAATCACTTAAATCTACAAGTTATTATTTTATTTAAAGAGTAAACAATATTCATTTGATAATAAAGGTTTAACTTTTATTAATAGTGTTAATCATTAAAATTATTATCATTTAAATACCAAAATAACAACAAATTGTACCTATTTAATAATTTAAAAATCATAGGTTAAATGGTTTATAAATATAACACTATAATCACCATGATTAATTTAACACGTTGACCATTTAGGTTGAACGTTAACGAATCCTCGGCATTATATACAAGACTTCTTATTTGTCATCTTTATAATCCAAGTGAGTTTTCATACCCTATTTTATATTATTTCACACTTTTGAGGTGAAACATGTTAATCTTATATTTAACACACTTGGAAACACGTTTTTACTCTTGTAACACTTATGCAATTCATCTTATTTTGTCATGGTTATTTGAACTCTTGTAACTATCATGTGATGACTCTTGTAAGATACAATCATTAACTATTGCTAGCCTAGCGACGTCATAGATCTATGGGTTTGACAAGCCTATTTGGAGCTAAAGCCGAGGTTATTGCCGGCTCCTAGTGTCGTATTCTTGAGCACTATGGGAACCAAGTACACTTAGCTAATCGTTTAATCTTGTAATGGCCATATTTATCAAGGTTTGATTGTTACATTTGTTCATCCATCTTTATTTACTTTATTCAATAACCTATGACGTGAATTGCTATCTTTTGATATATATACTTATGTATGATAAACCTATGGAAACTCACCAACATATTGTTGATATTATTTTTAACATGTTTCAGAAAATGGTACTACATAACTTGCTTGAAGACTTGTTCACATCTAGGATTGAACCTAGATAATAATAAAATGACGTTTATGTCACATGACACTTTGGAAAATTTTATTTTTGTTTTGTTTGAAACTTATGTTATTTCTTTATTGTATGTTACGAACCTTGGAGATTAATATTATTGACACTTTGAATTAGCGTTGTGTGACAATAAACAATCTTAACCCTCACACCTCGACGTTTCAGCCGTTAAGGTTGAGGTGTGACAATGAAGATGGGGAACGGCCGAAGGTAGGAGAGGGGACTGCTAGGGTTTTAGATATCAAGAGCCTGGTGCTCTGATACCATGTTGAATGATGGCTGACTCTTTGTGTTTCCCTCTCATTGCATTAATATTTATAGTTGTACATTAAGTTTACAAGTTACACTTTAGCACCTCTAAATACATAGTAATATAAACCTAGTCTAATAATTTGCTTGATTGAAACCACACATTTCCTTTATTGGACATCATCAAAATTAGCTTCTTCTTTTCAACGAATGGACTGAAGTTGAATACTACAGCTGTTGTTTAGATGAGGCTTTTGATCATATTTAAATTTGATCACTGGTTACTCCATATAAGAGTGTCCTCAGTAGGTTCTTTTTCACTGCAAAAAATTGAAAACATATTAGGGATAATAGAAACTTTAAAATGGACAAGCTGCACAAAACAGATACAACTTTTCACTTATTTTCTGATTTTAGAAACCAACTTTCAGTTAGGTGTAAATAGAAGTCAAAGGGACGTTTGTTCGCAGAATGTTTCAGAAGGAACTTGAGGCAAATTCTAACGAAAGTTTGAACAGTATTTGGTTTGTAAACAAGGTGGATTTTAGCAGTGTTGCTCTTTCTCTGTAGCATATGGCATCTCTTTCCATTTTTGGCAAGAAAGCCACTGGCAATCAATAAGTATGAGAAATGAAATGATACGAACGAATACTATTTCCTATCAATTTTGCATCTTCGCTGTTATTAATTAGAAACCTTTGCAAAGAAGAAAGTACAGTTCCTGCTTTGTATACTTATAAAAAGTTGGGTCCTTTATATGGTGCACATATTCTTGATGTAGTCCTTTACACAGATATATCTTTGTATTTCATATATGATTGATCCATGAAACTTTCTTGAATTTAATTATACAGGTTTCTGTATATAGTTTTTCTAAGGGTTATGATTCAAACCGAGTAATATGTTTGATAACAGCTTGTTACAAGCAGGTTTTGGACTCAGAGCATGCTCCTTGCCTGTTCAAAGTTCAAAAGAGATTTCTTGACTTTCAAAAATTGAATAACTACCCAAGTTATACGTAAGAGAACAAATGTCTAGTAGGCCTTCCTTTGGTAGCAGTTGACTCATTCCTTAGATGATGGTAACTTGAAAGCTACCAATGTTGAATTGGGCATGCTCCTTGCCTGTTTAAAACAACCGTGTATGACGAAGCAAATGGAATTCAAAGTTTTTATTCCGTTCATTAGAGACCAGGGAGGCTCGGACAGGGCCGGGGAGAGCTACATCTTAGCTGTTAAATACATCACAAGCTCCTTGACAACTTGATAATTACAATTTCTTTCCCATTTTCTTTCGATCATAATGTTTGTCATAAGAGAATTTGAACACCTTAGGATTGGGCTCGGATCTATGAAATCAGCCACTAACAACTTTGGTGACAGAAACTGCATCGGGAAAGGTGGATTTGGGAAGGTATATAAAGGAGAACTTGTTCAATCTGAGGTGCCTACAATGGTTGCTGTAAAACGCTTAGATCGTGTGTTTGGTCAAGGAGACCCGGAGTTTTGGAAGGAGATCATGCTGCTTTCCCTTCACAGACATGAAAATATTATCTCTCTCTTAGGTTTTTGTGATGAGAGTGATGAAAAAATAATAGTGTACGAGTATGCGTCCAACAGAAGTTTGGACTTGTACTTAAGTAGCACTGATCTTTCATGGATTCAACGCCTCAAGATATGTATTGGGGCCGCTCGTGGATTAGAGTTTCTTCATAACCTGAATGGCACACAACATAGAATCATACACCGCGATATTAAGAGTTCTAATATCTTGTTGGATGAAAACTGGAAAGCCAAGATTTCAGATTTTGGTCTTTCCAAATTTGGCCCTGCAAACCAACAACACACGTTTCTTGTGTCCCACGCAGTGGGCACTTTTGGATACTGTGATCCTCTATACGCGGAAATGGGATTTTTGACCAAAGAATCTGATGTTTACTCGTTTGGTGTCGTGTTATTTGAAGTCTTGTGTGGGAGGTTGTGCATGAGTAACCACAGAGATGAGTATCAGCCCCTTGTAGGACTGGCGCGACAAAGATTTGAACAAAACAAACTAAATGAGATTATTTTTGAACATATACAGGAACAAATAAATCCAGATTCATTGAAAACGTTCACATCAATAGCGTATAAGTGCTTAAAAAGGGATCATGAAGAACGACCAACAATGACTCAGATCGTGAAAGAACTTGAAACTGCTCTTGAAACCCAAGTATGGCTTCTTATTCCTTTTCTGCTTATTTTCTTAGATTAATAACCAACAGTTCTACTCTAAACATTCAGAAATCAACTTTGTTAACATGTTTAGCAATATGTTAACTCATTTGCTTGCTGACATTAAGTTGCTTATAATCATGCACACTCATCTCATTGTTCTAGCTATTTGAATAAAGATTTTACTGACTTATTAATCACATTTCATATATAAATATAGCTAGCACCGGATTACAATATCGGGAAGATGCTACACGGATGTGAGCACTACAAGAGACGATGCAAACTTCGTGCTCCATGCTGTAACAAGTTATTCTCCTGCCACCACTGCCACAACCAATACACGAGCTCATTAAATGACCCGAATAAAAGACATAAAATGGTCTTGAAAGATGTTAAACAAGTTGTATGCATGATCTGCAATACTGAACAACAGGTTTCTCAGATTTGTGCTAAATGTGGGGTGAAAATGGGTTAATATTTTTGCGCGATTTGCAAGATGTATGATGATGATACATCAAAACAACAGTTTCACTGTTATGATTGTGGCGTATGCAGACTACATGGTCGTGAAAACTTCTACCATTGCGAGAACTGTGGATGTTGCCTTAACGTAGAGCTGCGAGGTTTTCATGCTTGTTCAGAGAATGCTATTAAAAAAGATTGCCCTGTATGTCATGAGTATCTCTTTGAGTCTATTAAGCCATTGACATATATGTATTGTGGGCATGTAGTGCATTTGGATTGCTACAGGAAGATGATGAGGAAAAATCACCCCCTTTGTCCCATTTGCTCAAAGTCCTCATATTTTAGACAAGTGTTGGAAATAATTTTGATAGTATTGTTTCTATTTATGGCTGCAACATATTAAGTTATTATTAAGTGCGTGGGAGTAGAAGAATGTGACAATTTGTTTCTTGAAGTTTGAACTAGTTAAAGTATTAAACCACATGGTGTTTTGTTACCAAAGTGTTATGTTATCTATCAGAGGTTGAACAAGATAGAAAAACTAGACAAAATGAGTCATGAGCTGCTTTAAGTAAATCCAAGTCGATATAAGCCATTACGACAAGTTATGACTCCTCAAGACCTGTTTGTAACCAAATATGACTTACTAGGTAAGCCAAATTACAACCAAATATAACACAATACCAAGACCCTGCACCCGCCCGAACATATGTAGTTTTAGAGTCTCTTCAAGTTGGGTTTTGTAATAGTGAAGAGGACGGAGAAGAAAAGAACTAAAGAAGATGAAGGTGATGGTAAAATTACCAACTATAAGACATAGTTGTCACGTATCTAGACTCTGGACTCGAAATATGCAATCTAAATCCTATAAACCATATCTGTAGATTCTAAAATTCCTTAGAGACGAAACATATTTAACAAAAATACATAGATTTATAGGCATTGACATGTAATAAATGACCTCAACATACTTTGGTACATTTACGCACATCACCATACTTTAACATGCATAAATGTACCTTATTATGTTATGGAACCTTATAAGTACACTTATGCACATCAACATACTTTGCACAAGCTAGCAGCACGTAGATGACATCAACGTCTATAAATTCATGCACGTCAACAATCTAACACCTATTTGTCCTAAAAGGTTCATAATACTAAACAACATCCATTGATAGTTTAAGTGCTTTAAATATACAAATACAAAATTTAGCCCCAAATACCTTAATTTTAGGTTTCTTTTTATTTATTTTTCTTTTTTTATCTAACTAATTTACCTATATGAGGACCTATGCTATTTGGGGTTTTGGGCGATATTTATGATGGTTGATGTATACTTGGTGTTGTTTGCCATGGTCATTAGTAAGACGTCAATGATGATGGATTGTTTTCCATCTGAGACATAGGTCCGTCGTATGGTTTTTTATGTCAATGACGGGATCTGTTGGACTTTTATTAGTTTGAGGCTACTTTTCGGGTTGAGAACGTTGTTGTCTAGTTGTCATTTGTTGATGATGATGAACGACTGTTCATTTGAGACATGTTGTGCTAATGGTGCATAAGAAATGTTGGAAATACGGTTTTGTAGTTTGAAGCCGATTATTTTATGATCTGATTTAGGCTATGTGGTACATATATTGGCCATGATGAAGCTAAAAAAGATATCCGTTTGTTGGCGTAGCATGTCCTTTAGGTTGCAGCCACAACGGGCTACCTATTTTGAGCCTTAACAACTTCGTTTGTGCCATAAAAAAACATGGTTTCAAAAAAGGTCGACTACTCATGCAACGCGCGAGTTAGAATATACCTAGTTACATCCTATAAGGTTTATTTTGATATTTTTGTTGGTAATTATTATTTTTTGTTTTAAGCAACTTCTATGTTGCATAAAATTAGGGGTGTTCATCAGATCGGATTTCGAATTATTCGGATCGAATTATTCGGAATTGAAAATTTCATGACCCTATCCGAAATCCGATCCGATCCGATCCGAATAAGGATATCTCTATTCGATCCAAATCTATCCGAATTCAATTCGGATTGGATTTGAATATATCCGAATAATCCGAATTTATCCGAATAAACCAAATAACAATTTATCCTATTTTTTTCTTTGCTAATTTTTTCTTAACATATTATAACTTTAAAATCACAATAAAATATATAAAACCAAAAAAATACAAATTTGACTTGAACACAAATTCAAAACTAAAACATAATAGGTAATTGTATAAAACACAAAGATTAGAATATCTAATTTAGAACAATAATAAAATATTATATAATTGTTTAGAATTAGAGTATTAGAATCTGTCAAGATTTTTGAGTATTAAGTTGAAAACATAATAGATAGTTGAGTAATAATTATCGGGTTAAAAACATAATTGCATTCTTATTCGGATAAATCGGATATCCGAATAAAAAAATTATGAAATCCGAAATCTGATCCGAAATCCGGATTCGGATGAGATCCGATCCGAATATCCGAATAAAAAATCGGATCGATTTATTTTGATTCGGATACGGATTGGATTTCGAATATTTGCGGATTTCAGTTTTTTTTAACACCGCTCTCTAAAATTTTAAACGCACACTTTCAATGTGATTTTTAGGGTTTCTACAGTTCGATTTTGCTTTAGGAATTGTTCATTGCGATTCGATTTTGCAAAGGGTGATAACAGACTAACAGCAGATCGTTTTTATACAATTTGTCTTCTTCTACCAATTATGATCTACGTTAAGCAGTTCAATATCTTCAATTGAGGTAGCAATCCTTTTGTCTCCTAAATCCATCTGATGAATCGATTGCTAAAACACAATTCCTTTGCTTAATCTACTTCGCCGTTGATTCTCATGCATTTTTCTTCTATTTTTAAACCTAATTGCGCTGCTGTATGTTTGCTACGTGGCAGATACTGTGTGTAAAATACACTTAGTGACAATCGGACTAAATGTAACCGGCAACCTGTTCTTCAGGTTACATGTTTGATTAACAATTTGGTCGAATATCGTAAACCCTAACTGCAATTAATAACTTTACTTCAAGTTCAGAATCGTTTCTTATGCTAGGGTTTAAGATGTTCAATTTGATCTTGTTTGTATGCTAACACGCAATATGTTCACAGATTTCACTGTGGATATGGGTGCGTTAACCAGTAATCGCAACAAGCGTGATGCAGCATTTGAATATTCAGGATCTGGATATGATCTTCTTCACATTGCTAAGAAGCACAAATCTTCGCATTACAATGCTCCAAAGAAAATTTCAAGAAGTTTTGTTTCGAGGCTCCGTCTTTATCCTCGAAATTTAACACCGATTAATAGGGAAATTCATGCTCCTTGTAGATATGTTAGTGGATTCACAGCTAAAGTGAAAAGAATTATTGCTGTTTTGAGTGAAATCATTACGCAAAAATCTGTTTCTTCTGGTGATATGGGGAATGTTCTGTCGTCTCAGTATGATCACGCAAAGGGATCTGTAATTGGTGGGTACAAACATGTTATGGTTAAAGAAGATAGTGATGTAGTTGAGGTAGTTGATGTTGATAAGGAGGAGAGTGTTAAAGATGATAAGGTTGATTCAGGGAGTTCAAGTATTGATGTGGTGGAAATGGTGGAAGATGAGATAGAACACATTACGGAGACGGAACAGATAGTGGCAAAATATAGGGAATTGGATCGAAAGGGGACATCTACTTCTTCTGAAGTGGTATCAGAATCGAAAAATGGAAAGATGTTGGAATCGGTGTCCCTGAATCAGGGTTCTCATGCTATGGATGTAGATGTGGGCGTGCCTTTACATAAGAAGTTGCTGCATGAATCCGCTGAAAAACGTGATTCTAGTTTGAGGAGATTAAAGTTTCATATCAAGTTACTAGAAACAAAGCTAGCTTTACATCAACCATCACGTCCTGCTAAGAAAAAGGAGGTATAGAGTTTGTACCCCTTTTCCATTGGAGGTAAATTTATACATTCAGTGGTATGGTTTCTGATATCAAATTGATTGTTCTTTCAGGATGTAGCAAATGACCCTTTTAGGCCTCTTACTGAGGAAGAAGAGGAAATGGCTTCTAATGCATTATCTTATTCTAATCGGTAAATTCTGATGTTTGTGTGTAGTGCATGTTTGTATCTATACTAAATCATATACAAAATTACAAACTGCGGTTGCATTATCTATCTGATTTTTTATTAGGCTTCTTTCCAAATATGTAGGAATAAGATTTTGGTCACCCATGAGAACTTGAATATTACAATCACAGGGGAAGTTCTGCAATGTTTGAGACCTGGAGCATGGCTAAACGACGAGGTGATTATTTATTTCAAATGCTATGTTTGAATTCATTAACATATTATATATGCTAGCTTACACTGCTGATTACTTTATTTCAGGTCATCAATGTCTATCTTGAGTTGCTGAAAGGGAGGGAAAATAGGGAGCCCAAAAAGTATTTGAAATGTCATTTTTTCAGCACATTTTTCTACAAGAAGGTTTGCTTATCAAGTACCTATTCTATTCGTTCTTATTTCTTGATACGGTTATTATGGCAGCATGTATATCTTTAAGCTAATGTTGGCAATTATATATCTTTTTTGGCAGTTGATAAGTGGAAAGACTGGCTATGATTATAAGTCTGTAAGAAGATGGACTACCCAAAAGAAGTTGGGATACGGTCTTCTAGAGTGTGACAAGGTAACCTTTTCAAATATTTTGCTATTTTTAATTGATTTGTTGTTTTCTTTTTTGGGTGTGCTAATATTAGCTTTAATCAGATATTTGTTCCTATCCACAAAGAAATACATTGGTGTTTAGCTGTTATCAACAAAAAAGAAGAAAAATTCCAGTATCTTGACTCACTTGGAGGAGCTGACAAGAAAGTATTGAGAATGTTGGTATGTGATGCTTACATGTTTTATCTACATCTTGTACTTTTTCACTGCAAGTAATATCAAGTTCTATGTCCTCTATCATTGTTGAGTTTGAGTTTGCCCTCTTTCTAGAGTTAGCATAATCAGTGGGTTGGGATTGGGCATGAAACACTTATTCTCTAAACATATAATTTTTTGTATAGTTAGTGTCTCGTTATTGTTTCAGTAATAATCTATTTTTAAAGAAAATGATTTACGAGGTTTTATACAATAAAATTACACCTTGTTGAGATTTTCATCCTATTTGATCAATTCATTAATGCTATTTATCTAATTCACTCTTTCACTGGTTAGAGACATGAATAATTATGATTATGTGTTATTATGTGTCCAGGCCAAGTACATCACAGATGAAGTTAAAGATAAGACTGGTAAAAACATTGATGTAACTTCGTGGGAGCAAGAATTTGTCTCCGACCTTCCTAATCAAGAGAATGGGTGTGTATGCCATGAACTTTATTCGAGACAATTTAACCGTGTTATAATGCTTTACTAAAAAAGGGATATTTGATTCTTTTGAGGGTCTTGACCATTTGTATAATGGATTTTTATTATTATTGCTCTAGTGATCATTATTATGTTTCCGGGCAGGTACGACTGTGGTATGTTCATGATCAAATATGCAGACTTCTATAGCAGGGACATAGGACTATGCTTCAACCAGGTAGGTCATTACTGTATTATTTGTCTGTATTAATAAAAATACCAAAATCAGCAAATTAAATATGAATAAAAAGGTATTTTCGTTAAGATAATAATTATATATATTTTTAAAATTTTGCGTGATTTGAATTTGAGAGGTTGTATGTGTTGATGTATTTGGGCAACTTTCGATATTGTCGCTCAATATTTTGAATTAACCCGGTAGGGATAAGCACACAGTTAAAGTCGACCTGTCCAGATGTAAACGGGTCGAAATTGTCACCTTTGGATTGAAGACGTTAAATTTGTAACCAATGTCTTATATTTGTTAATATTTTTTTGTAGGAGGATATGCCATATTTTAGATTGAGGACTGCCAAAGAGATATTAAAATTGAAAGCCAACTGATAATCATGGTGTGTTTTAACTTTTAAGCATGATCTCTGACCAGCAATTATCTGGTTAGTATCTATAAATATTTCTGAACTGACATATTGGTTCATACCAAATTAATAGTGATTTGCAACCATGTCAGAAGTTGCTGATTTTAGTAATTGATGAGCTGAGAAGAGGAAGCCAATCTTTTTTTTTTTTTTACTAAGGGCTTGTTTTGCTTTTCTTTTTTTTTTTAAATTGAGTACTATAATTAATATGTTTTATATTACAAATTTTGATTTTACTAAATTAAAGTTATAATACAGATATGGACTTTTTTTATGGTGTGATACGTATCATCAATATGATTGTTATTGGAATTGGACCTCTTGGTATGACAAGATTAAATTAATTTTTTTTTTATAATCATGTGATAATAAATAATAAACTTGACAATAAAATGAATTATTAACACCTTAAATACTTATATAGTTATATATTCAGTAAAATATTTTTTATAATTAAAGCTATATTATTAATAATTAAGATAATGATGCTTATTGTGTACTATAATAAATAAATAAAAGAAAAGAGAAAATTGCGGTTTCTTTGAATTTGTATAGGTTGTGAATATGATGGTTCTTTAGGGCTTTCAAGAACAGCCTAGGATTACATAACATTTTTTTTTTTATCATAAGTCCACATACATAGTATACCTACATATTCCAACCATTTGATTAATTAATATTCTAGGGCAGGTACTATAACTAAGTTGAAGGCACTGATGGCTGTACACAACTTGGTGACCAATTTTATTTTAATAAGATAATATAAGCTTGGTAATATTATAGAGCTTGAATGTATTCTATGTTTTATAAAAAGAAAGTGGTCTTGATAAGGAAAGACCAACTTAATCATTTTTTGAAAGGTTAACCTACATTATTTTGTTCAACCTAATCACTTTACTAGGTGTTTATTGACAATGTATTAAATTTATTAAAGCGATCAGTTTCTGTCTTCTCTTGATGCATGATATTGTGAGTACATGTGTTACAAACAAACATAAAAGGTTACTAAAGTTACATTATATTTCTAATAACCTTTGCTATATTATTAAGGTCCGGATGCGTAAATGTTTTTAACTTACCATATGATGAGAATGTGTGGACACCAGCAAAACACATAATGTTAATAAATATAAAGCGTTTGAATGTATATTGTTGGAAAGGTATGTTGATCTTCATTGTGACAAAGTTCAATATGACCGGAGCGTGTGGTGTACAATCTCACCATTTTTCCTATCTTCGTATGTCATATGGTAATGATGTCATACAATTGTCAATTAATGGTTAGAGCACAACCCTTCTAAACAAGAACTGAACTAGGTGTGTGCTCTTAACTTTTCTTATCATGTGTCATAGATATTTGCGCTTGTTGCGTTACCGGTTACACTAGCCGTGCTCTATTCTTATAAGTTAAAAAATATTTCATAACACTATTCGCGTATGATAAATATGAACCACCGTGATGAGTGATTTGTCTCGTGATTGTAAACACCTTTTGATATGTTAAATTAGGATGTCCTAGTGATAGTGTGATATTCATTGTCAAAATTGTGTCCTAAAATAACAAATAAAAATTTATAGCTGTCACTGAAATAAAACTTGTGTATATATTATTATATTGTATCAATTTCAGCCAACTACCATCAAAAGGGACAAATGAGAATAATACTTGAGTGAAAAGCTGATACGAGACACATGACTTGTATGTGAAAAAGTGATACACGACGCATGACTTTAAGTCTAAGTCACTATAAATTTAACTTTTAACAAAACCCATCAATGTGGGTGGGTTTAAGAGGAACAAGTGGGACCCTCTACTAATATGTTTCACATATATCAAAATAATAACAAAAGTTCACTGAAACATACTCCAATTATCATGCATTTGCCATTTATACATATAACAAAAGTCTTGTAGAGAGCCATTAATTTCAGTTTTATGTTTGAAGCTGTAATTTAATTTTACATATAAAAACACCAACACTAGTTTTAGTGTTTTTACCTCCTTTTCACTTCTCTCTTGTCTTCTACAAGTCTTGTGCAATCCAAATTCCCCACAACATCATTCAATCAATTCACATCTCTCAAACTTTAACCCCATCAAATATCCACACCCACATCATCATCCGCTATGCAATCGTTTCTGCAACCACAACAGCACAAATACAAAGATAAAGCGTATTTTCATGGGCCGTCTTTATCGTCAAACTGGTTGAAAGTCACACAACATGTATTTTTCATGCTAAATCCTTCTAAACATTTTATTCATAATATTAATTATTTTTACAAACTTTAGACCAAAAAGTGTTTTGAGTCAACCTAACCTGACCAAATTTCGACCCATAACGTAGAATTATGAGTTTTGACCCCACCTGCATATTTGCATCAACGGGGTGCTATTTTACGGCTGAGTATCTCCTGCGCTTTGAGTCGGTGCTGGAATCTAGCAAGGCGCGCTTGAAGACTCACTAGACTTGCTGCTTTGCGTGACAACACAAAGCTCAACTGGGTCACATAATTATCAATAAGGCTGCCTGGTTTGTCACCTCTGCCAGCAGTTTCATTTCCTAGTTTACAAAAAGACATACTATTAATTACAATTTTACATAGTCAAGGTAACAAAAAGATGAATCTTAATGTAAAGTATTAGAGTTAAATGAAAACTATTACTTACTTCACGCACTATCTCCATTGTATCTTCAATCTCCTTCCTGTGGCTGCAATTAGAGCTTCTTCTTCCTACAGAAGTACAAAACCATAATGCTCTTTAAAGTGGTAACTAAAAAGCATACAGTCATAGTCAAACTTGGTCAAAATTATCATAGATTGACTACCTACCTCAAGTATTTCATTGACATTATCATCATGAAGCCGCTCAGGGTCCGACTCTTTTGATGCCATATAACTGGCATTAGGAACACTTGATCCTTGTTGCTTATTACCAACAGTTGGATCATCAGTATTATTACCATCTCTTTTTAACCACCCAAATTTCTCAGATTTTTCAATAGTGTTATCCTTCTTTTGCCAATTAATCTCCTTTCTGATTTTTCTTCTCTGTAACTCTTTCTTCGTGGCGGAGATACCTTCTGCACGGTTTCTTCTGTATCAACAGAATTGGCATCGAGTATATTTTCTGATTATTCGAGCCACTATAAGCATTCTTTACATCAACTTTCTCCTTATCTAGGCCACTGTCATCCTTGTTATTGAAAGAATAATTTGACGAACTTGGAGGAGGTTGTTTCTCAAAATCTGATGTCATGCTGTAAGATCTTTGTGGACCCCTTCTACCCGTATCCACAATCTTTGTCTCTTGAATCCGCTCATAAATGTCATCTACATCAGAAGAAACTAGCATATTTGCTGATGAAGATTCTTTATTAGTTGTTTGTGAGCTTCCAACTTGATCTTTTTTAGAATTTCCACTTTTTGAAAGACTTTTAACTCTGTTTATTTCAATATATTATATGATACCCACATAAGAATATGCACTAATAAGAATTCATGATAACATAATGAAAGAGAAAAAATACCTATCAGCATATCTTAAGGTATTGAGAGTGTGCTCACAAGAGTTGGCATTTGGTGAAATGCAAGAAATCATGACAGTCCTTGAATTCCCAACAAACGAATCACGAAGAACTTCAGTTAGTTTACTTCCACGAAACGGGATATGAAGCTGGTCATTATCAAGTGCACGAATGCACTCTTTAAGAGCCAAAAGACTCTTATTAATTTCAGCACCTTCAATCCTGTAATAGTCACATATAATACATATTGAACATAATAATAAATGAATATAAAATCTACAGCTAGAACCAAACATCATGCATACTAACGTATTTAATCTAGTAAAACAGAAAAGACTGTTACTTGTTGAATTTGTTTAATATCATTCAAATGGGTAAAAGAACAGAGAGAACTTTTATGAGCACATTACCGTGTTTGTCGGTCATTATCAGTCGTATCAGCACCTCTTTCACTGCCAGCAAGATCAATGAACGAGATTTTCCCAATAACTTTCCCAACCTTGGATTCATTGATATCATTATTCCTTCTGGTATCCTTTACCTCTTTGTGTTTTTTCACAACTAATTGTAATATTGCATGTGATCTTGAAGATTCCTCATTAGCCCCAGTAGAGCCAGTACTTCTTGCACTGCTCCCTCTTTCAATGTACTCTTTAACAATCTGTACATCTAAAACTTCAAATTCTTGCAACCCAACAATGCAAACTTGTTGTTTTCCATCTTCTCTCATGCAAAGTTTCCTACATAAAAAGGAAGAAGTTAAGTCAAATCAATCAACCAATTATCAACTAAGCAATCATTCAAAACCCCTGATAAAAGAAATGTGTGTAAACAGTTCTCAGGTACTGACTTTCTATCACTCAGAAGATCATACAGTTTTCCACCATAGATTTCAAAGTAACTAAGCCATAGTTTGAACTTTTGATCACGGTACTTTGGTTGATGTAATAATCTAACAAGATCTTCTGCGGCTCTAAGAGGTAATGGTTGCATTGTATATGTCTTACCACTTCCTGCAATTAAAAATGGATCATTCTCTTAATATCAGCTTCTTTTAATATCAGAAAAGCAAACAGAAATTAATAATATTAAAATAATGTACTAGAGCCTCTAGAAACCTGTCTGGCCATAAGCAAAACAAGTTGCTTTGGTCTTTTGAAATATTATGGGAATGATTGGCTGTACAGTTTCACGATATACCTGTTTCATGCGATCAATTGAATCAAACTGTTAGTAGCAAAAATAAATGTGAACATTTCAACACATTAAGTTGCATTGCATAAGGGTTGTAATTACTTAGAAGAAAGGATGATACAACTTCAAGATCAATTGTAGATATATTACCTCATCATTGGTAACTTGCTGGTCGAGAACAGCATCAAAACAGAATTCATGTTTCTCCACATAAGCAGTCAGGTCTACCTTTAAAAAAACCAAAAATCAGTTTTTTTCTTTTTAAATATGAATATTATTAGAACTTCAACTCAAGATATGTCCAAACCTTTAGCTTGGGTTCATGGACTGTTAGACTATTTGCACATACACTCACAACATCATCCTCCTTGCGAGCAAGTTCCTTCTTATTTAATGGTCTTTTGCGCACCTAATATGAACATCAACTAGATAAACACATTCGACTCCAAATCATTTTAAGCAAATAGATGATTTTGGTTTCTCCTTTAAATTGATCCATCCCAGAACAGATTGCAATCATTCAAATAACATGAGTGGCTTGTTCATATAACAGTTGGTCACTTCCAACTTTTGTCACCAAATTATAAACAGCAAAATGTTGGGCACACCATTGTTAGAAATTAATCTTGATGTTCAAGGGTGTATACGGGTGAAACAAGAAAGATGAGGATGGAATTAGTTAACATATAGAATACGTAAGTCAAGGTTAATATTAGGAAAGTATTGAATGTTTTGGCTGTGAATGGGCTGTCATTCCAGCTGTGTTTGAGCTGTGGTTTCATAGTAATTAAGGTTAGAAGTAGTATAAAAGAGGGTCATTGTATAGAGTTTAAGGTGTGGTCTTTTGTTCTTCATATTTATAAAAAGAGTCATGGTAGTTCCCACAAAATACCGAGTTTTATCTTTGTTTTTTCTGGGCCAATATTCTAACAATTGGTATCAGAGCGAGGGGAACAATTTCGGGAAGAAGATTGAGCATGTGAAGACGAGGAGAAAGATGATCAAGCTGTGAAGAAGAACGAGGCCACCCGATTGAATCTGTGAGCGATTAATCGAAGCTCGAACCTGTGATAGGTTCAAACAAGTCAATTGAGCAGATCCAAGAGGAAGAACAGTTGTGTGATCCAACTGCAGAAGGAAAAATCTGAGTGATTCAGATTGCAGAAAATCTATGCGAGACAGATTGGGTTCTATGTGAGACAGAACGTTAGGTTGTGAGAAGCTGCGATCAAAAGTGAAGAAAACCTGAGCGATGCAGGTCACTACTGAGAAGATTTAATCTGTGAGGGATTATTCATATATGGGACCAGCTGTGTGACACAGGTTGTGAGGAGAATAGCTCAGACAAGCAAAAGGCTAGAAGAGCTTGTTGCTGTTTGCAATCAAAGGAAACAATTGGCAAGTGATTTGCTAGGAAGTGAGATTGTTGGGCTGCTGTGATAGCAGGTTTGCTAGGCTGCAGGCAAGGAAGAAAACAGAACGGAAGCTGTGTGAGACAAAACAGAAGCTATGTGAAGTAGATTTGAAGATCGATGATTGATCAAACTTGGAAGAAACATGGTTCCAGCTACTGGAATTCAAGACCAAGGTGGTACAACATCAAAATTAAGGGCGAGAATGTTAGAAATTAATCTTGATGTTCAAGGGTGTATACGAGTGAAACAAGAAAGATAAAGATGGAATTAGTTAACATATAGAATACGTTAGTCAAGGTTAATATTAGGAAAGTATTGAATGTTTTGGCTGTGAATGGGCTGTCATTCCAGTTGTGTTTGAGTTGTGGTTTCATAGTAATTAAGGTTAGAAGTAGTATAAAAGAGGGTCATTGTATAGAGTTTAAGGTGTGGTCTTTTGTTCTTCATATTTATAAAAAGAGTCATGGTAGTTCCCACAAAATACCGAGTTTTATCTTTGCTTTTTCTGGGCCAATATTCTAACAATGATACACGTGATCAGAGATACTGCATGATATATGAGGCATCTATATTAACCATATATTAACTATTGCACATGTGTTAAAGTAAAACTACCACGGTTCATTTTAACCAAATAGACGATTTTGGTTTCTCCTTTAAATTGATATATCCTAGAATAGAAAATTGCAATCATTTAAATAACATTATAAACATAAGCAAAATGTTGGGTACACCATGATACTCCTAGTCAGAGGTATTACATGATATATGAGGCATCTATATTAACCATATATTAATTATCACACATGTGTTAACATGAAACTAATGACCATAAGAGAGGAGCTACATACCACAACTTTAATCTTAGCCACATTATTTTCCCTTGAATTGCTTTCTTTTTCAAGTGTAGGGAATCCATGAGAAGCATCTATATCTGCCTGTCCTCTTTGCTGCCGGCTTGGCAGGACATCATAGTCATTGTCGACCGCTTTAGGAATAGCAGGAATGAAAGGTGATTGCTCAAATGGTTCTGAAAAAACATTCTGGCAGAAGAAAAAATCAAAATACAACTTTAATAGTTAATACACGAGTCACCAAAGGCAAAAGGGACTAATCTAAGAGGCATGTATGCACAGCGACTTTATAACATATTAATTTATGGACAACTACAAAATGAGAATATACTCCAGGTTATTCATGAGAACTGAAAATTGCAAAATATATACATTAAAAAGAATATATCACCAGTCCCCTATTGTGCCCATTTATAGTTTTACACGAGAGGTATATACAACAGGCAACTTGTGTAAGGGCTAAAAGATATTCTGATCAATGAGATTTATACCTCTGTAAGAAGCTCAGAGTCATCCATAGCGTGTAAATCCAAAAGCCCTGCTCCAAAATCACCCCTGAACTCAGATGAACAAAATCCATCTGATGCACCAAGTCCACCTGAACCTTTGGCTGTTGTTGGAGAGAAGGGCTCAGAACCAGATTCACCATTAAAATTAAGGTTTCTCATTAGTTTGAAAAGCCTTTGCTTCTCTTCAGCAGATTGTGCTCCATAGCCCTGCAACCAGAAGTAAAAGATGTCACATTAAACATAAAACATTACCACATTAAACAGATTTTAAATATAATTCATATATACCACAAAGATTTTTTTTAGATGGAGATTGTTTTCAGTTGAAAATACAAAAGAAATTCAGATATACCTGCATGAGAAGATTTGGTAGATGGCGTCGATCAATACCATTAGACGCCATGGGTGAGGCCAGATGCTGTAGACCTGCAGACTGGAGCCATCTTGCCATCACAGCATCTCCAGCATCACTAGCGGGACCTGCATTGTGATTAGACCTGCCATCCGCAGGTTGATCATACAGAGAAGCCGCAGCAGAATTTCTCTGTTGCGTCTGGCCGCCCATGTGGCGCTGTGATCGACGTTGGGGAGCCAACTTTTCTTCGAGATGTATTCTCCAAATACACTTTCAACAAAAAATAAACAAAAAGTAGTTAGAAACATCACAGATATAAAGATATTATCCCATGTCACCAAATTCGATAATTCCTTCTAGAAAAGACGCTTCCATTCGACAATCCAATGAATCAATAAATCATAATACGTACTTACATTTCATTCATCTTCGCATTGACTAACACATACCCTATTCTAACAAAACAAACTAACACACAGACAAATGTCTGTCATCACCACAAAAGAAAAGCATACCTAAAAGCAACCGAAAACTTCAATTCAACGCAACACTCAGAAAGTTTCGAAACACAATCACGATTCAGATCAACCTAATCTCGAACATCCAATCGGTTCTCAAAACCGCAGATCAATCACGTTCCTCACAATCCCTAACAACCACAACCACCAATGAAGAACAACAACTTGAAAACTACAACAATGCAGACAGAAACGAATCGTAACCATAGGCAATCATGTAACAACAAATTTATAAACAGTATGAATCGAGAGGCGTACCGTTGGAAGCGGAAGAGGTTATAAACGGAAATGATGAAATGTTGAATGCAGATCTAGAAGATGAAACCCTAGAATGGGGGATTTGTGATGATGTTATTGAAGATTGAGATGATATGGAGCATGTGCGATTGATTATGGTTAGAATGAATGCGTAGAGCTTTAATGGGGTTTTCTTCATTGTTAATCATATTATACGCAGATATACATCTTTTCTCTCACTCTCTATCCTGTTTTGTTTTTCGTGGGATGCAAGTTGAAAGAGTAAATTAAAAGTTAAATACGCCTAACTTTTTTATTTTCATAAAATTTTTATATATATTTTTTGGGTTATAATCATAAATCTTTTAAAAAAAATACAATAACTAATAACAGTGGTTGACTTAGACTTGGTAATTGTAAGTAATTGAGGAATTGTATATTGTGTGTTATGAATGAGATAATAACCCTCTAATATAAGATAATTATTTATATTTATTTGTCTAATATCCCCCGCAAGCTAAGGCCGAGGTTCGACATGTAGCTTGGACCTTAAGAATAAAAACTATTGTGAAGGTAAAGCCTTGATAAAGATATCAACAATTTGATCCTGTGTAGAGATAAATCGGACTTCCAGTTTCCGTTGGGCCACCTTTTCTCAAACAAAGTGAAAATCAATTTCAACGTGTTTTGTTCTAGCATGGAAGACCGGATTTGCAAATAAGTAAGTGGCTCCTAAGTTATCACACCACAATGTAGGAGTAGTTGTAACAGACAGACATAATTCGTGTAAAAGCGCCTCAATCCAAGTTAGCTCAGCAACAGTGTCTGTTATGGCTTTGTACTCCGATTCCGTAGACGACCAAGAGATAGTTTTCTGTTTGCGTGCAACCCAAGAAATAATGTTTTTACCCAAATAGATGGCAAATCCCCCTGTGGATCGACGGTCATCCGAGCAACCCTCCCAATCAGCATCAGATAAAGCATGAAAGGAGGAATCAGAGTCTTGATGTAGTAAAAGACCAAGATCAATTGTGCCCTGAAGATATCATAATATTCGTTTAACCATTGACCAATGATTTACTGTAGGAGAATACATAAATTGGCAGACTTTGTTGACTGCAAATGTAAGATCTGGCCGCGATAATGTAATATACTGTAGTGCCCCAACCATTTGTCGATATTGAACGGGTTGTCATAGTTAGCATATGAGGTCATGGAAGACGGGGACTGGCTTAGCCTGAGAGAGTCCTACCCGACGAAGCAAGTCTAGAATATATTTTTCCTGAGATAAAATAAGTCTTTGTTTTGATGTACAATCTCAATGCCCAGAAAATACAATAGTGTCCCCCGATTTTGAAGGGCAAATGTGATGCTTAGGCGACGAACGACATTGTCAATAGCAACTGAATTCTCCTGTAAGGATACTGTCTTCCATGTAAACCAACATGTATAGTATGGTGTTACCCGAGGAGTATATAAACAAAGAGGGATCAGTTTTGGATCCTCAAAAACCAATACCACATAGAGCTGTAGAGAGCAGATGAAACCACGCCGGGGTGCCTATTTAAGTCCATAGAGGAACTTGTGAAGAAGATATACGTGATCCGGTTTCTATGGGTCAACAAATCGGGGCGGTTGTTGTAAATAAACAGTCTCTTTGAGATTCCCATGTAAAAAAGCATTTTGGATATCCAATTGGCGTAAAGACCATCCTCTTGAAACAACAATGAACAAAACAATACAAATTGTAGTGGCTTTGACAACCGGGCTAAATGTATCATGATAATCTACACCTGGTTGTTGATGAAAGCCCTTAGCATCCAAACGCGCCTTGTAAAGCGTGACAGCCCCTGTTTGATCTTGTTTTATTTTATACACCCATTTGCAGCCCATAATATTAATATTAGGACTACGCGGTACTAAAGACCGTATGCCATTTCTAACCAAAGCTGAATATTCATCAGCCATAACTTTTCGCCAGTGGCGATCTTCGTTTGCAACAGCGAAAGAGACGGGTTCAGTGGCAGAAGTGTATGTTTGATGAGCTGAGGGAGTGTATCGGTCAAGTTTTTTTAGGTTTGGTCGTAGATTTGGTGGGCGTGTGCAAGGAGGCGGTGGTGGTGGAGGTGTAGGAATGGAAGAAGAAGGAGAATTGTGTGCTAAAGGTGTTGTGGAGGCTGGTGAGGATGTTGGAACCGAAGGAGAAGAGGGATGATCCAGGTTTGAATCGTTATGAGATGATGAGTGGGAAGGAGATGTGTGGTCTTGTGATCAAACATGACGAGCAACATAGAGACGATCTGTTTTGGGATCAAAACACCTGTAGCCATGATGTAAGGTGTTGTAGCCAAGGAACACACACGGAATGGAGAGAAAATCTAGTATATGAGAGTTTTATGCTCGAAGATGTCGGTAGCACTAACACCCGAATACCCGAAGAAAGAAGTAATCTAGTTTACGGTTAAAGAGATGTTCAAAGGGAGACATATGTGAGTTGGAGTGAGAAGACAGTCGGTTAATTAGATAGACTGTTATGCCAAAGGCAAAGTCCCAAAAATTGTGTGAAACGTGTGATTGGGCAAGTAAAGTGAGTCATGTTTCAACAACATGACGGTGACGCCGCTCAACGACACCATTTTGCTCGCTTGTGTATGGACAAGAGAGCCTATGTATAATGCCACGTTCCAAAAGGAATGGAGATAATTTGCGAAACTCGCCTCCCTAATATGTCTGAACTGATTTAAGTGTTGTTTTAAATTGACGTTCAGCCATTGCAATGAATTGCTTAAAGGTAGCAAACACATCAGATTTAAGTTAGGAAAACCACATGAATTTGGAATAATGATCCACACATAACAGAAAATAATTGTTACTATCATAGGACGCAACTATGTAGGTCCCCATACATCACAAATAACTAAATCCAAAACATGTGAATTGTGATAATCAGATAAATGTAAAGATAGTTTTGAAGATTTTCCCACACAACAAGAGTCACAAACAGAAGGTTTATCAGAAGTAGGTAAACAATATTTGAAAAACATAGAATTTAAAAGTTAAAAATGGGGGTGTCCAAGTCGTTGATGCCAAGTCTCAGAGGAAGCACGAGCAGTGGAGAAAGCAACTTTAGAAACATCTTGAATATGTGGAAGACAAAATGTATAGAGACCATCGTTGTTGGGACCCATGAGGAGGGTAGTGTGTGTAACCTTGTCCTTCACAGAAAAGAACACATTATTATCATGATAGAATTATTTAACAGAAAGGAGATTTTGTTTAATTTGTGGAACATGAAGAATATTTTTGAGTGTGAAGGTTTTATTTGGGGAATAGTGACGAGTTGAACCAATATGAAGACTAGGAAGAGGCGTACCATCACCAACATGAAGATTATCCCCACTTAGATATGGCTCAGAATAGTCAAAACTGGAAAGATCAGAAGCAACATGGTTAGTAGCACTTGTGTCCAAACGCTAAGATGAGGAAGTCTGAGAGCGAACATCTGAGAAGTTTGCTGATGGTAACTGTCGCCGAGTCGTAGCAGAATCCCTGTTTGGACAGTGAGAGGGGATGTGACCAATGCCATACCGATTACAAGTCCCATAAACCATAGTTTGTGTACAAACCCATGGAAAAGGATTAAGGTTCTGGTTTTGGTTATAGGATGGGCTTCGGTCCTGGTCGTACGAGTCCCGACCACGTCTATTGTTGTGACCTCAACCACTATTTTGACCCTGGTTGTGACCAGGTCGATTGGTGTAGTATGTTTGGGCTGATGAGGGAACAGGTAGTACTGGATTAGGCTGAAGACTAAGTTGGTTGAAAAGTTACTGGAGGGCCTGAAGAGTGGGGCTGGGGCTGGGATCGAAAAGGCCAGGGGCATGTGAGGTTGGGTTGGTGATGGCTGAGAAGGTCTGAGTAGGGGGTACGGTGTCAGGTTTCTTTACCAAGAAGTCATGATCAACAAGTAAGGCATGTAATTCACTGAAAGCAGGAGGTGATTGTCGGGTAACTATGTTACCTTTGAGACCATGGTATCCATCTCGTAGGCCAGCATTAACTAACATAACGAGGTTTTTATCTTTGACAAGTTCACCAATATTAGCCAGGGCATCAACATACTCTTGTACCCGTTCAAGATAAAATGATGGTGATTCATCACTTTTCATTGTAATCTTCAAAGTTGTTGCTTGAGGGTGAATTCATGTGAGATGGTGTTTGGAGCATATGCTCGTTCAAGGGATAACCACAGGTCATGTGATATGGTGGTGTGTTGAACATGACCAAAGGCTGATTCAGATATGGTGGACAGGAGAAGCATTCGGACATGTGCATCATTGGAGATCCAGGTAGCATAGTTCGGATTGTCTTGTGGCCTGGGTGCAGGTTGGTCCGTCAATGGTGAGGGTGGGGTATTGGTTGCTGATGGACAGAGGATAGAACCATCCACATATCTATACAAATTGTTTGTAACCAGAAAGGGTTGTAGAATGGCTTTCCAATAGCCATAGTTTGATGGGGATAATTTGAATGCAAACTTACGAGAGTTGTGAGTGGTTTGGCAGGATCAGAAAAAGGTTGAAGAAGGGTGATTAGAATGGCTGAGGAAGGTGGAGACAAAGAAAGGATTGGCCGAGGAAGGTGGCGGCAGCTTTAGGGTTTCAGAGATGTCAGCTCTGATACCAAATTAGACTTGGTAATTGTACATAATTGAGGAGTTGTATATTGTGTGTTATGAATGAGATTACAAGAGGTATAAATAGATTACATATTTACATAAATAACCCTCTAATATAAGCTAATTATTTATTTGTCTAATAGTTTGTGTTTTTTAAAATTTATATCTTTACACATGTTTTTTTAACGGTTAACTGGATCACTGACTCACTCGTCCACCCGTTCATCTTCATTACTGAAGTACGAAACATGAGACCACCATCAGGAGAAAACACACATTAGGTGAGAAACCCCTCTATCTCACCTGAAACCCCCTTTTATTTTTGTGACATATGAGACTTGAACCCGAGACTTTCACCTAATTTTAGAAAATATTGGGGTATATCACCTTAACCACTTAAGCTAAAAATCATTGGTATTTCTACACATGGTTATGTATGTTTATTTACATTAAAAACTATCAAAGTGACATAAGAAACCATCAAAGTAATGTTTTTATATGTTTCTAAAAATTTTTTTTGTTTAGCTGCACATGTGTAGATAATAAAATTTATATATGGTTTATATATATGTATATTATAAATTTGTTTATCTTTTTCTTTTTGAATTAAAAAAAAACAATTAAACATTATGTTTCAGTTATTTTTTGAATAAAACCATAGAAAAAAATGTAGATATTTGTGAGTTCTCGGATGATTCTAGTTCCTTTTTTTTGAAACAAAAATATATTTTTTGAAAACTGCATCTTGGACTTGTGATTTTATATGATATGATATCATACGTTGGTAAATGCAGAATAATATATATCAATACATTAAGAAACATAAAATTCACAGTTGACAAAAAATCAATTAACAAACATACAAACGTATTCCCACTCAAAATAACAAGATTTGTTGAATTTTGAAGTTTTAAAGTTTTAGCATTGTTTATGTGATTATCGTTCATTGTATTTCTTGATCCTAACATACACACTATTATTGTAATTTGATAACCCAGACCGGTGAAAATAATTTTAGCACATCTGAAGACCGAACATGACTTGTGTTGAACAGTTTGTACTATGTAGTCAAACTTAAATATATAACGAGTTATTGAGTAATTTGCTTCATCTGAAATCCCAGAATGGTTTAATGTATTAGTATTGGTACAAAACATGAAAACAAGACATTACATAGGTGAACTTTAGTGACGTAGGGTGACTTTAAAATTAAATGACTTAAAAGAGTGATAGTAATGTCACACTTTTTATAAATTGACTAGAATTATAGGTTTAGTATTAACTAGGACTAGCTTTATAAATTCAGCCTAACCTTTTTCACACAAAACACAAGGATACCATCATTTTTTATTTTCACATATTTTAAATTATCCTATAAAAAAATTATTTACTTGCATTCTTATACTCTCATAACTAATACCAACCAAAGATGATAACAAATTCAATATAATAAATAAAAATTTCACCATGTTAAATTTGAAAACTTGTAAGGTGTTACATAGAAACTCCAAAACTGTTAATTTGTTTTGGTTTCAACGGTACAACTTATTTTAATGGTTTATTATCGTAAATATAGATGAAGCAAAATGCAATGAAACGATTCTAGCTCACTTGACAAAGATTTTGCCTCTTAAAACAGGGTCATGGATTCAAACCCAGACATGATATAATTTAGGATAAAATTATGATAGATTTGTCGTAAAAAAAAGAAGCAAGATGCAACAACTAGCAAACTACAATCATTGTTAGTACATAAAATGTTGAGAACAACTATACCACGGACACCAATTTTAGGAATACAAGGACATGATATGAATTTCACAATACAGTTTGTCTATCATCCGGCTATTCGTGTTATTCGGGTCTTAAAAGATGGCCGATCGAGGACAATGATTATTTATAATTAATTTTATAGTTAATATGCTTATCTAAGACACATGCGGTGAGATCAGTGTCTATTGAAATCCTGACTAAGCACATGTTTTGTTTGCTAGTTGTGTTAGGTTAAGCTCTTAGAAAACACAAGAAAACCATAATTTCGTTAATGATTTTATACAAATTCTACCCATTTGTTGTTCATTCCCAGCTGATTCTTTTTGCGCAGAAGCTTCTCTTAATCGTGCCTGCAATTTTTTGAAAGAGAGTGATGGGTTAAACCAAGTTCGGCTCAATGGCTCCTGATTGGTTGGTTTGGATTGATTGACACAAATAATGTCCAACCATTTTGAAAAATAATTTAGTTGAATGTAACTAACTATATTTACAATATTAATATATTTTTCCTTAAAAAACAATTCATTATATACATTAAAAACACATTTTGTTGACTTTGACACACCGACCTATATATTTTTTGGCTTATATATGTATTTGCCTACTAACCAAACACAAATTAGATCATGTACAAATATATCAATAAAAGCTTAACATGAAGTATATTACAGAAAATAAATAGAAGAGCGAAATCAGACTTGGGGTTCTACCTTGAGTGATGCATTGTGAGCAAGAAGTTGCTCATACTCGCTCCTAAAACGACTCACTTCAACTCCGAGAGAATAATTTTCTTCATTCAAAGCTTCACCCAAAATAAAAGTAAAAGGATGTAAAAGTATTTTATATAAGAAACTGAATAAAACACAATCTTAGCAAGAAAGATGTCAAATAGATCGAAAGTAGCTCAAAGTGTATTTTACGAGGAAAATTATCACTTAATAGCAATCAAGTTTTATCATTGTTTTACTAAAATCAGTCGATATTACTTTCATCTATAATAAACCATTTCAGTTTCATTATTGTTTCAATATTTTGCGGTAAAGATGGAGATGGAGCGGTGCCACGGTTCTAACTCACCGCCACCTAAACGGATTGTGTTTGTTGGTTGGCAGGGTCCAATCCACGAACCCGGAAATTTTATATGAACCCGAATACAACCAGAACCCGAAAATTGTGTCAGACGTGTCAAACCGAAACATGACATAAAAGTTCACGGGTTGACATGAACACGACCCAGTTGACCGTAATTTTTTAAATTTTAAAATTCCTTCACATATTAATATTACTAGTTTACAATAAAAATGCAAATTAATATAAAACAAATTTATTTTAGTTATAAAATCTTAGGTTACTTTTTATTTTTAGTTCTAACTAGTACTAGGCCCACAGCGTTGCGGTGGAAGGCGCAAAACTGTGCTTAATAACGTCAATGTCACACCACCGGCAATGACCACCAATACCGAAAAAACTCGTATTTAAAAAGAAATAAAACGAAATATATAAAACCGAACGAATGGTAGACGTAAAAACATTAAACCACATACGTGAAATGTAAAACATAAAACATAATAACTAAGTCGATCTAGACTCGCGTGTTGTGACTGGGTCATTAAATGGGGGAAAATAGATGTAACAACGTTGAACCACATGAGTACGTTACGGGTGTTAACTTTCAAAATTTAGACCAAAATGTAAACAAAAATTTTCTAAAAGATGAAAAGTATAGGGCAACAAGATAAAAGTAAAAAAATGTAGAGATTCAATTGTAAAATATGTAAAATTATTATATTTAAAAATAAAAATCTAAAAGAAAAAAACAACAAACATGTACAACTTATAATGCTCATAATACAAATATTGATGTAACCTTAACTTGATAATTAGTAATATTTAAATTAAAAAAAAAAAATGAATTTAATAATTAAAACTATTATTAATTGGCAGATAATAATCCGTATTATTAATTTGGTTGGTATTACTACCCACTTTCATATTTGTTACCAATAACACTCCTACCAACATAATTGCCCAATATTTGTGTTTGATTTGCACTCGATTAATTCACAACAATGACTATGAACAAAATAGAAAAACGTTGATATGTCGTCGGTCAAATTAATAGCATGGATGATAATTATATTACTGTGATTGTCATTGGTAACAAAGTGAAAGTTGATAGTATCATTGGTAAAATTAATAAAGTAACAATTTGAATTATTAAAATTCAATTGGCATAAAACATATATAAAAAATAAAACTAAATGAAAATTGGGTTAACGGGTTAGCACGTGAACCCTCCGAGTTACGCCCAAACACAACCCATCTAGATTTTTTTTTTTTTTTTGAACGACAAATGTACGATCCTGATTTAAATAATACGAGGGTCTTTTCAAAAACTTTGATGTGTAGTAAGTTTTTAAGATGATAAAAGATTGTTAGGTTGATATAATACATATATAGCGGCACATATTCAACAATAAGATGTTGAATATAGTAATAAAGGTTAAACGGCCAGTTCTAAGTTTCAAACCATATGCCAACAGTTAAATTATATGGATAAAGAATGCTAACAGTTTTGTAAACGATGGATGGGGATATATATCTTAAAAATAACCATCACAAGACCCTGACTTTCATTTTCTGAAAGGGACGTTTTTCTAACGAAATAATTGCTATGTAGCAAATGAAATAATGAAAATATAAATTATAGAAATAATGCAAGAGCACGATAGTGGTTGACTTGGTAAAAGTGTGCATAGAGTAAACCACTTCAATGCTGTGATATGATTATTTCAAAACCTTTTAAAGACTTGGATATATTACAAAAGGTTTGGTTGTAATATTTGTGATCAAAGATACTATACTTCTGAAATAGAAAATCTGTAACCACCAGCATTTAAATGAAACATAAACAAACATGTATTCTGAGCTTTGTTTTCTTTATTGTTCTCATCTTTTCTGATGGTAAAGAATTGTCATTTGTAATCTGCATCACAAACACACTCTAAGATCTATGTTGTGAATGCATTTGCAGGAGCTTTAGGGGCTACTATTTCTGTTATCAATGACTGTGGCTTCACTGTTTGGCCTGGAATCTCTGGCAGTCCTGTTCTCAATATCACCGCATTCGAGCTTGCAGAGGGTAATCAGCACACCTTGGATGCTCCAGAAGGCTGGCAGGGTCAAATCTGGGGAAGGACCGGTTGCACCTTCAATGGGTCAGGTCACGGGTCATGTAAAACAGGTGATTGTGGCTCTGGTGGGATAGAGTGCAACAGAAGATCAGCAACCCCACCTGTGACACTTGCGCGGTTTGACTTGAGTTACGATGCTTATTATGATGTTAGTCTCATCAATGGCTATAACATACAGATGATGGTGGAGCCTAGTGGTGGGATACGTTTAAATGTGTTTGATTGCGCGAAAACAGGCTGCGCTGATGATTTGAATCAATGGTGCCCGACGGAGCTGCAATTGGAGAGTGGTGGAGGGTGCAAGAGTGCATGCCAGGCCTTTGGCACACAGGAGTATTGTTGCAACAGCTCGCTTCCAACATCAGAGCCGTGCAAGCCGACCCCATACAGTCAGTTGTTTAGATCAGCGTGCCCAAAATCTTATGGTTTTTCCTTATATACTACTGGATTCCTAAGTACTCCCTATATGTGTAAAGGTGCCAATTACGCCGTCAGATTTTGTCCCCGTGCTGACATATTTTCTACGATCAAAGTTGGCAGCCAACTCAACTCCTATGACCGGCTTGTCTCCATCCGCGGGAATTTCACATTAGGTTTCTTCGATGATGATGTTAGTTACTTGGGAATTTGGTACACCAATGATGTTGAAGCCCGAAAGGTATGGGTAGCCAATCCTAACAAGCCAATCATATCCGCCTCAGGAAGCACCATTGCCCTTTCCATCGATCCCGACACTGGAAACTTGATCATCACCAGTGGAGGGACGACTCTGATGAATATTACTGATATTCATGCTGGTCCGAACCCAAACGTGACTGCAACACTTGAAGACACAGGTAATTTTCGACTGATCAATGAAATTGACAAGAGGGTTCTGTGGCAGAGTTTTGATCACCCAACGAATGTGCTTTTACCGGGTATGAAGCTTGGGTTTAATATGACAACAGGGCAGAACTGGACCCTGACTTCTTGGTTGAGTAAAGAATCCCCTCGTTCAGGAGCTTTTACTTTGAGCATGGAACTAAATTATAAAGGAGTTCCGGGGTTGGTGATCCGACGACGAGGCCAGCCGTACTGGATGCGTAGATATCAAGATTTGTTTGCATTGAATCATCCGGGTAGGAAACCTTACTATAATCTTACTTCTGTTTACAACGCGGAAGGATGTTACTTGAGCTATGAGAGTAGTTATCTGGAGTTACCCATGTGGATTTTGACACCAGAAGGGCGACTTACAGACGATGATAATTCTGTTTTTTGGACCCCTGAATTTTGTTACGGGTACGATTCAACTGACGGTTGTGTAGAGTTCAGTTTGCCCCAATGCAGGAGAGACACTGATAATTTTAATGAGCAGAATGGAGAGTTTGATCTTGACACGACAACGGCTACTGATAGCAACTCAAGCCTAAGCATTAGTGATTGTTTTGCTAAATGCTGGAATGATTGCAGTTGTGTGGGGTTTAATAGCCATAATACCTTCAATGGAACCGGCTGTGATTTTTGGAGTGGAAGCAATAGTTTTTTGGTATACCCGCATGAACCTTATTGGCCAAATTCTAGATCAAAGTATGTGATCAGTTCCCTTAATCTGATTAATTCAAGTACAGGTAAGAACATTGGATTCAATGATCAACACTATTATTTTAGGATTTAGCATCTAAACAAGTCATTGTGTAGGAAAGAAATCCAGAAGAAATATGAAATGGATATCAATATGGATACCTATTGGTGTTTCCATCCCTTTGGTTTTTTTCTGTTTCGCTCTTTTGTGGTGTATGAAGAAGAGAAAACGAACACGAGAAGGTATGGAACTATAAGTGACATTAGATCTACCTTTTGTTTGCGAGTCATAGTTGCTTCATTTACTGAGTCATTGATACTGATTGTAGAAAGTGAGCGACGAAAGAGAGATGAATATTTCATTGAACTAACTGCTTCAGAAAGCTTCAAGGATGTGCATCAACTTGAAAGCAAAACCAGGAATGGAAAGGATTTGTTGTTATTTAGCTTTGCTTCTATCATGGCTGCCACTGATGACTTCTCAGTTGAAAACAAGCTCGGACAAGGTGGTTTTGGACCTGTTTACAAGGTGGTGTTACTTTCTTGGCAACCCGATTTCATTGAATCGTATTCATTCAGTCCTTTTAATCTAACGGGATAATATGAAATTACAATAACAGGGAAAACTAAGCGATGGACGAGAAATTGCAATCAAAAGGCTTTCGAGAACATCAGGGCAAGGGCTTGTGGAATTCAAGAATGAACTAATACTTATAGCCAAACTCCAGCATACAAATCTTGTTCGGGTTCTTGGTTGTTGCATTCACGAGGAAGAAAAGATGCTAATTTACGAGTATATGCCTAATAAAAGCTTAGACTTCTTCCTCTTTGGTATGCTTGTATGTAACATAACCGCATATAACACTCTTTTTGTTGAGTTATATAATAATAGTCCCTTTTCTATTTTAGATGAAAGCCGGAAAGCTGAGCTTGATTGGCCTAGACGGTTTAACATCATTGAAGGAATTGCTCAGGGGTTGCTATACCTGCATAAGTACTCAAGAATGCGAGTTATTCACAGAGATCTGAAAGCTAATAACATTCTGTTAGATGAGAATATGAATCCCAAGATTTCAGATTTTGGTATGGCAAGAATATTCAAAGAAAATGAGACTGAAGCAATGACCAACAGGGTTGTAGGAACATAGTAGGTTACACTTCTCATTTAGAACATCAAATGTTCTTTCAGATGACTTTTTTGTTTGTCAGATTTAATTGTAATGTATTTCTTGAAACATTATATCGATCTTGTATGCGTAGTGGCTATATGTCTCCCGAGTATGCAATGGAGGGGACATTCTCTGTGAAATCTGATATTTTCAGCTTTGGAGTCCTAATCCTGGAAATCATCGGTGGCAGAAGAAATAGCAGCTTCGTTCATCTTGATCGCACATACAATCTTATCGGATATGTAAGTGTTAGCGTGTTACTGCACTCACTTTTTGATATCTTCACATACTAATCAGTATCTTAGATGAAGACTAAGCCCAGCCAAACATGCAATTCGGGTCATTTAGTATTATAAAACTTGTTAAATTGCCAAAATTTCACAACGGGTCATTAGTATTGTAAAATTTGTTCAGTTATTTGTTGTAATGATTCAGGCATGGGAGCTATGGCAACAAGGGAATGCAATGGAGTTGGAGGATCCGACACTGGGAAATACTTGTGTTGCACAACAGTTCTTGAGGACTGTTCATGTGGCACTTCTGTGTGTACAAGAAAGTGCAATGGATAGACCAGCAACTTCAGATATGATCTCAATGCTTCTCAACGACACCATATCGTTACCTGCTCCAAAAAGACCAGCGTTCTTTAATGGCAGAGTCGAGTTGAATTCGACTCCAGAAGAAAGCAAACCGAAACGTTATTCTGTAAACAAGATGACCGTCACTGTTATGGAGGGAAGGTAACTTCGTTTCTTTTATTATATATATCATTGTTTATCTGTGTTAAGTATTGGCCGAGTGAATATTCTCTCATGCTTGCAAACTCATTGTGATTGTTTATTCTGAAATATCTATAATAAGCTGTGTTTTTTGGACGTCAAAATTCATTAAAAATTGGACCTTAGCAAAAAAAAATTATGTTTTTATTTCACTGTTAGCCATAATGTAGGGCTATAAACGAACCAAACCAAACAAAAACTTGTTCATGTTCTTTCGGTTTAAGTTTTATTGGACAGTTGGCTTTACGGCTTGACGATTGAACCGGAACTCATCTAGAGTCCCAAATTGACAAGTTCAATTCAAACATTAGAGCTTGGTTCACAGGTAGAGCCCTTACCCATCAAAATATTTGACTGCAAGTTCGACTGTTCGAGTCAGCATGAGGCCATCCATGGCTCTTTATTGATTTTTTTTAATGTTTTAATATTGTAGTTAATTAATTAATTTTTATCATATAGCTTTTTAATTATGAAGTCTTATAAAATCCTGAATATAATTCTATAACAGCGTGATGTATTTATTTTTATATTCATATCTGTATAAATTTTACTAAAAGGCAAACTGGGCCTAATATTTGTTTTTTTATAACTTTTGATATGTAATATTTTATAATATTTCTATACAGTTGTGGCATGTTAATCTACTCTTCGTTATAGATTTTACTTATAACTAAGTTGGGTCCAACATTTGTTTTTTATAACTTTTTTTATATATACCATTTTACAAAATTTTAAATATAACTTTGTGATATGATTATTGTTTTATGTTATGGACACTTTTGATACACTGTACTCTCCTGGGCAAGTCAAATATTTGTTTCTTTTTTCTAACAAACATGCTTATTGTTTTAAGTTTGATATAATTTTGATACACAGTTCTCTCTAGGGTTGGTAATTTCTAACGCGAATATGTTAAAACGATATGAAACAACCCGGTGTTAAGCAAGTTTGGGTTTGAGTTTAATATCTTAAACAATACGATTAAATTTGTGTCTAGACAAGTTTGGGTTTGAGCTTAATATCTTAAACAAGACGTGAATAATTAATGAGTATGTTCATTTTCTTAATTAACAAACAAGAACATGACATTGTTTGTGTTCGTTCGGTTCTTTTACAACCTGACGAACCATGATTCACAAAACTTTGATACAAATATGTCTTAGGTTTTCCTAAACCTTAGCCCTAGTCATCTTCGTCTTCAATCTTCATCAATCTTCGGTCCGCAAACATGTTTCAGGCTTTCCTAAACCTTGATGTTGACAATCGATCCTCAATTCAACTCAATCAAGATCGCAAGATTAAAAGAATCACAATACAAATGAAACTAAAACTGATTACAAAGAAATTACAGTGTATTCAGAATGAATTGAACGTTACATCGAAGTCCTTTTATACATTATTGATGTTAACGGTAATTAATAACCCCACTAAGAATATTACACAATGCCCTCTTCTAACTATGAGCAAAGTACAACTAAAAGACAAAAGAATAGAAACTTGTAAACGCTGTCGACAACGGATGACTAACACTCCACAACGGACATTGAATGAACAACAATCCACAGCGGATGGGTTAAATGTTGATAGCGGACGAACTAATAAGATCTTCCATCTTTCTTTCACTACTTAACAATCTCCACCTTAGTGATAGAAAGATCTCTTCACCACAAGTTCAACCCACATGTAACTCTTTCAAATAATGCATGAACTTTGAACTAGGAACACACTTAGTGAGCATATCAGCTGCATTAAGACTAGTCTCAACATAAGCAATTCTCACCGTCTTTGAATTGACTACTTCTCTGACCCAATGCAATGTAACACTAATATGCTTTGACCTTTCATGGAACACCTGATGCTTAGATAATTGAATAGCTCCCAAATTATTACAATGCATCACGACATCATCAACAGAAATACCCATTTCTGAGACAAATCTCTTAAGCCAAATAGACTTTTTTATGGCCTCAGTCAAAGCAATGAATTCTGACTCAGTAGTAAACAGAGCAACAACATGCTGCAATGAAGCTTTCCAGCATACAGTTCCACCAAGAACTTTAAAAACATAGCCAGTAATGGACCTTCCCCTATCCACATCCTTGGCAAAATCTGAATCAACAACTCCATGTATCACAGACTGATCATCACTATGACCACAAAACAACAAACCAACATCCCTTGTACCATTGAGATACCTAAGTATCCACTTGACTCCTTCCCAATGAGCCTTCCCTGGATCACTAAGATATCTACTTACCATACTGACAACAAAACCTATGTCAGGACTAGTGCATACCATCAAATACATCAGACTTCCAACAGCACTAGCATAGGGTATATGACTCATTTGTTGTCTATCTTCTTCAAAATTTGGAGAATCTTTACTAGACAGTATAAAATGCATAGCTAAAGGAGTACTCACAGGCTTACAATTAACCCTAAAGTAATTGGATAATCCCTTCTTGAGATGAAAGCTTAATCACATCTGCAACCCTGTCTCTAGAAATCTCCATACCTAGAATCTTCTTAGCTTCCCCAAGTTATTTCATTTCAAACACAGCCATCAACAACTGCTTAGTATCATCTATGATATCCTTGTGCTTACATGCTATTAACATGTCATCTACATACAATAGCAAATATAAGAAGTCATCATCCTTTAACTTCTTATAGTAGATACAAGTATCATACTAACTCCTTGAAAATCCATAAGATACCACATAACTATCAAACCTCATATACCACTATCTTGGAGACTATTTCAACCCATAAAGTGACTTCTTCAATAAGCACACTTTATCAGTTTGACCCTCAGCTTCAAAACCTGGAGGCTGCCTCATATAGATCTTTTCTTTAAGGAATCCATGTAGGAATGGTGTCTTTACATCCAACTGCTCAAGCTCTAAATTTTGAACTGCTGTGATTGATAGAATGACCCTTATGGAAGTATGCTTGACTACAGGAGAGAACACCTCACTGTAATCAACTCCAGCTCTCTGAGTAAATCCCTTAGCAACTAACCTTGCCTTATATCTAGGACCTTCTCCTGGCATTCCATCCTTTATCTTAAACAGCTACTTGCAGTCCACCAATTTAGCATCAACTGGCTTATTTACTAGGACCCAAGTTTGATTGCTGTGGAAAGAGTTCATCTCCTCTTCCAAAACTCTCATCCACTTTTCCATATCAGGAGACTTAATTGCTTCCTGATAGGACAATAGTTCAACTAAACTTTCTTCTTTAGTTGGGCATGGAATACTATAGCAGAGATGTCATCTCTAAACCTGACAAGTGGAACTATTTTCCTTCTAGGCCTGTGAACAGCGATACTATGACTAGTATGCATAAGACTCCCACTAAGGGTGTCAGAACTAGTATATGCACCTGTCTCATCAGCAGACAGCAGGTAACTCCACCTCAATATGAACTCCTGTGTCATCCACTGATCTACTCATGACATCCTTATACATCACATCCTCCCTGAACACTACATTTTTGCTCACAATTACCTTAGGACTGTCACCATTTACCTTTCATAGCCTATACCCTATAACCCCATCTGGATACCCAACTATTATATACCTTTAGGCTATAGGGTCTAACTTTCCTTGACTGATATGAGAATATGCTAGACAACCAAACACTTTCAGGTTGCTATAGTCAGTCTTCAACCCTGACCACCTCAACTGTTTTGTTGTGGGGTACCAGGAATAGTTAGATGTCTAGCTATTCCATATGCAGTGCAAAACCTATTGAAATTAGAATGACAGAATGCTAACCTATTGTCTGTTCTCAGTTTCTTCACCTTCTTCTCAGTCTGAGTTTCAACCAGTGCTTTCCATTCTTTGAGCTTGTCAAAGACCTCATACTTTTGCTTGAGTATGTATACCCAAACCCTTCTTAAGAAGTCATCTATAATGGATAAAAAATACGAGGCTCCACCTAGAGATACACTCTTAGTGGGTCCCTATAAATCAGCATGTATGTAGTCCAACACTTCTTTAGACTTGTGAATTCCTTTTGAGAACTTTACTTGTGTAGCCTTACCCATCAAGCAGTTTTCACAAGTACCAAAATCACAACTATGTAAACTGTTGATGAGTTGTTGCTTTCTTAACTCTGATAACCCTTGATTGATGATGTGCCCAAGTCTCTTATGCCATAACATCGCATGATCCACAGGACTTTCCTCCTTAATCGACATGCAGACATTGCATACACCACTATCAAGCACACAGGTGTTATTCCCTCTTCTTGACCTAGTCATAATCACCAATGACCCTTTAATCACTTAGCCTTTCGATCTTTTAAACTCACAGTGTAACCCTCCCTTTCAAAGGTTCCAAGTGAGATCAGATTTCTTTTTAAGCCAGGTATGTATCGTATATCATTGAGTTCCATCACTGTATCATTATGAAGCCTTAATGGTATAGTGCCAATCCCATGAATCTTACATGGCCTATCATCACCCAACTGCACTTCTCCCCTTGATTTTAATTTTTTTTTATTAGGAGTCATATGATAAGAATACCCAAAATCTAGTACCCAATCTTGACTTGAATTAGATTTGGATACTACTAAAACATCAGAACTTTCATACCCACTGTCTAATGCTTCAGGAGAGTGATTCGCTTGGTTCTTGTTCTTGTTAAACTCCAATTTTCTTTTCTTCTACTCTGGGCAGTCTCTCTTGAGGTGCTTTTCTGAATTGCAGATGAAGCACCTGTATTTTCCTTTGGACTTGGGTCGAGGGCCACTACTTCTATTCTTTGATCCCCGTTGTTCAGATCTTCCTTGAACGTAGAGCCCATCCGAGCCATCATTCTTTGACTCACCTCTCTTTTGTAATTCCTTTGAATTCATAGCAGCTGTGACCTCTTCCATTGATAGGCTCTGTCTTCCAAACATCAATGTATCTATGAAATGTTTGTATGTCTAAGGTAATGATGATAGGAAGATGATTTCATGATCTTCATCATCAGTTTCCACATCAATGTTCTCAAGATCAAGAATGATTTTACTAAACTCATCAATATGATCCTCTAAGGACTTCCCAGGCACCATTTGAAACATATACAATCGTTTCTTGTGATACAACCTGTTGGTAAGAGATTTTGTCATATAAAGACCTTCTAATTTGGTCCATACACCTGCTGCTATGGTTTCCTTCGATACTTCCCTGAGAACTCGATCACCAAGGCTCAAGTTGATCGTGCTGTGAGCCTTTTCCATCACCTCCTTTTTCTCTTTGTCGAAGAGCGTCTCAGGGAGTTTATCTTCTCCCTTCAGAGCATCTACAACCCCTTGATGGACCAGCAATGCTCTAATCTTCAATCACCATAAACTGAAATCGTTTTTTCCATTGAATTTCTCAATATCGAACTTTGCACTGGTCACCATTCTCCGATTTAATTGAATCTTGATTTCTCTTGAGGATGAACTAACGTGGCTCTGATACCAATTGTTGACTATAGATCCTCAAATTCAACTCAATCAAGATCGCAAGATCAAAAGAATCACAATACGAATGAAACTAAAACTGATTACAAAGAAATTACAGTGTATTCGAATGAATTAAACGTTACATCGAAGTCCTTTTATACGCTATAGATGTTAACGGTAATTAACAACACCACTAAGAATATTACACAATGCCCCCTCTAACTATGAGCAAAGTACAACTAAAAGACAAAAGAATAGAAACTTGTCAACACTGTCGACAGCGGATGACTAACACTCCACAGCAGACATTGAATGAACAACAATCCACAGCGGATGGGTTAAATGTTGACAACGGACGAACTAATAAGATCTTCCATCTTTCTTTCACTACTTAACACTTGACACTAGTCATCTTCATCTTAAATCTTCATCAAATCTTCAGCCCATGAACTACGATTCACAAAACAATCCATGATTCTCTGAATGTGATATTTATTATGTCCTTAAATAGGTCGTGTCGTGTAATTTATTCTTAAATATGTCCGTGTCTATGTTTGGAAATAAATGACATGATTAGATTAGTTATCATGCACCTCAAACAACTATGTCTTATCGTTTCATGTCTAGCTTGTTATGCAAGCCTTAGTTCTTTCAACGCTCACACACACACGCACGCACGCATATATATATATATATATATATATATATATATATATATATATATATATATATATATATACATATACATATACATATGCAACAAAATAATTTTTTAAATTTCAAACATATCTTATGATGTGTTTATTTAATCTATGTTTACATTCGAATTTTATTTAAAATCAACTTGCTTGTGACTAGTTTTTTTTATTGAACATTATAATAGCATAAGCTTCTTTTTGTGGGACATTAGCCTGTTGAAAATGATGACGGGCAATAAATATATATCTAATTAAAATATCATTGGGTTGCAAAAGGTTTAAAGTTGTATCACTTTCGGTCTGATTGATTAAGTGATTTGATATTGCTTATAATTTATTTGAAAATATTAATTTAATTTAATTTAATATTGATTTCTATTGATTTAAAAACTTGTTAAATAAATTTATCGGTAATTCTACCCTCTTTATCCAAAAATAGAGTTCAATAAATCTATAAAAAAGGGTGATTATTAATCACATATGCTGATTATTTTTTAATAAATATATAAAGTTTGAAAACAAGTAAGAGGAATGTATAGAAAAACAAAAAGTAGGTTGTAATATACATCAAAAGGGTAGGTTGAGATGTTGCATGTGATCCAATAATAAGTTGGTGCCACAAGACAAACCATTACAAGTATAGTGCCAAATGTAAGGATAAAAAATAACTAAAACTATTATTCCTATAAATGTTGCAACTTGCAAGCATGATACATATATAAAGATGGAAGCTTAAATTGATCAATTTAATTTTATTAATTGTAGAAAATGGAAATGAAAACAATTCAATTTTGTCATAAAAGATACAACTCAAAATCTTTTTAATTGATATTATAATCTAGTGTCCATTTTGAAAATTAGTTATTTATTACGTAAATAAAATTTGGTTACCTATGAAGAGCATGACGTGGCATTTCTTTTTTACTCTGTTTTATATTTACTAGGTTAATACTCTGTGTATTACACGTGTTGTATAAATAAAATATTAAATAAATAATAATTATTATTTATGAATTATAAAACAATGCTTAAGATAAAATATGATTATAATTACGTATAAATATCTATTTTAAGTAAATAAACAATAATGAATTTTTCGTAAACTTTTGTTTTATAAAAAATTGTGCTTTTTAAATATTTTTTTAAGAAAAATAAACTTTCTTAAAAATAATCCGTTGTATTCTGTATTTTACAAAACTTTTGTTTCTAAAAAGTGTGTTTTTAATAAAAATAGGTTTTTACATTATCAAATTATAGATAGATAGATAGGCTAGAAACCATTTATTAAACGGATTATAGTTAGTAATAAACACAAAAGGTTACAATACTATATTTTATTTTAATATAAGATATGATTAAAATTATATATAAGTAATAGTTCAAGCAATAAAACAATTATACTATTTTTAACGCTCTTATCTAATAGTTTCATTTACAAACATTCGTTTTAAGATTATAGTTTTATTTGTTTAAAAAGGACTGATTAAAATATTTTGTTTCTATAAGGTTTAGTGTTTTAGAAAATTTCATAATACATAAAATTTTTGTTTTTTTATTATTTCTATTTTAATAAAATGTTGGGATTTTAAATTTTCTTAATAAAATATGTTTTCAACAAAGATAAATTGATTTTAAAAAATCTAAATGAGATAAATATAGCAATTAATAAAATCAATTTTTAATAGGAGAGAGGAATTAATTTGTGTATTTGAATTAGTATAGTACCCTTTTGAAGGGAAAATAATATAAGGATGTATAGAAAAAATACAAGTGACAAAAAAATGGGTTAAGAGAATGACAAGTGTCAAAAAAAACCTTGCTTTATTAGATAGAATAGATTTATTTACTTATATATAATATATAGTAAAAACACAAAGCATTATGGCTTAACTTACCAATGAAATGTGAGTTTAAATCATTACTAGTATAAAATTAGATAAATATATACATGTAAAAAATTGTTGTTGAAAAGGAAATATAATATATTAAAACCACGAAAAGTAACCAAACAACCATTTGCATTTTTGGGTATTTATTCATACGTTGAATCCGAGCTTATATTTTTTAAAGTTTGTGTTTTCACTCGAACCCATGGACGTCCCATATCTATGTCAACGGATAGTACCACAGTATGAGTATGCAAAAACTTGTGATATCTAAGGCGCTTCATTTTATCTTGGATCATCTATAACAGTTTCATATGTCCACACATTATTTATTATTTTTTTTAACATAGTTTGGATATATAAATTGTGGTCCATTGAGCCAAAAATCATGGAGACAAGTTAGCAAATCCCTCACATGGGGTCACGCACGAGACAAACATAAAATGATTAACCAAATGACACCTAATTTGTATGATTCCTCAAATTGCACAACACAACTTTTGAAAATTGCCTAGAATTTTTTTTTTTTTCAATTTAGAGCCAACATGATATTGTAAATCATTAAAGCCAACTAAACAAAAACCATTAATGATTTCATTTGTTTGTTAAAAAATGCATGAAATATAAACTTATCATTCCAACAACTTCTTTTTATTATCATGGCTACGAGATCAACCAACACTTAAAGAACAACATGATTATCAATCCGTCCGTTATGACAGATCCATAGAATATATAAGTATCGATGATAGGTTTTATTATACATAGTTATTTTTTGTAAAAGTTTAAAAAATATGGTGGTGTAAAAATAGCAAAACATGTTACTCTTAATAAAAAAATATAAAAAAACTAATTGTGTGCCCTTCAATTTAAATAAAAGAAACGTCTTAACTTTTCATATTTTTCCTTCTGTATCATTTGACACATTGATATAAAAATGTATATAAAAGTTATCACTCTCCTTGTTTCTGAACTTCTGACATGAATATTATGCTTCTTTCGAGGTATATTATAATTTCTCTAAGTGTAGGATGTATTGGCAGAGCTTAAACACCTCCGTACGGTGAGCGGGAGTGAAATTAAATTTTTTAGGAGGGCGAACTTCATATTTATATAATAATTTATATTACTGGACCAAAAATTTACACTACCGGACTAAAAGTTAATACTACCGACGAAAAAAAAAGAGGGAGCGGCGGCCCCCCGCCCCAACTATCCTTCGCCACTGAAGAACCCAAATGAAAACAAATTCCTCAGCATTTTGGACTATCAAGAATAATACTGTTTTTTTGTCAACTCACCAATCCCCAAAAACATAAGCAAAACAAACCACATAATAATTTCAAGATCGGTTTCTTTAAAATTTTTCCCATGATATACTGCAAGAATCATGTTAACAACATTAAAAATCAAGAAAACAATAAAATAATTCTCATTACCATAATTCCATCCCATCCCCACTTTCCATATGACACCAAAACCAGAAAAGATCACACAAAAGCATTCTGTTTCACATACCAATAAAAGGAGTCTTTTTGACTTCACATTCTCCATCTTTCTTCTACCTTTTCAATGGCAAGTCTTGAAGATATTGGTGTTTCTGCTTTGATTAATATTATCAGTGCTTTTGCATTCTTGTTGGCCTTTGCTCTGCTCAGAATTCAACCCATTAATGACAGAGTTTATTTCCCCAAATGGTACATTAATGGGGCTAGAAGTAGCCCTAGACACTCACGGAATTTCGTGGGGAAATTTGTTAATCTTGATTTCAATACTTACCTCACTTTCCTGAATTGGATGCCTCAAGCTTTGAAGATGAAGGAACCTGAGATTATTGAACATGCTGGGCTTGATTCTGCTGTTTTCTTGAGGATTTACATTCTTGGGTACCTTAATTCTTTTTTTTTTTATATGGGTTTTTAGTTATTTACTAAAATAGATCAGAATTTGACTAGAAGCTTATGAAAAGTTTGGTTTTTTAATGTTGGGATTTTTGAGAATTTACATTTTTAAAAGTTGTAAATCTTTTTCTTGACATGGGTTTTTGTCAATTTGGTAGAATTGCTCAGAATTTTCATAATTTGAGATTCATTAGTCAAATACTCATGTTTAGTTGTTAATTTGCTGAGAAAGCTATTTAAAAAGTTTGTGAAAGTTTGAATATTTTATGTTATTTCTTGAGAATTTTCATTCTTGAATACTTCTAATTTCCTTTTCTACATGGTTTTGTTAATTTGATTGAATTTATTATATGAGCTTAATTAATGAAAACAATTTGACAATTGGTGATTATACTGTCACAAGTCTTGAGCTTAAAGTTAGGCCTCTGACTTCCTGTTAATGCCTGTCTGTCTTCTGGATAACAATTGTCAGTGTTGATAGTTATTATCTTCTTTTATCAATATTGGAGAACAAATAGAACATCTGATTAGCAGTCAACAAACTACTATGAGTCCAGTTAAAAGATTTAATAACTGATTCTTTTATGTTGTCCGATGATTTTTACAGCTTAAAGATTTTTGGACCAGTCACCGTTGTTGCACTCCTGTTTCTTGTTCCGGTCAACGTCTCGGGTGGGACTTTGTTTTTTCTCAGCAAAGAATTGGTGGTCAGTGACATTGACAAGCTTTCAATATCAAATGTTCAACCTGAATCTCTGAAGTAAGTTTATGTTCCTTGTGATTATATGAAAGTTTCAACATGAAAGAAGTGTGCGAAGAGCCTGCATTTGACTTTTGAGTGTCAAATGGCTTGTTTTTTTTACCTTTTGGCACACATTTAATGATTTTAACTGATTCAAGGCTATATCTTCTAATTTCAGATTTTTTGCACATATTTCAATGATGTATGCTTTCACATTTTGGATCTGCTACATGCTGTACAAGGAGTATGATTCGGTTTCATCGATGAGACTCAGCTTTATAGCATCAAAACGTAGGCGAGCAGAGCAATTTACTGTGAGTTGCAACTAGATTGATTACCATTATCACATGGGTTGAAATTGACATGACTAAATAGCAAACAGGTCAAATGGGTCGATGAGGTCAAACTCGTCAAAAGCCTTCAAAGTGTATTTTTAAACCATACAACCTCCTAAATTGTTTCATTAGAAATCTGCTTATTATATATGGTTCTTGCAAGTTAAATAATATTTAAAACAAAATTTATTTATAAATTTGTATAAAATTTTTCTCATAACCTTTCTCAGGTCACTCCAACCTGACCCATACAAAAACTAGCTACAGAAACGGCCTGTTTTGACCCGCAACTCAACCCACATGGCCCGCTAATTTTGCAACTTCTAATTCTTTTATAACATGTTGAGATTTGTTTTGAAGGTTCTAGTCCGGAACATGCCTCATGGCTCGGGTGATTCTGTATCAGATAATGTGGACAAATTCTTTAAAAAAAATCACCCAAACCACTACTTGTGTCACCAGGTAATGTAATCACCAGCTTTCTGTTATAATTAATCTTTTTTTCCAAATCATTTACCAAAACTGTTACATTAAGCAGTTTTATGGCAGTTTTATGTAACCATCATACTCTATTATGGCAATTTAGGTTGTCTACAACGCAAACAAATTTGGTAGACTTGTTAGAAGAAGACATCGACTGCAAAATTGGTTAGACTACAACCAACTTAAGTTTGAAAGACATCCTGAAAAAAGGCCAACCTTAAGGGTAGCTCATGTGCTTAATTAACATTTCTGAAACAAAATCAGTATAATTTACAAGTCTTATATATGTTGTGTAATACTAACTTTCATAATCTTTTTGACTCTCAGACAGGCTTTCTTGGACTTTGGGGGAAGAAAGTTGATTCCATTGAATACTACAAACAACAGATTAAAGAGTTTGATCAACATGTGAGTTGCTTTTTATTCAAAATAGTGTTCACCTTTTTCCTAAGATCTAATTAATATGTTGGAAGAAGAACATCAATGCACTTTTGACTTTTGTGGTCAAGCAGTTTGGATTCCAATTATAAACTAGATGAAAACTTCATAGCAATTCTCGTAAAAGTGTCAAGAGATGGGTTCCAGTGGCGGAGCTTGAACATCCCCGTAGGGGGGGGGGGCAATATTAATTTTTTTAGGGGGGGGGGGGGGGGTGAACTCGATATTTATATAAATATTTACACTACCGGGCCAAAAATTTACACTGACGGACTAAAATTTAACAATACCGACGAAAAAAATAGGGGGGGCGGCGGCCCCCCCGGCCCCCACTATCCTCCGCCATTGGTGGGTTCGGACCGTTGGGTAATATGTCAAAACGGGTTCAGGTAAAAATAGACTTACATAGTAACAACTACGCTGGCCCGTAACAAATTTTTGTCATTTTTTCCTAATTTAGAAATAATTCATACTTAATTCGTACATAATATAAGGTTTTAAATATAATCAATTTAAGAGGTTGTATTCATCAAAAGAGCCACTTTCAATCTGTTTGATTTGTTTCCCTTTTAACTAAATATTTTGACTTGATCATTTGAGAAAAGTAGAAAACACAAGACCTAAATCGACACATTCATAAGGACTCGACTCAAAATTGGCCATCTTTAGTTTCTTGATTCACGTTTACATCTTTTTTTCAACAGAGGAAGAATTTCTTGTTATTTATATGTTTAATTCTCTTATTTTACATTCTTGTAACAACAGTTGACAATGGAGCGCCAGAAAGTCCTAAAAGATCCAAAATGTATAATGCCAGCTGCATTTGTATCGTTCAACTCTCGTTGGGGGGCGGCTGTGTGCGCACAAACACAACAAAGCAAAAACCCGACTATTTGGTTAACAAGTTGGGCCCCAGAACCTCGGGATGTTTACTGGAAAAATCTAGCTATACCCTTTGTTTCTTTAAGCATCAGAAAACTAATGATATCATTAACAGTCTTTGCATTAGTATTCTTCTACATGATACCCATTGCATTCGTTCAATCACTTGCAAATCTTGATGGTCTTGAAAAAGTAGCTCCTTTTCTCAGGCCTGTGATTGAATTGTAAGTAAAGTTTCAAACTTTATGTTTAAAACATTTTCGGTTTATAATTATTTTAAATATTTGGATTTTAATTATTTTTTGCAGGCACTTTATCAAGTCTTTCCTTCAGGGTTTTCTTCCTGGTCTTGCTTTGAAGATTTTTCTGTACATTCTTCCTTCTGTTCTTATGGTCATGTCAAAAATCGAAGGGCACGTGGCGTTTTCGGTTTTGGAGAGGAGGACGGCTGCAAAATATTATTATTTCATGCTGGTGAATGTGTTTTTAGGAAGTATTGTAACGGGAACAGCGTTTGAACAACTTCATTCTTTCCTTCACCAATCCCCTACACAGTATGTTCCAAACACTTTGCATTATCTTGACTAAAAGGTAATTTAGACGTTGACTAATATTCAAACACAAAGGCGGCAAAATGGGCAGGCTGGGCTCACGGGTCAAAATAGGTTCAACTTAAAACGGGTCATTTTGGTACTTGTCAGGATGGGCCGGGTTGGGTTGATTTACAAACTATGTCATAAGTCGAACAATCATTGATATTAATGCAGGATACCGAGGACCATTGGTGTATCTATTCCGATGAAGGCTACTTTCTTTATTACTTATATAATGGTTGATGGGTGGGCTGGAATCGCTGCTGAGATTCTTCGGTTAAAGTCATTGGTAATATTTCATCTCAAGAATATGTTTATTGTAAAAACGGAGCGTGATAGAGAAATGGCGATGGACCCCGGGGGTGTGGATTTCCCTGAAACTCTCCCTTCTCTCCAGTTATACTTTCTTATGGGGATCGTGTACGCTGTTGTTACTCCGATTCTTCTTCCGTTTATTCTCGTCTTCTTTGCTTTTGCATACTTCGTTTACCGCCACCAGGTACATTTTATTGTGCCACTGTTCTTGATTTTGGTTCATACAGTTTCTAGCTGGAGTGGGGTAACACGTCAAAGTGGGTACTTTTTGATACGGACATGTTTATTAAAAAAGATGACATGACAATGTTAAGAGAAAGAGTAATGCTGAGACGTTTTCTCTCTTCTTACGTTTTCTTTTAATCTTGTCATGTGTCATCTCACTATTGCATATGACATAAAATGATTTGTCATATTTCTTAAAAGAATTGTAACATTTGAGTAATAATATAAATCTTTTAGTAAAATGATTTAGGAGGTTTTATTAATGAAAAGTACACTTGGTCCGATTTTTGACCCCCTATCCGAAGTACCCGTTTTTTGGTTTTTATCTGTATGATCAGTTAGAACAATAAATGGGCTGAAATTGCAACCACTTAACGCTTTTCTATTATTGTTGCAGATAATTAACGTGTATAATCAACAATACGAGAGCGCTGCTGCATTTTGGCCGCACGTTCATAGCCGCATAATTGCAAGCTTGCTGATATCTCAGTTTCTTTTGCTGGGACTGCTTAGCACAAAAAAGGCTGCAAACTCGACTCCACTGCTTGTCGTGTTACCTGTTTTGACCCTAACGTTCCACAAATATTGCAAGAACCGCTTTGAACCTGCTTTCCGAGAATACCCCCTTGAGGTAAGATGGGTAGGCATAGCAGTTTAGGTAACGGGTCAAAACAGATAACTTTTTTGCACGGGTCAAAACAGCCCGGGTTGATTTCATCCAAAAACAATCTATTGTTCATTTCTTAAAACCTTCTTTGGTGTCATTTCTTAGGAAGCAATGGAAAAGGATGCACAAGACAAAGCTTCTGAACCCGAAATCAACCTTAAGTCGTTCTTGGCTGACGCCTACTTGCACCCGATTTTTCGTTCTTTTGAAGAAGTGGAATTGGTAGAGGTCAAAGTTGACAAGAACCGGAGTCAACCTACAACCCCGGAACAAATACCGAGTCAACCGGCAACCCCGGATCGCATCCCCAGTCAACCGAAAACCAAGCCCGTTTTTCGTTCCCGTTCGCCTTCTCCTCCCCGTGACTTGCATCAAGAACACGAAGAATCTGCAACAGTTCAGCACTATGAATTCGGGCCTCCGGCTAATGTATATCAGTATGGCTATGAACACCATGAGAGCATATTTCACTATAATATGGATCTCTATGGGTCAACACGACACGATGTGCAGGACTATGCCGTTGAATCACAATCACCACGCGGTTACTATCATTATTGAGTTTGAGCTTGAGCTCGAGGCCTAATCAACTTGTGTATGTTTTCTTGCATAAGATGCTACAAGTTTTACAAGATAGTGATGTGAATACTAATTACTGATAGATTTAATTGACCTATGGGTTACTTCATAAGACCTCTCTTGGTTCATCATTGTCTCAATGGCGGATCCAGGAATTTCTTTTACGGGTGTCCTTTATGTTTCGGTTTTTAGGTGTCTGTCAATACAACAAGGATGGCAGCTTCAAAGCCCTCCACTTTTTATCGTCTTTGTTGGTATCACCCGAATGTCGGATACAAAAATAACCTGTGCATTTAATATTTAAATAGTCGTCATTCTCACAATGTTGTAGGATTTAAGCTACGCCATCGCTTATTTCTATCGGACAGTAAGCCGGATTTGAAAAGAGTTATATTATTCTCAGTTTTTTCAGGTTTGTGGGTTTCCCAACGAGGATCTCGAATCTTTGTTTATGATCTTATGTGCTTAAAACTTACACTTAGGATTGTGTCATCTAACATGATCTCAAACTCATCTAAAAGTGAGTTGTTATTAAACGTTAAAGTCATTTAAACACATACAGTTACATATCATGATGTGTAGAAGCTTTGTTAGGGATGTAAATGGATCAAAGTATATCACAAGGTCTAATTGTTGCTTCTGATTTCGCCATAATGTTTTGATCCGAATATCCGAATTTAAGCACCCCTACTTCTACTTGTATCTTTATTGTTTAATCATTTTTTAAAAGACAAGTCACACGTCCTTCTAGCATACTCTTAATTCTACACCGTAACTAATTCACGTCAACTCGTCATCGAACCCTCATATTGTTTTATCTGAATAACATGTGATTATTGACAATCAGACCCTTTGAAACACAACTGGAAATCTCACACTAGTCGATTAACTCAAACAAGAACAAAACTCTGTGATTATACGTAAAACACTTTTATGACTCTTTTATTAGTATATCAGTAAAACTCTGACATACAAAAAAACTAATGGCCCTATTTATAACTAAACAACCCTTGAAAACTAAATAACTTACTCCATCGTAAAGACTCAATAAACTATTAAATTAATCCTATCTCGTAAAACCCATAAACATGACAAATTAAATAAAACTCTATAATTATCTGTCCCAACAACTTGATTATTATTTTAAACTAAAACTTAATGAACCTATCAATGAACAAAGTAATCTGGTTCTCCATAAAACCTTTTTTCCACCATTATTCAAAATCTTGAATTTCTCACCGCTAATGACCACCTTCTCTAAATCGCAATCGAATTACTTTCATTCTCCATCAAAATGTTGCGAATTACCCTCCCTTCAGTCACATTTCTTGATGTTGTTTCCAACGTATTCTCACATAAACACAACGGGAAAACTGCATTGATGCTGCACCTGGGGTTGCAATTTCATTCTCCTAATTTCATCCGTTGGTGAAATCTATGGCCGGTGGAATTCACCACCAAATGGGTGTTTCCAAAAGTGATGTTGTTTTTGTATCTTGATGATATTGTAAGTATAAAGAATCGTTTGGCAGTTTCTCTGAGACATAAAAACAAACACTTGGTCGGCATGTAAGTATGGTCTTTACTGTTCTTGATAAAGCTGATGACTTGAACTCAGTGGGAATTTAATCTGTTGTGGTGCCTTTAACAACAATTTGTACAAGCTTATTTCGGTTGATCATGATTTGGTTTCATGTAGAACTGTTAGATAAGATGACACTGCTGTCATTGTGTATTCATCTGGTGCTAATATGGATCTCCACCTGAAGATAATGTTTATCTGGCTGTTATCCCCATGTTTCATATCTATGGATTTACATTTTTCACTATGGGGATTTTGTCTAAACTTGTTGTTATCAGAAAGTTTAGCCTCGATGAGATGGTGCGTTCTGTAGATTGATACAGGGTGACTTATTTTCCAGGTGTGCCACCATTGGTGACCACCTTGATCGCAGAGAGGGGGGTGGGGGGTGAGGTGTAATTGTATTCCTTGTGGTGCTGTAAAACTTGACCACAAGGTCCATAGGCGAGTTTATGCATTGTTTTCCTTGAGTTGAGTTCATTCAGTGATTCAGGTGAGGAAATTAATTATGATTCTACCCCATTGTTCATGCGCATCAAAACGGGCTTTTTGCATAATTATGCATTTTAAGTTCTTGTGTTCAGGGTTATGGCATCAGTGAATCAACGGCTGTGGTACACATGGATTCAACACTCGAGATGTGCATAATTATACATCTGATGGACATTGGCTCCAAATATGCAAGCCATAGTAGAAGATTTGGTTATTGGTTTGTATTTGCCCGTGGAAGAACTCGTGAATTTAGGTTACATCCTACAAATGAGAATTCATTAAAGATCCTTTTTTTCTTGCTGTAGTAGTTAATCAAGCAATCTGCAATCAACTCCTGTTAGTTTATACTTCATTCAACTTATGATTTGCCTGTCAATCAATCCATGATATCATAATATCATTATTTGAAATGTTTTTTGGCATTATTTTTGCTAGAATACTTGCATGACATGGATGGAACTTCATCCACCATTGATAAGGATGGCGGGCATACGTGAGGCATTGTTTACTTTCACCAGGATGGGTATTTTCATATTGTTGGCCGTGTTAAAAGAAATAATAAAGTACAAAGGGTTTCAGGTAATCAAGTGAATTGAAATCAAAAGTAATTAAGACCCAACCCTGGTGGAAATGAACGATTTGATCAAATGATTGTTATGCAGATTGCTCCTGCTGATATAGAGGGTTTTGTAGCAGATCATCCACCATTCTTGATGCTGCAGTAACAGAATGAGTGTGACAATTTCTTCCTGATCTTGATATCAGTCACAAAAAAGTCATGTTGCATTCATCTGCGACTATACTGTTATTTAATACGACTAAGAGAAATATGTGGAGGTACTAATCTTGAAAGAATATTAATTTGTTTTGACTTTATTCGACCAACAATAATACATGAACGTTAGCAATCTTGAGTCATAATTGTTTGTTGTTATCTTTTATAGTCAAACTGATGTAGCGCACAGAATGAAATCGAAGCTCAAACACGTTGATTCTGCGAATACCCGTGATGATCTTCACCCAAACCCCAAATTCGACCCCAAAAGTCACGAATTTGAAAAGACAAACGTTTTTTGCAGAAATGATCAAGTGACCATCCAAATTACATCAAGACAACTTAAATAACAAGCCGAAATTCGAACGGGCCTAAAACAAACAACCATAGGCCAAACAAAAGCCCAAAACAAAACCGAAAAACTAGAAACAAAACATAAAAGTGGCCCAAAAACCCATTTAGAGGCCTTATTTTGGAAAAATAACGGGTTAACCCGCCTACGGCTGGTTACCATGACGTAGCCCTCGTTTCCACGGTCGTTTTGACTGGTAGCACGTCAGAAACGGAGGCTCGTAGCCCAGGTTATGCCCATTTTCGTACAGCGCGGTCTTGGGCCTCCAAAAACATTAAGGCACGGTCTTCAACACTTGGGCCCGCATCACAAACTCATGACATGTCAAATTTAAAATAGACAAAGGTTTCCTTGCAAAGAGGCCAAATTTCCATTTGTAATTCTTGTGAAGATGTTTTATGTGGTTATTGATCACTTCTTGGAAGTGTAGTCAATTTGGAAGTCAAAACATACAGTTTATGACAATATAGATGACAAAAATCTCATTAAGTAAACAAAATTTGGGAATTATTTTTTGTTTTCCAGTTGGATTTGTGATTTTTGTTGGTTTCATCTATCATGCAGAGTCAGGGATGAGGAATCCAGAAAGGTTCCATTGGCTTTTGTAATGACGAGGCCTTGAGCTGAAGCTTCGAAGTCTAGCATCATTGAATTTGTAGCAAAACAGGTCTAAATCATTACTTGCAGTCCTGATCTGGCCCGTTTTGACCACACCAAAATCTACCTGCTTTGACCCACAGTCAATTCTTTGATTCAGTCATGCAGTGTGGGTCTCAACGCGTTGGCTCGTTCTGGCCGGCTCATAATCATTTCTTAGTTATTTATAACTATTTTTGTCATTTGATAAGCACTGGATGAATTTCGACCAGTTTAACCTTATGGACCCATTTTGATCTATTTCCTTTTCAGATAAACCATTTAAACGACCCACTTGACCAGTTATAGATGAAACATAACTCGGAATGACCCATTTATAGGTACATGAGTTAAAACTACCCCCTCTATTACAAGCGAATACATAAGCTTTGGTTCATTGTCTAAATCACTAATGTTTTCATATTAGTTATTTTAATACTTGTTGATTGGCAATGTCATGGTGGTCGTACAACCCATTCAATCGGGTCAAACCCATATGTCATAAGGGGGGAATTTGTACAGTTTGATTTTATGAGATAGTTGATACCATGAAATAGAATAAAGAAATTTACATCATGTTTGTGTTTAGAAATCAAACATTTTAGTAGGCAGATATATATTTAGAGGCCTGAATTTATTTTATTATGGAATAAGCAGCTCCATATACACAGAAAATGGAACTAGATCAAGCAAACTATATTTATATGGCCTTCTGCCTGTGGCCTTATTCTCCAAACTAGCTGCGGTTTCAGTTTTGTCCGGGGCCTCCCTTGCCGCCTCCATAACCTCCACCACCTCCGCCTCCGCCTCCGCCTCCGCCACTCCATCCTCCCTTATTACCTCCTCCACCACCACCACCGCCGCCACCACCTCCACCCCCACCGCCGCCACTCCATCCTCCCTTGTCGCCTCCTCCACCACTCCCTCCCTTGTCACCTCCTCCTTTGCCACCGCCGCCACCACTCCATCCACCCTTGTCACCTCCATGACCACCACCTCCGCCACTGCCTCCTCCTTTGCCGCCTCCTCCTTGGCCACCACCTCCGCCACTCCATCCTCCTTTGCCACCTCCTCCTCCTTGGCCACCACCTGTACTACCCCCTCCTCCTTGGCCACCACCTCCGCCGCTCCATCCTCCCTTACCACCACCTCCGCCACCCCATCCTCCCTTGTCGCCTCCTCCTTGGCCACCACCTCGTCCGCCACCCCATCCTCCCTTGTCACCTCCTCCTCTGTCACCACCTCCACCACTCCATCCTCCCTTGTCCCCTCCTTGACCACCACCTCCGCCACTCCGTCCTCCCTTTTCCCCTCCTCCTTGGCCACCACCCGATCCACCACTCCCTCCTCGTTCACCACCTCCACCACTCCATCCTCCCTTGTCACCTCCACCACCACCCCATCCACCACCGCCACTAAATCCTCCCTTACCTCCACCTCCATAACCGCCATCCTCCAATACAACCACCACCCGATCCACCACCCTTTCCTCCACTTCCATATCCACCCCAACCATCCTTACCTTCACCGCCTCCACCGCCTACTTCCACTGCTTTTCCTGCTGAATCCACTAGGCAAATAGACAAAAATAAGAACAAAACAATCACAATCAATCAAACCATCTTATTACAAAAAAATACTCACATCTTTTCTCATCATTTTCTGAACTTTCAGCTGTCACAGAAGATGCAATAAGAACAAATGCACACACAAAAACCAATAACACCACAAAACCACCCTTTGATTTCATTTTCAGAAACTGCATGCTAATGCTGCATCTTTTTGTCCCTTTTTATATACAAATTAGAAGCATTTAAAGAAACATGCCTACCACTTACCTCCTACCCAATTCAGCTAGGAGTTAAAAACTTATGTTTATTCAAATTCAAACCTCTTTGATCATCTCATGTTTCTTTTACTATAATTAGAAAGACTGCTAACCGTCTTGACGAGTGTCAACAAAATCGACACATGGAAAATGAGTATGTTGCAACTTATGACAATCTCACTCAGGGTTTCATTTATGAATTGGTATACTTACATTACATATCTCCACATAATACACAAATGGAACTAGCTAAATACATATGTGATAACAACATCAACTCATAATAACTCTTCATTTATGATCAAGCTTTTGTAGCTTCAAGTGGAGCTGATCCCTTATTGGCTGCAATTTGTTCGAACAAATCTCGGATCTTCAACCCGACAATGGTTTGAAACAAACCAGTACCATTATTGCTACCTGGGAAATCAGCATGTTTCAACATCTGTTGGGTGATTTCACCATAGAATTTCGTCGAAATGTTGCTCAAATGACTTTCAACATAGATGAGCTCATCTAATCTGTCAAACTGCCCATCCATTTCCAACACAGAAACCTGCAAAAAGATAAAACTTTATGTCATTTTTTTTAAATTTTAGAAGTGTATATTTGGCTTTATATGGTGTTAAGGTGTAAGGTTACCTCATGGCCGAAATAAGTGTCTGGACCATAGGCGAATTTGATGCCAGGATATGAGCAAGTGAGCTTTCTCCCACATGGGATCCATGAAACGGTGGAACCTTCATCGAATAAGTAGACCGGGTTGAAGTACTTAACTCCTTCTTTCATGATGAGCTTCACTCTCAACACCTTTCCCTCATTGTCATCAGGAATTAGCTGTGTAGGCAACACTTCGATTACTGCATCCGCGTATTGCTTTTGCGGGTCTACATTTATAATCATGGTTGATCATGCTATTAGTACAAGTCATATAAGACAATTTCGACCCATTAACTTGTAAATATGGTTAATAAGAACATATTTTACAAAGCACAACCTTTAGGCTATTATTTTAAGATTGATTTTCGTCACTATTATGAGGGTTTTAGTTGTTATAAATATCGATCATAATTTATGATTTCAAACTATAAGGTTGAGCTAAACGTACGCATCTATGTTTTTACTCGATGTACCCCGGGGTCTACTTTTATGATCGCCGATCATGTACATGTTTATAGATGGTAATTTACGGACGTATATATGTGCTTATAAGGGAATATGCACATGCAAGCAGCCTTCAAAAAATTTGATTAATTTTATCCAATTACGTGCCTGACATGTCTAACTCGTTCGTTTTGTCACCTCTTAGTTTCAAGAAGTAATTAAGGAATATAGCTCTTAATTAAAAGTAGAACAATAAGTTGGGTTTATAGAAGATTACCGATATAAGCATCAAAATCTGGTTTTCGAGCCTCAATGCTAGCTTTAATGCTTTCAAGACTGTGTCCTCTCTCCGCCATATCTCTCTACAGTTCAGAGATACGGTCAGTAAATCAATTTTTTTCATTTTTGTACATTTATACACTACCAATAGCTATGCTATAAGTGGAATTATATTGTGTGTGTTCGTATATTGTATATTTGTACATTTTAATGTTTTTTTTTACTTATGTAATTAAGAACAGAGGTATGTTAGCACACGATCATATACCTGGATTTTCCATGCGAATTTAACCTCGTTACTGATGTCCAAGTAAATACTGAAGTCCAGGAGGTCTCTTACTCTCTTATCATACCTACGTGTGTATATATAGACATATATGATTGTAAGTCAAACTTGACCATTATCAGTTCTTGAAAGAGAGAAAAGGTAAAAGGATCAAATGTACAAAACATGTATAGACATATGTAATGCATCTGAGGTAGATGCTTTGATCTAATGAAGGCACTACAGATATTTGCATCTTCTAAGTTATGAATTTAAATCTTTTTCAAATGTATGTGTATAACTATGTTGGTATTAAGCATAATTTTAGTTACTTGAAATCCTTGAGAACTAAGTAATTTCAAGTGATGTATGCGTGTTAGTATTGATGCAATATTAATAAGATATACTACAGTACGGTTGCTTCATTATATTTTAAGTGATTCACCATCGAACAAAAACACATTGTTCTACTAAGGACGTAATAGTCTCGACACAATATGTTGTGGTTTTGATTGTGGTTTCAGTTTACTTTAATCGTTTACAACTATACATGTTATCAAAATTAAATCAATCTAGATTAATTTATTAGCATTTGATATTTGCTCATGATAATCAAGAAGTAATTAAAAAGAAATAAATAAAGAGTGTATGCACCTTTTTCTGAAAAATGTAACAAGAGTCAATTAATCAATTTATAGGGTTAAAAATGTAAAAAATAAAACTAAAACCTCTTCAGTCTTCATGATCATGGCCCATAATATTATGTGGATATCATAATATTCTCAGCCATACAAATACATATCCACATGAACCACCTTTGATATCTTCTTCCAATCTCCACAAACAAACACACATCACATATTCACACACCTCCTAAAACACTCAAAACTCAACATCTAACACCATCAAACTTACTAAATCCATCAATCAACTGCAATATAACACTCAAACTACTAATCAAAACCTTCATAAAAACAGATACTTACATTGGGTGCAGACCTTCAATAACAAGAATCTTGGGTGGTTTAATGAGTTCGGGAGGGTCCAAAAGGCCCGAAACATGGTTATATATCGGCTTCTCAACAGCCACACCATCTTTAAGCGCCTTAACCTGTTCATACATCAGATCAAAGTCATTGGCTCGTGGATCAAGTGCAGTCACACCCTTCTCTTTTCTTCCTGTGCGATCTAATGAATGATAGTCATCTAAACATATGACAGTGGTGGTGTCACTTATGAGTGTGTTTGAGTCAGGGTTCCCACCCTTTGGTGGAGAGGCTGCACCACCGAACACACTGGTTAACCTCCTCATGAAGGTGCTTTTACCACACCCTGAGTCTGCTGCAAGTCCTATTACTATAGTGTCCCCTGAGCATGTGATCTCACCACCTGTTCTATACCTGTTGCTTTTAGTCTTTTTACTACCATTGGAGTAGAAAAAGACTTGCTTTTGGGTGAATCCCATGTGGGTTTTTGTGGGTGATGAGATTGAGCATGATGAGTTGAGAGGTTGCAGTGTGTACACTGTGCACACTGCCATTGTTACTCTCTTGTTTCTTGAAGTTTTGGGAGAGAAAGAGGTATAAAGGTTGGAGCTTTTTCAATGTGGGATTCAAGATTTGTGTGTGGTTAACTTGTTATCATATGTGTGTTGAAATAATGCAAAAGTGAGAGAAGGGTGTGGGATATATAGGCAGTGTACAAGTTAAGCTTCACAGGGTACAACTCCCTTTGAAGTAAAAAAAACAGATGAAAGTATACAAAGGTGGTTGATGGATTCAGAGGTTAATTAGTTTTATGGGTTTCTATGACTACCCTTGGTTTTGGACAAAATTGGAGGTAATTTTAAGGTGTGGAGAGAGAGGTTATACTTGTGGTTTCTACAAAGGTTTAAGGGCATATGTGTCATTTAACAGATGAGTTATTTTAGATGATGAGATGATAAATATAGGCATGGATGGTTATTTGGCATGCCATGTGGCATCATGCTATTGGTGGATTAAAGATGAGGGTGGTAATGTGTGGAGTGGATGAGATATAGATATTACGGAATAATATTCTTTTTTTTTTTTTTTCACTTTAAGTTTCAACTTTCAACTAACTACTTTCAGGAAGTATGCTATCTGGTTTTAGATCCACTAAATCTATAAACTTGCTTCATTCAGTTAAAGTAAAGAAGTTTTTAACTAGTTTGATCTTGACATGCATATTCTTGCCTTATTTTTGTAAAGCTTTTTATCATGACTTCAGCTTGTGATCTTTATATTACATAATAGGCTTGATCTCGTAATCTTTACGTCACATAACAATAATCGGTTCAAGTTAAACCCTAAAATAAAGCTCACTTATATTAATTTTACTTGTTTCTTGTTCTTTATAGATTTTTATACTCAAAACGAATAATGTAATCTTCATTCATTTTTTAGAACGTGTGCGATAGGAAGTATTTTGGAATTAAAATAAAACTCAACTCCACCGAGTTAGTTGTGCTAGATGTTATATCCTTAAGGTTCGTTTTCTTCTTAATTTGTACAATATCAGATATTCAGATCTCAGACCACCGGAGTTTTCTCTTCGTCTTTGTACGATCAGATCACCACCGTCCACTTCCTCTTTCTGTCTTCCACAAATACGTGTGTGTGGTGTGTGTTTTCATCGGAAAGCTTCAAAAATCAAGTGAGAAGAAGACCATCGTCAAAACCACCGAAATACCGAATCTCCGGCGAACCTCAGGCTATCGAGTGCGTTACTTCTCGGTTTCCGGCAAAACAACCTGGTTCGTAGATGATGCACAGAGAAGATGAAAGAAGAAACAATAAACAAATAGTGTCTGAAAGTTTATGGGGGTTTTGTATCTAAATTTTTAAAAGGAATACTAATATTTACTATATTACTCTAGACTAGATTTGGTGATAGTACACTCAGTGTGTAGTGTGTAGATGTAGGCTAAGTAAAAGAGATATTTAAGGTAAAAGAGATACGTGGCAATCAGAGGAATAATCTAGATGCCCACTACATCTGTATTAATTGAATTATTTAACCACTGAATATTTAAAGAGTAACAAAAGTTTTAAATTCTTCATATATATATTTATGATGTTTCTTAAAAAATTGAAAATTTTGTAATTTTTTAATCTGACCCGTTCTGATCCGAATCCATTCTGACCCGTTTTGACAAGAATCCGTTCTGACCCGAATCTGCTCTAACCCAAACCCGTCTTGACCTGATAGTCTGCCCAACCCGACCCACCCATTTTGTCAGGTATATGTGTGTGTGTCTGGTTGGGTTGAGAAATTCACAACTTATGAGAAAAAAATAAAAATCACGAGTTACATACATACAATTACGAGTTACATATGTAAAAGTATTAGTCACATACATGTAACTCGTACAAGTTTTTTACAAGTCACGTATATGTAACTTGTTTTGTCATCATCTTCGCTCCGTCGTGAATATATATGAAAGGATTTTTAGACAATTAGAATAATGGAGTGAAAGCTTACTCGAGTACATTTTATACAATTAGAAAAATAATTAATTTATAAATTATGTGATTTGCTCGATGTGATTTTTGTAGTTTTCTCGTAATTTGATGGTCTTCATTTGATCCTTTCACTATAGTTATATATACGTCTCCAAGAAGACACCTTGGAGGTAAAACGATGTACTAGCCAACTAAAAGTTATGGGGTTAAAACTCTAAAGAGTATAAGTATGGAGAGTAGAGTATGTGTAGATTAGAATAAAATGCGTCTGTTTGTGTGATTGTTATGAGTTGGTTAAGTTAGTTAATGTTATGACAGTTAGTATAGTTACTCAGTTCTCTTTTCTTCTTGTATATAATGTTGAGCATATTAAGTGTAATACAATCAATCTTTCCCAAACTTTCTTCATCTCTATTATTCAAACAAGATGGTATCAGAGCAATAGCTCCGATCAACTCTCCGTTCATATTTTCCGATCAATTCTTCGAACAATTTCTCTTCCGGTCAATATTTTGATAGATTCCGTTCAAATCAATCTCAGATCGATTCTCGATTACATTTGTTCTTCCTTCATTTTGACCTAATTTTTTGTGCGAACAATCATGTCTGATTCAACTAATACAACCAATTCTAACAGTTCCACAATCGGAGTGTCCATTGATGCTTCGAATCCATTATATCTACACACTTTTGATCATCCCGGTATGATTCTCGTATCAAAAACATTCGATGGAGTAGATTTTGGTGCTTGGAAACGTGCTATGACGATTGCCCTGTGAGCAAAGAACAAATTTTCGTTTGTTGATGGAACAGAGACTAAACCTATCGATTCTTCTCTAACAGCACAGTGGTGCAACAATATGATAATTTATTGGATTCTTAAAACCTTGTCAAGAGACATATATGATAGTGTTTTTTACACTGATATTGCACATCATTTCTGGCTCGAATTAATTGCTCGATATGGACAAGTGAATAGGGCAAAACTATATCAATTGCAGAAGAGTCTTTGTGAAATTCCACAAGGAAACAATGATATAGCTACCTATTTTACCATATGCTATTCTTATTCAAGATGAGAAACAACGTGAAATTCATTTTGCAAATATTTTTGTTCCGGAATCATCATCTATGAATGTTGCAAGAAATGATAGTAGAAAATCTATTGTTTTTACTGGTAGGTGCAATAATTCCTAAGATAACACAAACATAACTTGTTTAACAAATGTGTTTACTCTAACACAACATATTTGGGTCAGCTAATATGACCTCTTAATCTGTTTAAAGGTGAGTATATAAGTTAAATTTTAAGATCTTAAAGATGAAAAGCGTTACAATTTAAATTTAAATATTTAAATTCTTCCATTAATTCTTAACTATTAAAATCTAAATTAATTTTTATTTATTTTTTTTATAACCTCTTGTAGGACCGTTAAAGGGTACTTAAGCTTGCACTTAGTTAACACACTTAGGAGGATCTTAAGATTACTTAACAATTCAAATAGGGAACTATGAACCTTTACTGAAGATACAAGATAAACACAAGTAAAACAAGAACAAGAGCACAAGATAAAGTTTTCAAGGAAGTTGTATATTGCTTCTCTAGTTCTATTACAAGTGTTGTATAAGTATATATGAATACAAGAACCAAAGACTACTTATACTACATCCTACAACCGTCAATATGCAAAAAGACAGTTGGAAGTGACTAATCTAGACAACAAGATCAGCCTAAAGTCAAAAGGCAGATTGCCTTTTGACTAGTGACTATGACAAGCCATAGCTCACTGACTTTCCTATTACAAAAAGCCAAGAAGGAACAAAAACAGAAACTTGCAGGTGAAGACCTTATCTACTTTATCATAAAGTATGGAAGTTTCACCAACTAGTGATAGAGCATGCAGCGGAAAGTAGGTTGCTTTATGATAAAGTTGATGGAAAAGGTATTTTCTCTCTCTTTAGAAGAAAATCAGTCTTGTTTTAAACAGCTTCGGAAGACTTTGTCTTGAGAGCTTCGGAAGACTTCATCTTTTACCTTCGGAAGAGTTGATTCTTTGGCTTCGAAATACTTTACACTTAGAATATTTTCCAAGTTCAGTGTAAAGCTTCCGCAGCAGTTTCTTCTGACCTTTGGCTTCGAAAGATTTTACACTTTTTCTTGAGTGTGTAAAACTTCCGAAGCTAGTTCACCTTTGTTCCGAAGTGCATGTTGGAAGACTTGGTTGTTTTGGTATCTTTTATGTATAAGGATCTTCAGAATTCCTTTCTTCATCAGTAGATCTGGATTCTTCAAACTCATGAAGTACCTTCTCATGTCATAGAGATCATGCAGAGGGAGTTTAAGCATGTCACTTGTAAATTAGACATGTTGTTCTTCCTGATCTCTAGTGACATACCATCTGTCTGGATCTTCAGCAAAAGTCCAGGACAGAATTTGTCTTCCAACAGAGAGAGGCTCTACTATGATAGGAGTTGGTTGAGAGTCCTCTTCATGCACTTCCTCAGGATGTTCTGACTCATCCTGAGGTTGGGAGGAGGATGCCTTTCTTCTTTTCTTCTTTGAAGATGATCTTCTTTTGGCCATCCTCTTTTTCCTCCCTGATGATTTTAACTGAGAGGGTTGGTCTTCAGTACCAGTTTCTTTAGTGGATTCCCTCTCAGTTGGGATCTCCTCTCTCCTAGTTTCAGAAGGAGAGGGAGGAGAACCCTGTTGTGGGTTAGAAGATAAAGTTGGCTGTTGTGCAGCTTCAGGTGCAGGTGGTGTTGTCTCTGTAGGTTCCACCTTTACCTCAACTTCAGGTTGAGCTTGACTTGATGATGAATGAAGGTCCACAAGCTCTCCCCTTTTTATCTTCTGCTTGATCACCCTTATGTGCTCATCCATTGTGGATAGAGACATGGGACCAAGCCTCCTTCCGGAGAACCCATACAGCTTCAAGAAGCTCATCATCCTCTGCCTATCTGCAGACTTTTTCTGACTTTTCTGGATGATGGCTCTTGATTTTGCAGCTTCTTCCCTTTGCCTCTTCTTTGCAGCTTGTCTTTCTTTCTTGGCTTGCTCTTCCAGCTGCTTATTGTATTCAAATAATATATAATCATAAGGCAAGGGAAGGAGTGCAGGTGCCTGATAGAGACCTGTGGCACTCAGGTAGTTGATCATTTTTAATCTTTCTTCTTCATCAACTACCTGAGGTTGTTCAGCAGCCATAGTCTCTGACTCGGAACTTTCTTAAACTGGGGAGAGGACAGGAATGTTCTTGTAAAGCCTTTTTCTCCTCATTTCTTCCTTGTGTTTGAGGGTCAAGGCTGTATCCTCTGCTTCCTTTGTCTCCTTTGACAATCAATGTCAGCCAGTTCATTTAACTCCTCTAAGGGGAGAGAGATGAGTTCATCTATGTTGTAGTTTCTGGTCCCCAGATAGTTGAGTCTGGCTGCCCTTAATTCATCTTCTTGAGTGTTTGGTACAGGGGTAGCTAGAATTGCAGCTTGCATGAATCCTGGGAACCACTTGAACTCTCTCCCCTCAGCTTCCTCTTCCTCTCTCTCTTTTCTTCTTCAATCTCTTCAGGAGTCATCTTCCTTTTTCCTTTGTCAATTTCAGATCTTGATGACTCAGTCTGAGGAGAGCTTTGGCCTTTATTGCTTGATTCAGCAGTCAAGCTCTGGCCAGAGAGAGGTTGTGAAGCACCATCACCAGCTGGTGCCTCACTGAGGGTATGGGGTGCTGGAGGAGATCTTGTCTCAAGGTTCACAGTCTCAGCCTCTGGGCCTTCAGTCAAGGCTTTCCCTTCGAAGCTAATCTTGGGGTCTACCTCAACATCCAGTTGACCAAAGGCTTCAACTGCTAGCCTCTGTCTATATGATGCAGTTCTCCTTTTGAATTCTACCAGCACCCAGTCTTGAATTTGATTGGCTAATCTGACAGCTTGTCTGTTATTGCTTGGGTTGACAAGTGCCAGATCTACCAAGTTTATACTCTCATAGAAACTCAGGGTGGAGATGTTGAGAATTTCTTGTTAACCCTGAGCTCTAGAGATCACAAGAGCTTTCCTTTGGGTTCTCAGATGGGGCAGACATTGCTCTTGGTACTCCCTCCTCAAACAGTTGTTGAATGAGCAGTTCCAAATCATTGTCTAGAGGAGGTTGCTGAGCATGGACAACTGCAAGATAGGATGGTGAGTCCTGTATGTCCATACTTGAGGAAGAACTCCCAGGTTCTGTGACTGTCAAAACTTCCTCCCCCTTTTTGGTAGCATCACCCTCATGCATAGGTGAGCTGGGGAAGTGATCCATAACATCCACAGGTTCTTGTGGACCTGGATGAGTTTGTCCTATAGGTCTCTCAGCTAACTGGCCCTTGAGATCGGTGATCTCTTATGGACCCTCCTTTGCAAGATAGTCACCTGTGATTCAAGGTGAGCTATCTGTGAAACCAGTTGGGTGCAGATGTCTTCGAGTTGGTGCACCCTGAGTTTCAGACTCCCCTCATCTTCAGTTGAAGAATCATTGGGGGATGAAGGAGGTGAACCGAGGTCTACTCCTTCACCACCAGCATGGGGTTCTTGGCTGCTGGATTTCCCCTGCCCAATGACAGTGTCAAAGGTTGGGTTGCCGTGGTTGAGGTCTTAAAGATGTAATCACTGGCAACAGTGAGAGCCTCTTTCACATGGATCTCTTGGACAATCATAGGAAGATCCACCTCATTTGGGGTGTCTGATGTGGCTAGACAGGGGTGAAGCAGGAGTACTCATCTCCCCTTGAGTGTGGGTAGAGAGGGGAGAGTCATGATACTCACTGAAACCCAAATCTTCATCAGAGTAGAAGTCAAGGCTGGGGATGGTAGCTTTCCCCTGAAGGTTGATCACTAGAGTGTTGAGACTCAGAGTGATGGCTTAAGGCTGTTTGTTTGTAGAGTTGTGAGCTCATCAGGCTGAGCATGAGGAACCTCAGCACTGATTGTTTGAAAGATGGGAGTGGTCTGCTCCTCAGGGGAAGTGGGAGCTCGAGATTCCACTTCCCCCTGTAGGGTTGTGATATGGGGGCCTGCACATGCTCAGTAGCAAGTGCAGGTGTTCGCTTGGATTTTCTTTGGTAGGTGAATTTGATGTAGGTTGTATAATCTCTTAATAAATAATTTAACAAAAAATATTAAAAGTGACCAGATTATTTTCTGCAATTTTTTTTGGAACGGTTTTTAGGTTGAAATCCGAAGAAATCCTCATAGAGAGGAGGATCGATGGTAAGGATGTGAAGTAGTGAGACAAGAAAGATACCTACACACGTCTGAGAAGCTTGGATCCTTCTCAGAGTTTAACAGAGCAACTTGATTGGTTTCCTGTGTAGGTGCATGGTGAAATCAGGTCGTTACAACGATCAAGATTGGCCATTTGAAGAAGCTTTGTAGTGAAGAAAAGAAGAAGAAGATGAAATTTGGGGGTAATTTTTGGTTAAGGAATAATGAGAGAAGTGAGATGAAATAGAACCGTTTGAAAGATATACTCTGGATTTGAGACAAAGTTATGAAAAAGATAAACTTTAAAATCCGCAAGTGGGTCCTACTTCTGAAAAAGACGCCCAAAAAGTTAGTTTTCTTGGAAGTAGAAAAAGCTTCCGAAGGCAATTTTGGTTTCGGAAGTTTTGCAATCAAAGCTTCCGAAAGCAATTTTGCTTCGGAAGATATTTCAAAAGTTTTGAAAATTTTGGCTTCGGAAGAAATAAATGAGTCTTCCGAGACTAAATTGCTTTCGGAAGAAATTTGTTCCTAAAATGCATTTAAGTACTTATACCAAAATTTAAGCTTCGGAAGATAATTAAAGAATTTCTTCCGAAGGTAAATCTCAGATAAGTTGTTTAAACGATTTAGACATAAATTTGTTCCGAAGACAACTTTTGCTTCTTCCGAAGGTAAATTTTCATCATTCTAAGAGATATCATTTTAAAAGTTTGTTTTTCTTCCAAAGAGAACTGGGCTTATGAAGTGATCTTATAGACAACCTAGGACACACAGTTTTAAGAAATAATATTGATTAAGTTATTAAGAAAATCTACTCAAAGTTAATCATCCCAATAGCTGATACAAGATATTTAAATCTCTGTTCATCAAACGCTTTTGTGAACAGATCGGCATATTGTTCATTTGTGTTAACTTTGATTATTTTTATCAATCCCTTTTCAAAATTATCCCTAATCAGATGATACCTGATGTTGATGTGTTTGGTCCTTGAGTGCTGCACAGGATTCTCTGTAATAGAGATGACACTGTTGTTGTCTATGTGGATGGGATTCTCTTTGAAATTGAACCCATAGTCTAGCATCTGATTCTGAATCCAAAGCACTTGAGCACAGCAGCTGGCAGCAGCGATGTATTCAGCTTCAGCAGTTGATGCAGACACACAGGATTGCTTATTGCATTACCAAGAGACTATCCTTCCACCCAGGAACTGACACCCCCAGATGTGGACTTTGCAGTCATGTTGCAGCCACCATAATCACTATCTGTATAAGCATACAGATTGAAGTCTGAATTCTTTGGATACCAAAGGCCTAGATTTGGAGCACCTTTAAGATATCTAAGGATCCTTTTGACAGTGATTAGGTGTGACATCTTGGGGTTGGCTTGATATCTTGCACATATGCATGTGGCAAACATGATATCAGGCCTGCTGGCAGTAGGATACATAAGTGATCCAATCATAGCCCTGTAGAGATGTTCAACAACACACTCCCCCTCAAGATCAGGACCAAGGGAGTGGTTTCTGGCTATGGGTGTCTTTGCAACCTTACAGTCAGTCATCTTGAATCTTGTAAGTATGTCCTGTACATACTTTGACTGACTGATGAAGATGCCATCTTCAACCTGCTTCACTTGAATTCCTAGAAAGAAATTGAGTTCCCCCATGGCACTCATTTCAAATCTATTCTTCATCAGCATCTCAAAGTCTTTACAGAGCTTTGGATTAGTTGAACCAAAGATGATGTCATCCACATATATCTGAACTAGCAATGTGTCATTTCCTGTTTCTTTGATGAAGAGAGTCCATCAATAGTACCTCTTTTGTATCCATGTTGACAGAGGTATGTTGATAGTGTCTCATACCACTTTCTTGGAGCTTGATGCAGTCCATAAAGGGCTTTATCAAGCTTGCAGACATAATCAGGATGATCTGGGTCTGCAAAGCCAGGTGGTTGTTTAATATAAACTTCTTCATCAATCACCCCATAGAGAAAAGCACACTTCACATCAAGCTGGTAGACCTTGAAATCCTTGGATGCAGCATAAGCCAGAAATATTCTTACAGCTTCAAGTCTTGCAACTGGAGCAAAGACATCAGTGTAATCAATTCCTTCTTCTTGAGTGTATCCTTGGACAACCAGTCTAGCCTTGTTCTTGATGATGATCCCTCTATCATCTTTCTTGTTCCTGAATACCCATTTGGTTCCTATGACACTCTTTCCTTGAGGAAGAGGACATAAGTTCCAAACCTTCTGTCTTCTGATTTGAAGCAGCTCATCTTGCATAGCTTCAATCCAGCTTCCATCCTTCAAAGCCTCATCAACCTTCTTCGGCTCTATCTGGGATAAGAAACAAGAATGTAGACAAACATGGCTGTCATGAGCTTGTCCTCTTGTTCTTACCCCTGAGTCAACATTTCCAATGATGTTTGTGGAGGGATGTGACTTGTGGATCGAAGTTGAGGGATCACAGCAAGTTGGTTAGACAGATCTAAATTTGAGAAATTCTGATCTGGCAATGAGGTGTCTCCCACCACATCAGCACACTTATCAAGAAAGACTTGATCCAATGAGTATGTGACATCATTCATGTTGTCTTCAATGGAGTGGTTTTTAGCATCAAGAAATTCTTGATCACTGTCACCACCTCCAGTTCCTCCTCCTGCATTTGAAGTTCCTTCTCCTGAATTCTGAGCCTCTGAGCTGGAATTTGAAGGCAATTCATTTGAATCAGCAGTATTTGTCATGCTAGTGCTGATGGGAGCTTCAATTGCAGGGTTAGTCACCACTGGAGCTGAAGTAGTCTTCTTGTTTGGTCTTCTCAGCTCAAATCTTGGATCAGGATCTTCTGTTGACCTGTTATCTGTAGATCCTGAAACATTCTCACAAGATTTGTTAAAACAGTTGGTAACTAAGTCAAGATCAAACAGCCAATCCGGACCAGAACCTTTTACACAGGGTGTGTGTTCATTGAAAGTCACATTGGCTGACTCCTCAATGATTCTAGTTCTGAGATTGTATACTCTATAAGCCTTAGCTTGAGAAGAGTACCCAACAAAGTGTCCATCATCTGATTTCTCAGCAAACTTGGCTATTTGATCTTTGGTATTCAAGATGGTGCAAGGACATCCAAATGTTCTGAGAAAACCAATGAATGGTCTTCTTTTGTGCCACAGTTCATAAGGAGTCTTACCATGTGTCTTAACTACCAAAACTCTGTTTTGCACATAGCAGGCTGTGTTGACAGCCTCTGCCCAGAAGGTGATGGGCAGCTTAGAGTCAGACAACATGGTTCTTGCAGCTTCAATAAGTGTCCTGTTTCTCCTCTCAGCAACACCATTTTGCTGAGGAGTCCTGGGAGCACTGTATTGTCTTGAAATACCCTTTTCATCACAAAATGTATCAAGGATTTGGTTTTTGAATTCGGTTCCTTGATCACATCTTATGATTTTGACCTTGTGATCAGATTGATTCTCAATTTTCAGAATGAAATTCTTTAAGATTTCAGGAGTTTCATCCTTAGTTCTAAGGAAAAACACCCAAGTGAATCTTGTGAAGTCATCTGTGATCACCAAACAGTATGAGGTCCTTCCTAAACTCATTACACTGGTGGGGCCAAACAGATCCATATGTAACAAGTGTAGGGGAGTAGTGATAGAGTTCATTTCCTTTGGCTTGTGAGACACTTTGTGTTGCTTCCCCTTCAGGCATGCAACACAGTGGTCATCACTTGTAAACTCTTTCTTTGGCATTCCAGTTACCAAATCATTCTTAATCAGTTTATTCATGTTCTTAAAGTTTACATGGCACATTCTTTTATGCCAAAGGAAAGACTCATCACTATTTGCTTTAGATAGAAAGCAAGAAATCTCTCTAGAGGGAGATGTTTCTGCAAGTCCATCTTGTACATGTTCCCTTTCCTGGGGGCTCTGAGCAAAATATGCTCTTGAGGAATGTCAACCCGGGCTTGAGAACAATGCACTCATGCTCAGTAAAGAGCATGTGATGTTTTTGGTCACAAAATTGGGACACACTCAAAAGATTGTATCCAAGCTCCTTGACAAAGTTTACCTTCTCAATGCTGAGCTTACCATTTGAGACCATGCCCTACCAGTAATGTAACCTCCTGCATCTCCTCAAAAGCAACTGGTCCTCCATCAATTCTTTCAAAGTTTTGAAGTAGGGACTCATTGCCTGTCATGTGCCTGGAGCAGCCACTATCAATGATCCACACATTTCTGTTTGCCTTTGGCTGTCCCTGCATAAAGAGATGATTTAGTTACATTTGGAAACCCAAGCCTCATTGGTCTTGGGCTTATAAAGTTCAGATGAAGGCAATGAAACAGTAAGTGATCCTATGTTCAGGCTTTGAGGATCATTTGCTGTTGCTGAAGAGGAGCTTTCAGTCTCAAGGTCTTCCTTCATCTTCCACACCACCTTTGGAAGATTGGCTTGACCTTCACTACTTGGAAGCTTTTGTAGCTTCTGAAGCTTTGGAGACGGATCCTTCGGAAGATCTTGCTTTCACTGCAGCAAGCTTCAGTGCTTCGGAAGCATTCCTTTCTTCCGAGACCAACTTTTCTTCCGAAGGCAATTTCCTACTTGCCTTCTTCTTCATTTTGGAGCTTCCGAAGGAAACAATTTTCCTTCCGAAGCTGTTTGTTTCTTCTTCTTCTCAGAAGTTTTCTTCTTGATCATGTGGATAGTACTCTTGGGATTGTATTGACAATCCTTAGCCAGATGTGAAGTACTACCACACATAACACAATCCAATTCTTTCCTTCTGAGAGTCTTCTTTCCTAAAGAAGACTGAGCTTGAACACTTTCCTCTTTTTTTCTCCACCTTTTCAGATGATGCAGCAGGCTTCTTAGGGTGAAGCTTGCTCTTTGAAATGGATGGTTCAGGCTGTGTAGCAGTGACACACAGCTGATCAGTCTTCTTGTTGTTGCTGGAGTGAGTTGAAGCTGAAGTAGAACTCTTGGTACTAGAATTCTTGACAGGATCTTCAGCTTTCATCACCTTGAACCCTGCAGAGATAAATACTTGTTTTGTTTGGGATCAAAGGTGGTCTTGATCTCTTGAGCTTTTCTGGATCTTCTCTTTGCTCTTCTGATCAAGTTCTTTCTCTTGGTTTTGCTCAAACCAGCTTCTTTTTCTCTTAGGAGCATGGTGACCCTTTTTGGATTGACTCTCTTCACTCATCTCAGAGTCATCCCTCACCTTCTCCTCTTCATCCTCTTCATCACTGGGGTCTATGGATGGCAGCTCATCTTGACCAGTTCCACACCTAGGAGATCTGACTGATAGTAGAGTGTGTGGAGGAGCTATCTCACTAGATCCCAGTCCCTGCTTATTCTGATAACACACTTTTGCATGCAGAGATGAGGATATCATGTTCTTGAAGGTCTCTTCTTCAAGAACACATTTTTCTGCCCTGGCTTTGCTGATCACAAGCTCAGCCTGGCATTCAGTCAACTTGGTAATGAGATCCTTAATTTGAGTCCTGTAGTTTGTTTGCTCATGTTTAAGAGTTGAAACTGTTTTCTCTAGATCTTCTATCTTAAGTTTATAGTCATTTTCAGCTCTTTTAAAATCAGCTTTTAAAATATTTAAAGACTCAATATCAGATCTCATTTCCAAGTTGTAGGACCTGTATCTATTTACTTTAGCAATACATTCAGGAGAGCAAAGATGTTCAAGTACCTTGGCTTCATCATGATCAGCCATGAGTGCTTGGTTTGGAGATGCATCTTCAGCTTGAAAGCTCCAGTCAAAGCCTCCTTCTTCAACAGCAACTGCAGCTTGCTGTCTTGGCTTCTCATTCTGGTTCCCTCCTTCAGTGTAGTTTGGCCTGGATGAAGCTTGGCCACCATTTGACTTAGGTGCCTTGCATTCTCTAGCAAAGTGTCCCATCTGGTTACAGTTGTAACACTTGACTTTGCTCTTGTCCAGCCCAAACTTGCCACTGGCAGCATTGCTAGGAAACCTTCTCCCAGTCCTCTTGTAGAACTTCTGGGCTCTATGAGTGAGAAGAGCCATTTGCTGGACTATCTCCATGTACTCCAGATCATCTGGATGGATACAGTCCAGGTCTTCAAGAGTGAAAAGAAAGTTGCCTGTACTTTCATCAATGGAGACAAAAACTTGAAAAGAACGTGTCTCTTGGAAGGGACTTCCTTGGATGTAGCTCTCTCTGGGTGTCTCTGGGAAGGTGATGAAAGGACCCTTTTGTGAGGTTTCAGGGTAGCAGATGAGATGATGTTGTGGTTCTCTGCTATCCCTTTCAACCACATGAAGGGCTGAACTCTGGTGAGTGTTGGAGTTACCAGATGAATTTTGCATGTTCATCTCCATCTGGTATCCACTGAGTATCCCATACAACTCAGTGAGAGTAAGGGTCTTGAGGTTTTCAGTCCTCTTAATGATCACACAGTAGTGTGTCCATTGTCTTGGAAGAGAGGACATGAACTTCCTAACAATATCCCTGTTCTCAATAGTTACCCCAACATCATCCAGAGTATCCACGATCTCAACATACCTAAAGTATTGTTGAGTCGTGGTTTCACCTGTCTTGAAGGTGAAATTTTCAAACTACTGCTTCAGGAGATCCTTCTTGTTCTCCTTGGCTTCATTTGAACCCTCATACACCTGTTTCAGTGCATCCCATAGCTGTTTAGCGGTCTTGCACTTCTTGAAACCTCTGTAGATGGAGTTTGGAAGAGCAGTTTGGAGGGCTGTCATGGCTTTCTGATCAATGTCAATTCTTTTCCAGTCTTCATCAGAAAAGTCAGCCCTCTTCTTTGGTATCATGCCACCACCAGCAGCAGCTGAAGAGGTGCATGGTACATGAGGTCCATTGACAACAGACTCCCACATCCTGGAATCTTGAGACTTGATAAAGCCTTCCATTCTTTGACACCAAGTGTCAAAATCCTCAGGAGTGATCAGTGGGGACTTTGTCATAGTTCCAGTTTCCATATCAGCTTTGGAGATAGCTGCCATTTGAAGAGTTAAGTGATGTGTGTAACTAAGAGGATTTAAGATGGTGAGATCTTACAATCAAGAGCCTGGAATGCTCTGATACCAAATGCAGGACCGTTAAAGGGTACTTAAGCTTGCACTTAGTTAACACACTTAAGGATCTTAAGATCACTTAACAATTCAAATAGGGAACTATGAACCTTACTAAAGATACAAGAAAACACAAGTAAAAACAAGAACAAGAGCACAAGATAAAGTTTTAAGGAAGTTGTATATTGCTTCTCTAGTTCTATTACAAGTGTTGTACAAGTATATTGAATACAAGAACCGGAGACTACTTATACTACATCCTACAACCGTCAATATGCAAAAAGACAGTTGGAAGTGACTAATCTAGACAACAAGATCAGCCTAAAGTCAAAAGGCAGATTGCCTTTTGACTAGTGACTATGACAAGCCATAGCTCACTGACTTTCCTATTACAAAAAGCCAAGAAGGAACAAAAACAGAAACTTGCAGGCGAAGACCTTATCTACTTTATCATAAAGTATGGAAGTTTCACCAACTAGTGATAGCAGGTGAACTACCAGAGCATGCAGCGGAAAGTAGGTTGCTTTATGATAAAGTTGATGAAAAAGGTATATTTCTCTCTCTTCAGAAGAAAATCAGTCTTGTCTTTAAACAGCTTCGGAAGACTTTGTCTTGAGAGCTTCGAAAGACTTCATCTTTTACCTTCGGAAGAGTTGAGTCTTTGGCTCGGAAGACTTTACACTTAGAATATTTTCCAAGTTCAGTGTAAAGCTTCCGCAGCAGTTTCTTCTGAACTTTGGCTTCGGAAGATTTTACACTTAGCATTTTTCTGAGTGTGTAAAACTTCCGAAGCTAGTTCACCTTTGTTCCGAAGTGCATGTTGGAAGACTTGGTTGTTTTGGTATCTTTAGTTGCATCAGCCTCTTAACTTCAGAGGTTCCTACACCTCTAACTCTATCAATTTTATTATTAGTTATACTACGTAACAATATTTAAATGATTTAAATATCCAATCTTCTCCATTCGTCACTTTTAATCTCGACTAAATTTATCCACCTAAATATAACTTGAAATCATTAATGAAAAACAAACAATCAACATGACACTACAAAAAAAGTTTCATAAAGCTAGAGATTGATTCTTAAATTATTAATATTAGTATTAGTATCATACTTCATTATTTTACACACGAACAGCGTCAATCCAAACACGATTCAATTTTAAATGGTTCGACACGAACAGATACAATTAAGTATACAATCGAGCCAGGTTGGAAAAAATCAGTCCTGCAACCCAAAACCCACCCAACTCGTTAACCCGACATGTTTGACACCAGTATTTCTAAACCTATATATACACACATTAGAGAGTCACAGAGAGATAGAGAGGAGAGAGAGAGAGAGGACAGAGAGAATCCAAACAAACCCACGAGCAAGCACTGTCTCTCCATCTCCTCTGCTCTCTCCATCACATACATGCACAAACTAAATCAATCAAAACTATCAAGATCACACCTTTGCACCTATTATAATCATCAATCACTTGTTTCATTCGAAATTAAACCATCAAATCTCTTCAAGAAACATGGTGGTCTCTTTTCAAGATTTTCCGTCAGCAGAAACGGCCATCGTCGCTCCAGAGTGCACTCGTAAGAAAAAATCCCTCTGTAATCATTTCAAGTTTTCATTGCAATTCATGGTGTTCTTCAATCTTGATGTTGATGTTGTTAATCGATTATGAAATCTTGATCTGCGAACTGGGATCTTGCTGATTCTCTTGTTCAGTATGTTGATTCTGTTTCGTTTTTGTTGAAATTGTTCATCAGATTTGTGTCATTCGCGTTGACATTTGAGAATGAAATTGGGGTTTGACCGTTTGACTTTTGATTCATGGGTGAAGTTTATCTGTAATTGGTAGTTAAAGCTTTTAATTTATCATGTATGTTTTGTTGCGTATAGCAGCTGATTTGATTAGTCATTTATTGGTTTTTTTTTGTTTTTTTATAGCTCTTAGAATTTTTACTTTTGAGAGTCAAATCATATTTGAAGTCAAATGATGAGAAATTTTAGTTTGACATAAACAGATTAACAGCTGCAGGTAACTGTATAAACTTATGATAGTTTTAACATTTGGAGAGAAAGAAGAAAAGTAAGAAGTTCTTGTCAAATTCGAGTCCTGCAACCGTTGACTTTGAATAATGAAATTGATACTGAACTGAGCTTTGGTTTGACGATAGGGAGTATAAGAAACCAAATAAAAATTGATACTTGATAGAGGTATATGCACAAGCAAGTCTTTTGTGTGTTGGAACTTGTCGGCCCTAGGCTCATCAAGAATGCCAGGCCTCAAATGCCACCAATGAGTTGCATTTTGGGCGTATTGTTGGGATGCGAGAACTTCACACTTAAGCGTGCGTATGTGAGAACAAACTCATGGGAAATTCCCCCTAGGTGACGAGAAACAATAGCAAAAATATTGCTTGGTATGTGAGGCGGTATGTTAAAATCGGATTATCATGACTTTTGTAATGTTTGAATGCATAGTTATGCTTTTGATTTTCTTTGTTTTTTAGGGGTTAACTTGATCAGGACCAAAGGGGAGTTATGCAACCAGATACAGTTACCTTAGAAGCTACAAGTGTCATAGGAATTATGTCTACTGCTCATCATGGGATCGAAGTAGCGGTCGAGTTTAAACCGGTTGAGCATCCGACTGAGCCATTTGATGTCGATCAACCGTTCAGTGCCCACTGCCTGAACCTTCAATCCTCAATGTAAGTGTCCATCAAACTAGTTTTGCATTTGCTTAAGTAAGCATCTGGTGTTCTATAGAGCAACAAAGATGTTCAAAATTTTGGTATGGAATCATCTAGTGTTTCTGTGCTTGAAAATAGTTGTGATAAATGTTGGTTAAATCAGAGAAGCAAAAGAATACGAATGGAATGAAACAGAGGGTTAGAATGCCAAGAAAGAAGAAGATAGCTGATGTTGTTATTCAATAAACTACTATGCCTTATATAGGCAAATACATGCAGCGTTTAAAAGACTTATTCAATCAACCAAAAACATAAAAAAACTCCTAAGGACTCGATACTCTTAACCGACCCATTTGACCCAGCTAATTTAATAAATTAAAACATAAAGTTTGAATTATTTTTTAACATCTCCCCTTAATTCAAACTCTTTCAAGTCCACCATACCAAGGCTTGTCCTAATCCAATGAAACTGCTCCTGCTTCAGTGCCTTTGTAAACATGTCTGCAAGTTGTTCTTCAGTGAAACATGACTTGATCTCTATTTTCTGTTGTTCAACCAGATCTCTGATGAAGTGTACTTTATATCTATATGCTTACCTCTGCTGTGATGTGCTTGGTTCTTGGTTAGAAACACAGCAGACTTGTTGTCGCAATAAATGACAGTTGCCCTAATTTGCTCTTGACCTAAATCTTTTAGGAGCTGCCTAAGCCAAATAGCTTGACATGCTGCTGCACCTGCTGCAACATACTCGGCCTCTGTAGTTGATAAAGCAAAAATAGTTGTTTCTTGCAACTCCAAGATACTGCTGCAGTTCCAATAGAAAATACGCCTGCTGAAATACTTTTCTCGTCTTCAAAGCTGCCTCCCCAGTCACTATCAGTGTATCCAACTAGCTCAATACACTCTTGCTTTTCATACCATAGACCAAGGTTCACTGTTCCAGCAACATATCTAAGCACCCTCTTTGCTGCACCATACTGATTAGTAGACGGATTTTGCATAAAACGAGAGATAATACTAACCGAATAAGCAAGATCAGGTCTCGTGTGTGTAAGGTAAATTAATCCTCCCACGAGACTTCGATATAAAAATCCATCAGCCGGGGAACCACCGTCTTCAAGCCTTAATTTTTCTTGAGCATTCATGGGTGTTGAAGCAGGTTTACAATTGCTCATGCCAAACTTATGCAGTAGATCAATGGCATATTTACTTTGTGAAATAAATATTCCATTAGGTTGCTGAGACACCTCCAGACCCAAAAAATAATGCAACTCACCAAGATCAGTCATATCGAATTCTTGTATCATCGTTTCTTTGAATTCTCTAATCATGTGCATAGATGAACCAGTATAAATGATATCATCAACGTAAGGCATATAATAAGAATCTCTCCATCCTTTTCTTTAACATACACAGTAGGTTCACTCTTGCTCCTTATATAACCTATGATTCCCAATATGAATGAATACGATCATACCAGGCTCGAGGAGCCTGCTTTAACCCGTTATAGAGCTTATGAAGCCTATATACTTTACTGTCCTCACCAATCACTTCAAACCCAGGAGGTTGGGTAACATAGCCTTCCTCCTGCAACGGCCCATTTAAAAAAGCCATTTTTACATCAAATTGATGTATTTTCCAACCCTTCTGTGCTGCAAGAGAGATGGTCACCCTTATTGTTTCAAACGAGCTACCGGAGAGAACGTCTCTTCAATCAATCCCATACTTTTGTGAATAGCCCTTGGCTACAAGCCGGGCTTTGTATTTCTGGACTTTACCATCAGCTCATATTTTATTTTAAACAACCACTTGAGTCCTACCGGTTTTTTTCCCTCTGGTAAATCTACAAGAGACCAAGTGTTGTCTCTCCAGTGCTGCTAACTCATTCTCCATTGCTTGCTTCCACTCAAATATTCTCCACTGCTTCTTCATAATTTGTGGGCTTAAAAGTACTCAAAGCAAATTGACATGAATACTCTGGTGCTGGAACTTCAGGGCATGTCTCATAATATTAACAAGTGATTTTACTCGTCTAACTCCCGAGCTAGAAGATGAACCGCTGCCTGTTGCAGCTGACCCGTTTGGAGACTCATCAACATTAAACTGTTGACTTAGTGGTTGTGATCTTGTGGAACCAAAAGATTCTATAGGACTACTCTCAAGACCTGAATCAGGTGGACTTGAGGGCCCAGATGAACTAGATGGAGTATCAAGTCCATAACTTGGTCCAGGAGCACATTAATCATTTATCACAACCACCTCATCTTGACTGTTGGTGATGTTTGTCACACCCTCAAAATCCACAGGCGGAGTTCTACCGCGAGGCGCGTGACAAACCAGGATCTCAGACACAGTTATATCAAACGACACTATATGCGTTTTCAAAATAAGCATTTGAACGTAAATCAGAGTAAAAGACAGTTTCAATGTAATCAATGCAGAAGCGTAAATGTTTATAAAACTATGAGTAATAAATGCGCAAAACAAGACGCCCAATGATAGTAGTAAATGTAAATGAACTTGCTCTCAAGTGATAAAAATGATGCATGAGCCTCAGATATGCAGCCCTAGCCTTAAGCATGCCAGCGACCTAAGAAGACATGCTAAAGTGGGTCAACACAAGGTTGGTGAGTTCACAGGTTTAAATCATTAAATATGTTTGAGCGTTTGCATGGTAAAAGTAAACAAAGGTATACCATAGGTAGCTAGCCTATATATCGAGTTACTTAGCGTTTCGAACCGAAGCTGACTGCTTGTGAGTTGTTTTGCCTTCCGCCATGTCTTATCACAGAAACAATGGCAAGTGTCTAGGTCAATTAAACACCCGTTCGACCTCCAGTCGAGTTAGCGCGACTAACGCGGGTAGGGTTTGTCAAACCAGTGGTACTACCAAAAATTACCCGCTATCCCGTTATTAACGGCTCGAGTGTGTAAGGACTTGCGTGATAATGTTTGCACTACAGTAACAAGTGATATACCAATAATACCAAAACCAGATAAAAATAGTTTGCATGCGTCTCCCCAAAAAGGAAAGTAAGTAAAAGTGGGGCGTGAAGACTCACCTTATATGCGTATGAATACATGAAGTGTAAAAGCTGGAAGCTAATCATTACCTAACAAATGTAGGTCCATGAGTATGTGTACATAATGGTCAAGATGAACCCGTTGTATCCAAACAACGTAATTGTTAGCGTGTTCGAGAAATGTTTGACAAGTTTGACAAAGTTGACTTTTTGACCAATGTTGACTTTTGTTGACCAAAGTTGACCCGACTGACCTGATGACTCGTTGGCGATTTAAATAAGTAAAAGTATGTTTAGTCATGCTTAAATAGCTCAAATAATGATTCACATACGGTTTCATGTCAAAAATCTATTTTTGGAAAGTTTCTATTTTTGGAAAGTATGACATCGTTACACATGTGTAACCCATTTCAAGATTATAAAGCACATCACAAAAAAACCATCAATCACACCATCATATCATGTTATACACAACATCACATACAACATTCATCACATCATATCACAAAAGTTTCATAAATAACAAGCGTGATCGTATGAAACGTTGTTCACAATTCGATTATTCCCAATTCATCCTTATGTTCTAAACATCATATAACAATCATTAGATCTCATCAAACATGCATAAATCATCATCTATATACTAACTTACGCAAAAAGTTTCCTTTAATGGAAAGTACCCGAAAACCAAACCATAACCAAAAGTTCAAAACATAACTTTTCATCCATTAGCATCAACAAACATCCTAGAACCATCAATTCAATTCAATTTCATCAAAATCATATGATTTCTACAAAATCCCCAAATTAAAGTTTCCTTAATAAGTAAGCCACGGTTTTGATCAAAACAACACAATTTCACAAAACCAATCCGTACAAACATCATTATATTGAATACTAACATATAATCCATCATCAATTTCAATCAATTTCAAGTTTTGACTTGTTTGGATCATCTTGGGTTTATGTTCATCATGGAGATCAAAAAACATGAAATCAAACATAAAAACTTACTTGAAATGCTTAGATGATGATCCCTAGTACGCGTTTGATGCAAGAAATGTTGAAAATCACCACCAATATGCAAGAACATGATCAAAGAAGGTGTGCTTTGTGTGTGTGTTTGATTTGTTGCGAAATATCTGAAGGGAAAGGGGAAGGGGACGGCCAAATGGTGATTAGGGTTGGGGGTTGGGTTTTATACTTTTTTTTACAAGAAAGGCCCCGTCTTTTATAAAAATCGTTTTAACGCTACGCGATTGAACTTTTCTACACTACAAAACCATCAAATGCTCATATAATATCAAACAAACATTAATAACATGAAATAATATTCATTTTGCTAGTTCAAAGGCATATTTATAGTAATTAGGCATTAAAAGCCGAAAATGCGCGAAAACGCATAAATGCTAGAAAATTCCCAATTTTCACAACCAAGCTACACATTTAATCACATAATCATATAACATATAATTCATACCAATTATGATTGTTTTAAAACTATTTGACAAATCACCAACGTTCGGGGACAGACGCATGTGTGATCCGGCAATTCACCGAATTACCGTTACGTGAAAGGTTCACGAATGTTTGTGCAATAAATGGCGCATATAAGTAAACAATATTAAATGCATGAATGTATGATTGGAAAACCATGATTTTGATGATCGAAAAGTGACTTGAAAATGTCGGGTGTCAGATCATCCCCTTGTTGAAAGAAATTTCGTCCTGAAATTTAATTAACTCTGGTAAAAGACGGACGAAAATTTCGTGGTTGTCACAATGTTGTCCTCCATACACCATGCTCATCAAACACAACATCTCTACAAGTGAAAAGAGAATTCTTTTCTGGACTATATAGGCGATACGCCTTTGATTGAGTACAATATCCCATAAAGATACATTTCTTTGATTTCGGGTCCAACTTCTTTCTTAACTGTGATAGAGTTAAACTATAAGCAATACATCCAAAACCCGAAAATGACTTACGATGGTTTATGGTTAAACCATACTTCATAAGGGGTCTTTTCTTTCAAAGACTTTGTAGGAGACCGGTTTAAGATATAGACAGCTGTTGCAACAGCTTCTGCCCAGAAGACTGGACTCAGCTTCTTGGTTTCCAACATACTTCTGGTTTTCTCAACGATCGTCCTGTTACGGCGTTCTGCAACCCCATTCTGCTTACGAGTATATGGAGTGGTTAGTTGACGATGTATCCCTTCCCGATCACAATAATCACGAAAAGCTTTTGAAAGAAACTCTCCACCACGATCTGATTTGAGAGTGACTATCTTCTTTCCTGTTTCTCGTTCAACCTTAGCTTTAAACATTTTAAACTTATTAAAGCTTTCGGATTTATTAGTTAAAAAATAAACCCAACTCATTCTACTGTAATCATCCGTAAACAAAATAAAATATTTGTTACCACCGAGTGATGTAGTTGGCATAGGACCGCAGAGATCAACATGCACCAACTGTAACGTGGATGATGCCCTCCATGCATCGTCTGGGAACGATGTTCTTGTGTGTTTTCCCATCACACATCTCTCACATAGAGGAAATGATTCAATCTTTGGAAGTCCTCTGACCAGTTCTTTAGAACTTAATGTTTTCAATCCAAGCTAATGCAAGTGCCCATAACGCAGATGCCAAAGTGTGGATTCATCAATACTAACAATCGCCATAACATGCTCCTGAGTGTTTACATTCATGGGAATATATTGTTAGATGTCATGAAAACTTGACATACAACTTTACCTGTTGCCTTGTGAGTGATTGAGCAAGAATCATCATCAAATAAAAGCGAGTAGCCTGACTTCATAAGCTGCCCAACACTTAACAGGTTGTAACCAGATCTGGTGCATACTGAACTCCATGCAGCACTTTTGTTTGTCTTTGAGCAACTGGTAGCTTTATAGTTCCTTTGCCTTCAACTTGAATACCCTTTCCATTTCCCATTTTCACTTTTACTCTTTTTGACATATCAAGCTCAGAAAAAAGCCATTTTTGGCCTGTCATATGATTTGAGCAGCCGCTATCGAGGAACCAAATGGATGACTGCTCATTACCTTCAAATGCCATGAATAATCTGATTTCCTCTTCATCATCTTCCTGACCCACAGCAACCTGTCCTTGTGGTTCAGCCCAGCAATCAGCTTTAACGTGCCCCATCTTCCCGCAGTTATAACATTGAATGGCGCCTCGTCCTCGGCCACCGATTCTACCACGTCCTCGTCCTCGTCCACGAGGTACAAATCTACCCCTACTTCGAGCAGCGATTTCATCTTCTTGCGCTTGGAAGATCTGGTCTTCTTCGGGAGGTTCACTACTTCGATTAACCCGAGCTTCATGGGATTGCAAAGATCCCATTAATTGATCAAAAGTCATTCGTGTCAAATCTTTTGACTCTTCAATGGTGGTCACCACGTGATCCCATTTTGCGGGAAGGCTTCGCAGCACCTTCTCGATCACTTTCTGATCAGTCACCTCCTCCCCATAAGCACGTTTGTTATTCACAATCGTCATGACCCGAGACAAGAAATCAGAAACAAGTTCCTGATCTCGCATCTGTAAGGTCTCAAAGTCACGCCTAAGCCCTTGTAGCTTCACTTGCTTGACTTTTGTATCACCTTGGTACTCAGTTTGGAGCAATGTCCTAGCATGGCGAGCTGTGGTTGCAGCAGCAATCCTTGAAAACACGCTATCATGCACGGCCTGTTGTATTATTGCCATCGCCTTGGCATCCTTCTTGACATTTTCCTTCAATCGGGCAGCATCACTATCAGTAGCTTCATATCCTTGTTCAACAAATTCCCATAACTCTTGTGATCGCAGAAAGTCTTCACCCGGATACTCCAAAATTCATGCCTTTCTCCTTTGAATACCGGAACCGATATGGAATTTCCGGAAATAGGTGCCGCCATGGTAACGGTGTTTTCTCAGCTCGCTTCAAGAACAAAGAAACCTAACAAAGGAAATTAACTAAAATGGATGGAACCTGGCTCTGATTCCAGTTGTTGGTTAAATCAGAGAAGCAAAAGAATACGAATGGAATGAAACAGAGGGTTAGAATGCCAAGAAAGAAGAAGAATAGCTGATGTTGTTATTCAATAAACTACTATGCCTTATATAGGCAGATACATGCAATGTTTAAAAGACTTATTCAATCAACCAAAAACATAAAAAAAACTCCTAAGGACTCGGTACTCTTAACCGACCCATTTGACCCAGCTATTTTAATAAATTAAAACATAAAGTTTGAATTATTTTTTAACAATAAATGGGTTGTGTTCGCTGGTTGGTGGGTCAAACCCGACACAAATACAAAAAATCATGCGAAACACATGAATCCAGACTCGAGACTCTTATTCACAGTTGCCTCAAACACAACTCATTCAACCTGAATTTAGTGTATTTTATTATTTTATTCATATTAATACCCTAAATTTACAAACACAACCAAAAATACAGTTGCATATAAAATAATTAGGTTTAAGCTTTAAAACCTAGTGCTTCTTTGTAATTTATCTTTTAACTTTGGGTATAAAATACCAATCAGATTAAGTTATGACATCAAGCACATTGTTTTTACAAAATATAAATGTAAATGGGTTAAACAAGTCAACCAACGAACAGGCAGGTTGACCATAAAACAACCTGTTCAACTACACATGTTCATGAGTTTGACCTAAAACTGATCCAAACCCGTTAAGACTAACACTAAACACGTGAGTTTCGTGCTAGAACGGTCATTTGTGTCATGTCAGAAATTTACTAACACTTTGATTTATGGTTGGGGATGATTTTAGCGGTTAGTGGAATCATCTTTCCATAGAAATAACAACATTGTGTTAGCTGATTTATTTGTTTTGTTACATTCTAGGATGGAAGAATATGGAAAGAGCGCGTGTCTGCAGGGGTGCAAAGGAGGGCTGACATGGCGGTAACGGAGGAAGAAACGGGGCCCAACCTGAACCCGAGACGCCTAGAACAAGATCACGACCCCGAACTAACCGAATGATACTACCATCAATCAGTGCACCTGAACATAACATTCTTAAGCTCCTTGAAGAGTCTGGAATGTAATCTTATGCCTCATGTGGGTCAAATTCTGAAAGCATCTGCTGTATTTAAGATTTTAAGGTTTCGACCAATCGCTGCATTTATTCGACAGGACCTCTACGCGATCACACCAGACACATGAACACGAACACAAAGAATTGCATGTACATACTCTAAAATGATCTTTACTGCTCTTTAGTTTGTCATACCTTGATCCATACCGTTTAAACAGCTTATTGTTCGAGTCATAATATTTGTTTCAACAGTTTTATAGAACTTTTTTCATTCTAATGGATAGGTAAATGAAGCTTTCAAATTAGATTTTAGTTATATAATAAATAAAAATTTTGTACCGTGTTACTCTAAACATATAACAATGAGTGGTTGTATTGTTTCGCAATCTTATTTACGTAATTTTACTTTACATTTTGTGCAAGAGACTGGTCCTAAGTATATGGCTAGATTGTTTGTGAAGTTTTAGTTTTAATGTAATAGTTTATAACACCATGTGTGATATATATTTACAACATATAGTTTTTTTTGACATTTTTCATAAAGTAATCTGGTTATTGTAAGTTGAAGTCTATTTATTTTTTAACAACAATTTTTTTACTCTTAAATAACATCTATTTTATACTTGCAGGAATTTAAATTCATTATCACTTTTATGCGAGACGATCATAAAAATACATAGGCCGGTGATTAATTTTATGCTATATTAACATAAGAGATCATTTTGTTAGAGAAATGTGTAGCCTTTATGGGAGTCATATTTTTGATTTAATAGATTTTATCTATTCAATATGACCTCCCATGTTGGTTTAGCATGAAAGAATTTCAATGTTAAAAAGCTCGAGTCTTGTTACTTATAAGATGATTGATACAATAACATATTCAATATTTTTGATGATGTCACACATCTCTTCAATAATTTAACTTTTACTCATCATCAATCATGTTAATAACGGTACGTAAGTACGTATCATTTCTTTTTCTTTTATGCGAGCTACATAAACATGACACAATATTATGCTCGTCATCGGTTCACATAGGTGTAATGATCTGATTGATTTCTCAACCCCATCATTGTTACTCAAACCTTAATTCCTTCGTATTTTGAGAATGTTATATCGTATAACACCTGACTAGTCTCTTCCTTACAAGAATCTTCAACGATGTGTATTTGTGTTTTTTCACATGCGTTAGGTTTTGAAAGCAATGACTAGGATGTGAGATATATAGGTTGCTTCAAAAGAAGTGAACCGATGGTAGGGGCGTTAGTGTGATGTGTGTTTGTTGTTGAGGTTATTACTATTGGTGAGTTTGTGTATGTTACCGATTAGGAGCGAAAGTTTGGAAACAATTTACGTTATTATAAAAGTCTAATATAAAAAAACTAATTTTATAAAAGATATTAGAACTAACTTTTAACTAAAGTAACACGTGTGATATCATAACGTAGTCTCATGACATATCATATCATGTAAACCTTTTTTTTTATACAAAAACAATATATTAATACTAGTAAATGATATAGTTTTTCTATAAAGTTTGACAATATAACATTTACAGGATGAATAATATGTTAATTTTAAGCTTAGCAAGGCCTTTAACAAGCTAGGGGTGAGGTTAGATCCAATAGCAAAATCATTAGAGTTAACCATAGGGTATGATCTAAAGCCCCTTGATTTCATGTACTGTCGCTCACTTTACAATCTTTCACTCTATCTCACCTTAAAGAGATGGTTTAAATCCTCTTAGCTCCTATCTTTCACTCTATCTCACCTTAAAGAGATGGTTTAAACCCTTTTAACTCCATCTCACTCGTTATTTTCATTGTAATATTACCTACTTTAACCCCTCACATCTAAAGCCTCTCTTTTCATGCTCATTAAGCCGTTAACACACTCCTCTTCACGCTCGTTAACACCCTATTGAGGCTGTGTTTAACGCTCTTCACGAGTCACCTAAGCACTAACGCCCTTGGGCATTGGGTATACTGTCCGACCTTAGAGTGGTGATACTTCTTTTGAGATCAAGAGTTTGAGATCCATTTATAACAGATTGATGTAAAATAGTTATGATATATATTGATTGAGGGTTGAGTTCAATGACATAGTCATAGAACATAGAGTGATGATGCTACCCTCTAAGTCAAGTGTTCAAGCTCGTATGTGACGGGTTTATAGAAAATAGTCATGAGATAAAACTTAAAGTAATGGGTTGTTTGGCAATTTTTGAATGATTAAGTGCTGAATCAATAAGATGTCTGAACCGTTAAGTGCCGGACCATTAAGAGGTCTGAACCATTAAGAGCTAGTATATTGCTTAACTATTCAAATGCAAATGTCTGATCAATTCAGATAAGAGGTTTTAACCATTCAGCATTAGACCTCTTAACCATTCAGCATTAATATAATGTTTAACCATTCAGAGGTAAATGTCCGAACCATTTAGGCAGTTGCTCGCTAAACAAACAGTCTGAACCATTAAGTGTTGAACCATTTAGACATCTGAAACATTAAAAGGCTGATTCAGATGCTACCAAACAACCCCTAAGTTAGAATAACATGTGAGTTTCCGTTATAAAAACAAACAAATGAAAATAAAAAGGGAATATAATATTTTTAAAAATATTAATTTTTTTTCAATTAAATAATATTTTTTCATACTTTTATCATTATATTTTCCTCTCATTCACTTATAATCATTTTTAAAAATATTAAAAAATTTATGAAGATTGTATCCAACCACTCACAATCATCTCGTATAATATAGGGTACTCACTCGTATAAAAATGGGTACGAGCTCTGAAACAACACTTACCGGCATCCAGCGGGTCGGGTTCAAATCAAATATTAATCGGATTCATCCCCAAATCAATCGTTCGTTTCTTCAAGGAAAAGAAATCACATACGAAATCAAACAAGGGTTTATATATTACATACAAATCCTCTCAATCATCCCTACAGCAACAGTTTCGTGAATCCATCAGCGATGTCAGCTCTTCAGTACCTCGATTCTCTTCGTAGCACTCACCCTGAGCTCTCCGATTGGTACAACACGCTTGCAGATCTGTACCAAAGGAAGCTATGGCACCAACTCACTCTCAAGCTCGAACAATTCGTCGCACTCGCTGTTTTTCAGGTCATTTTCTGTGTATTATCCTTGTATTCATGTTTGTTTCATTGTTAAATGGAGCCAATCGGCTGTTTGAGCATTGAATTACGATATCAAGGGTTTAATTTTGATTTTATTGGTATTGATTTTGTACGGAAACTGGCGTCGAGATCTGAGTTGGTGGTTTGTGACTTTGTGTTGGTGGCTGTATTAAGTTAGGGCTTTTAGTGTGTTATGTGTCCACTTTGACTTTGACGTCTGATATTCTGAGTTTTTGGCACTGTAATTGATATGAATTTTTCGTGTATTTGATGTAAAGCTGATAACTGATTCATACTTGGGAGATATTGCAATGTAAGGATACAAATGCTTGATTCCTAAATGGTAGGGGTTTATGATTCTGATAGTGGGTGAGATCATGTATTTTGAACGTATTCTGTAAACGAGTTAAGAATCTAAGACAAAGCCAACCGCAAGATAATGGAAAGAAAGTATCTTTCTTGTTCATGTTTTAAATAATTTATATAGAACATAAAGTTAAACGTTGGTTATATGTTGTGCTTCTATGATCTTCACTTCATGTTCTGCTTTAGATTTTATAGTGTTGCTCTGCTTTTATCTTTATAGGCTTCAAAATTTTGATTTTTGAGTGTCAACCTTTTAATTATATAATGAGAAAGAAATTTCCATCCTGAATCCCTTGTATTCATGGTCAGTCATCTGGAAATACAGTCAGCGCACCATTCAATGTGTATACACCCCACAGTCTACACACAGAGAGCATTATGTCAAGTTGATATCCCTTTACATCTGAAGGGTAACAAGTGTAGTTTGTTTTTAAGAATTTAGTGGCTATTCATTTTGATAGAGTTTACCTACGGAAATAAATGTTTTTGGATACCCTGGTTTTGCTGATCAAATGAGCACCTGTTTTCTTTTCTATTATGTAAATTGTAAGGACTTCATTCAAATTGGAGAAATAGAGCTGTTACTATACTTTGTAGTAAAATTAATCGCACTGTTAACAAAACGAGAAAGGTTCCTTCATTTAGGACTGGGATTATATATTATACCATTAAATGGCATTAATTGTATGACATTATTATGCAGGTATAGTACTGTAGTTAACATAAACAAGCAAGATGAATATAGAGTTGGGAAAGAGGGTGGGGTGTGTGGGGCAGGCAGGAGCTACTATCAAGTATCAATGACATACAATTTCTAATACAAAGTCCACATGAAAAAAAATATATTAGTTTTAATCAAACTTGCTCGTCCTATTTTGTTGTTTCTAGTCTATAATTTGGGCTTGGTTGCACAAAATGTTCATATCCATGGGAGTGACAACCAAATAAATGAAAATAATTAAAATTCATTCTAGGCTCTGGAGGCTTCTTCTCACTGTTGATATCTGCAGAAACTAGTTTGATTTGTTTAAACAGATTAATTTCTTATATGGTCATGTCACACTTGCCCTTTTACTTTGACTTACAAGCCAACTATTTGCAGCTGTTTAAACATTAAAGAGCTCTTTTTTAATATTTTACATTTAACTTACATGAACAACTTCGTCATTTGTATTTCAGGCGGGTGATGCTCTCATACAGCTATATCATAATTTCATCACTGACTTTGAGACTAAGATTAATCTTCTCAAGCTTGCACATTTTGCTGTCATAGTCTCTCGCCAGTATGCAGAGAAAGAAGCTGCCATCAGCTATCTTGAAGGAGTAATTGAAAAACTCCGAGCTACAAAAGAGATGCGTATAGAGGAACCAATCGTTTATATCAAGATGCAAATAGCCATTTTTAATCTTGAGAAAGGAGATCAAAAGGAGTGCAAGAATATTCTAGATGATGGAAAGAGTACCCTTGATAGCATGACAGACATTGATCCGTCTGTGTATGCTAATTATTATTGGGTAACATCCCAGTACCATAAAGCTCGCCAGGAGTTTGCTGAATTCTACAAGAATTCTCTACTTTATTTGGCCTACACTTCGGTTGAGTCTCTCTCAGATTCATTTAAATTGGTATGTTCTAATACAACCCAGTACAACAAAGTTATTCGTTTAAAAAACATTATAAAGTAAGAAAGATTGTATATTGGTATCTGTGTTTTAAAAAAGCGCGCTCTGAGGTGCAAAGTGCAGAAAGGCGAGGTCTGTACACGATGTGTGCACTTTTTAGGGCTTTTTGTTGAGGATATGTGGTACGCCTCTGCGCAACGTTCATGTGTCTGTGCGTTCATTTTTATGGCCATCTATTCAGTGGTAACTCGTAGCAGAAGCCCATGTGACGTGTCTAGAAGCCTAGAAGCAACAATGCAACTCATTTCACTTCTCAGTAATTAATGTTTTAGGACAACCAAATGATGCACAACAATTCGTAAGGCACTACCAAATGATGCACAACAATCCGTTGCTGATATATATGATAATGTTTTAGTGTGCGTGTACCATATTTGTGGTTTAACAATTAGAGTATTTTATTTATTTATTTATTTATTTTGCAAACCAAGTGCATCTCACATATGTGATGTGCAACTTCACCTCTTATCTTTTTTCCTGGGACCCTATTGCCTAACACAGTCTGGAATGCTAAATGCAATAAGGGATTTATAATTGTGACTTTATGGTTCGTTTAGTGTTCGTGTTGATGCTTTGTGAAGATTGATTCTTAATATTTGTATCTTACTGGTTTATGTTTTGTGCTCATAGGCTCTTGCATTTGATCTATCTCTATCTGCTTTACTGGGTGACAACATTTACAACTTTGGAGAACTACTTGCACATCCAATAGTGAGTGTATCTCATTACCTTTTAAAATGACATTTTACTTGTATCCCTTGCCCTGCATGATTTTTTTCTAACCATGCATATTACATTAGTGATTCTTGTTACATTAAACTCTGTAAAATATTGTATTAATTGCAGCTTCTAATCTCTAGGTGAAATTATGTATATGTGTGTGTATACTCACACATACAAGAACACTTGTATAGTCATATGTATGCATCTAATATATGTATACCAGACATCTATTACCTAATCGGCTAATCAAAGAAGTTAAAAACGGAAGAACTTACTGTGAGAAAATTCTTCTACTGGCTTAAAAAAAATAATAATTACATCAATTTGACCATGTGCAGATAAAAAGTCTGCTAGGGACACAGGTTGAATGGCTGTACTATATTCTAGAAGCATTCAACAACGGGGATCTAGTTCGCTATCAAGAACTATGTCGGGTTCATGCAGCTTCTCTTAACGCTCAGCCGGCTTTGGTGGAGAACGAGAAGAAGCTTCTAGAAAAGATTAACATCCTCTGTTTGATGGAAATTATCTTCAGGTTTTTAAAATTTTGTTTTGCAATGTTTTACATCTTTGGCTGTTTAAATTGTTTCTAAATACATGTTTTTGCTTTCAGTCGACCATCAGAAGACAGAACCATTCCGTTGAGCATCATTGCAGAACGGACAAAACTTACAGTTGAAGATGTTGAATATCTTCTCATGAAGAGTTTATCTGTAAGTCTACTTTTTCTCAAATAATGTCATAATGTAAAATTTTCCAACAATAAAATGGCCAATTATGAACGGGTCAACTTAGGTTATTTCTGTCATCTCTCTCCAACATGTACAATTTATAATATATATTATTAATTATATTGCAGGTGCATCTTATAGAGGGAATAATTGATCAAGTTGAAGGAACCGTTTATGTGTCATGGGTGCAACCTAGAGTTTTGGGAATAAGTCAAATAAAGGCTCTACGTGATCGCTTGGACAACTGGGTCGGGAAAGTGCACACTGCTTTGGTGTCTGTTGAAGCAGAAACACCGGATTTAGTTGCATCTTAAGTCAACAATCTCGTTTCTTGTTTTGTAACACACTCTTGGATGGCTTGTTGTCCAAGTTATCCAGGTGAACTTGATGTAAGATACCTATTCGTTTTCGACTTTTTAAGACTGTTGAGCCTCATATGTACCTTACTTTCCGTTTTTGATATGTGGTTGGATAGAAACTTGTTGAATGCAACAATTTATTAACAAGATTGCAATTACAATCAACCTCTTTGTTCGTTGACTAGTTCTTCATTTGGTTATTATTGAAAGAATTTTGTTATATTTGACTTCATTAACAAAAGTATGGTTTTTATTAACGGCGTTGGTCATGTAACATGTTTACTAATGGCATTGATCATCTAAGATGTTTAGTTAAGAAATATTTTATGCTATAGTTAGCTCCACACAGATTTAATTCTTGTCGTAGATTTTTGTAACTAGATTAAACGCATTTCTAACACCTATTTCCTTTTTGAAAAACTTCATATATACATGTAAGTGATGTATCTATTTAGTTACATTTTTTACCATAATGCTCATGAATAATTCCCGCTCTTGGGCTTAGCTAACGTGTTAGAACTTATTAGAACTTAATAAGGAGCAGAAGTGTAATATGAGAAATCATTTTTACAAATCAAATAAAAACTAGAATTAAGCCCTCGTGTTGCGGCGGGATGCGTAAGACCATGCCAAATAGCACTAATGTCACACCACTAGCAGCGACCACCAACGCTGAAGTTGTGGTGTGTCAAACGGGTGAAAATAGACGTAAAAACGTTGAACCACACATGCACGTTGCGTCGTGTTAAGTCACAAAATTTAGAACGGAACGTAAAAATGTTGAACCACACATGCATGTTGCACCGTGTTAACTTGAAAAACTCAGAACAAAACGTAAACAGAAATTTACGAAAGATGAAAAGTATAAAGGATTAAAATTGAAAGTAAAAAAGTTGTAAGGTCAAATTACCAAAATAAAAAGTTTTGGGAATTTTTGTGAGATTACATTACAAAAATAAGAAGTTTTAGGTTAAAAGTAAAAAATATTTTTTTATAAAACACTCTATGCATAAAGTACAACATCTTATACATAAAAAATTTGAAAATTAGTATATTATATATAAATCTATTTTGAAATGTGCTCCTTTTTAACTATCCAACAAAAGTTTCCCTATACTTTGTTGTCAAGACTATTTACTTAGTCTTGAAATCAACTGTGATCATTAAGGAAAATAAAGAGGACTCATGAAACTTTCAAAAGATTTTTTCTTAATATGTATTATGATTTTCTCATCTCCGGCAGATGTTACATAAAAATAACATGTCGGTATTTAACTTAGCTCTCATTTAATCTATACTTATTAATAAAACAACATCTTTAGTGCCACGTGTCCTTTTCTTATGCCTTCATTCTTTTGATTTCCCGCCTAAAAATGTATCTATCCTTATTATTAGTTATAATTCATTTGAACAAAATCAACTATTACTATAATTACAAAAGAAGTTTTTTCCTTAAATAGTGTATACAGAAAATTTATTTACTAAAATAGGTGTTTAAGGAAGTGTTTTTTTTCTAACTATAATGGTATTAGTTAAATTTATTTTATATTAAAATAATATTATTAAATGAGTCAAGTGCAAAGGTTAATAAAATTATAAAACCATTTGATTTATTTGAAAATTTTTGTAAAACTTATTTTTGTTTTTTTAATTCACTCAGACTTAATTTTAAATCGTCTTTTCATATAGAAAACTTGAATTTTCTTTCATTATAACTTTGTTTCAATTTCATACAAAAGTAGGCACGTTTGTTTTTTTAATTCTTTTTAAAAATATTTATTTTTTAAAAATGTTTTTAAGTAGCTTAAAAGATGTAATAAGAAAAGGAGTAAATTACAAATATTGTTCTTTAAGTATTATCAAAATTACGGATCTTATCCTTAAACTTTGATATTACAATGAGCGTCCTTTATTTGAAAATTTGTTACGTTTTATGTCCTTTACACTAACTAAAGTTAACTTTTTCTGTTAAGTTTTTATTAAATGATATTTTTACCCTTAAACTTTAAAGGACGAAATATGTAATTTATATTTTTCTTGTTTCTCCTTTTCAATTCCCATCATTTTTATACAAACTATACAAACTTATTTTAAATATTATTGATTGATTAATTTTATTTTTTTATAAAATATAAAGTTGTTTATAGAACTTTAGTTTATTATAATTTTTTTATTTGTTCGGTTTAGTAATTCTTCTTTAAAGTTTTAACTAAATAAGTCAGATAATTATTTTTTTGTAAGGAGCAAAGTTATTTAAAATTATATCTTTTTTTTATTTTAAAGTTTTAGTTCAAAGGTAAACCAATTAAATTTTATAATATTATGCTATCAACTTAAACTAAAACCACAAAATCAGAAAATAAAATTTAAATGATCTGGTTTTAAATTACTTTGTTCTTTATAATTGTTATGTAACTTATTTAATTAAAATTTTAACAACTTAAACTTATTAAAAAATAGTTAACACCATACTATCAAACTTATCCAAAATTATCATCGTAACATCTCATGAAACATACAATAACCCAAAAAAACATACCATGTCTAAAAAAATAATCATTATATACACATAGTTAATTATTTATTACCTGAAATACGTCATAAATCATACTATAATTTAAAAAACAATATAAAAAACATTTAGAAGCTTCTTGACGTTATGATGTCAACCAAAGTGTGATAGCTCTGTTTTTATAGACATAAATGAATAATGTTGGAATTAGTTATGTTTGATTTATTGTTTAATGGTTAGTTATGTTTATGTTTATGCTTTAATTATTATATTTTATTAATTCACGTAATTTTTGAGTTACTTTTTGTTTTTAGTTTAAAAAAATTCTAAGTTCTCTAAATTTTATAGATTTTACTAAAAAGTAAATAACTAAACTGAACATTATAATAAACAAAAGTTCTATAAATAAAATTATATTTTATAAAATATAAAAATTAATTATCAATAATATTTAAAATAAGTTTGTATAAAAAAGATAAGAATTGAAAAAGAGAAAGAAGAAAAGTATAAATTACATATTTCGTCTTTTAAAGAACAAGGGCAAAAATATCATTTAATAGAAACTTAACAGAAAAAGTTAACTTCAGTTAGTATAAAGGACAAAAAACGTAATAAATTTTCAAATAAAGGATACTCGATATAATTATCAAATTTTAAGGACAAAATCTATAATTTTAGTAATATGTAATTTGATATTACAATGAGCGTCCTTTATTTGAAAATTTGTTACGTTTTATGTCCTTTACACTAACTAAAGTTAACTTTTTCTGTTAAGTTTTTATTAAATGATATTTTTACCCTTAAACTTTAAAGGACGAAATATGTAATTTATATTTTCTTGTTTCTCCTTTTCAATTCCCATCATTTTTATACAAACTATACAAACTTATTTTAAATATTATTGATTGATTAATTTTATTTTTTTATAAAATATAAAGTTGTTTATAGAACTTTAGTTTATTATAATTTTTTATTTGTTCGGTTTAGTAATTCTTCTTTAAAGTTTTAACTAAATAAGTCAGATAATTTTTTTTTGTAAGGAGCAAAGTTATTTAAAATTATATCTTTTTTTATTTTAAAGTTTTAGTTCAAAGGTAAACCAATTAAATTTTATAATATTATGCTATCAACTTAAACTAAAACCACAAAATCAGAAAATAAAATTTAAATGATCTGGTTTTAAATTACTTTGTTCTTTATAATTGTTATGTAACTTATTTAATTAAAATTTTAACAACTTAAACTTATTAAAAAATAGTTAACACCATACTATCAAACTTATCCAAAATTATCATCGTAACATCTCATGAAACATACAATAACCCAAAAAACATACCATGTCTAAAAAAATAATCATTATATACACATAGTTAATTATTTATTACCTGAAATATGTCATAAATCATACTATAATTTAAAAAACAATATAAAAAACATTTAGAAGCTTCTTGACGTTATGATGTCAACCAAAGTGTGATTGCTCTGTTTTTATAGACATAAATGAATAATGTTGGAATTAGTTATGTTTGATTTATTGTTTAATGGTTAGTTATGTTTATGTTTATGCTTTAATTATTATATTTTATTAATTCACGTAATTTTTGAGTTACTTTTTGTTTTTAGTTTAAAAAATTCTAAGTTCTCTAAATTTTATAGATTTTACTAAAAAGTAAATAACTAAACTGAACATTATAATAAACAAAAGTTCTATAAATAAAATTATATTTTATAAAATATAAAAATTAATTATCAATAATATTTAAAATAAGTTTGTATAAAAAAGATAAGAATTGAAAAAGAGAAAGAAGAAAAGTATAAATTACATATTTCGTCTTTTAAAGAACAAGGGCAAAAATATCATTTAATAGAAACTTAACAGAAAAAGTTAACTTCAGTTAGTATAAAGGACAAAAAACGTAATAAATTTTCAAATAAAGGATACTCGATATAATTATCAAATTTTAAGGACAAAATCTATAATTTTAGTAATACTTAAAGGGTGATATTTGTAATTTACTCTAAGAAAAACTATTTTTAACTCATTACAAAGGGCCTTTTTGATAGTTTTACCCCCAATCACGTTATGTTTCAAGTTCAACTCACCGATCATTTTATGCCTTTATTGATCTATTTAATATCATTCACATCTCAAATTTTAAATCACAATAGCTCTTCTACAAAGTCTAAATTCAATGCTCATATATACAAATCTCGATTGCAACAGTAGAAATAGTCCGTACGATTCAAGGATTTTGATTTTGATTTTGATTTCAAGATAAACTTTAGTATTTTGCTTTTTTACATCAATTTGACTTATTTATGTTTTTGTTTATGAAAACATGAAACTTTGATTTAGTTTTAGTTTATGTAAGTATGAAACTGATTTATGTTTTTGATCAACAAAAAGAAAAAATTACATATATGGTCCTTGTGGTTTAATCAAATTACATGTTTGGTCCCCAAACTTAAAAATCGCAAAGATAGTCCAAACTTTTGTATAATCATTGCATGTTTGGTCCCTGACATCAATTCAAGCTCTATATTATATTAGCTCAAGTTACAAATAGACATAAATTAAAATTATTAATATGAGACAATCATGGTAAAACTACAAAAAAAACATCAAATTTTGTATATAAAGAAGTTTTTGAATATTAATGGATGTTCTCATTTTAATAAATTTGTTTATTACCTAAAGTTCTTTTTTATAAGTTTATTTTATTTCATATTATACGTTATTTAGATTTATAAGTATTGATAAAGAAAAGCTACTAATATTAGATATAGATGATTTAAAAAATTAAACATAAAAATCGATATACAAAGTATTAACAATAATATTATGACTTACGAACCTTTTTAATAAAAAACAATTTTTAATAATTGAACCCGTGTATTACACGGGTCTTTAGTCTAGGATCGAATAATTTCATGAACACGTACACGTAACTTTAACAAACACTTTGTGTAGAAAGATATTTCACACTACTTAACCTGAATTCTAAATTCTATAAACCACTTAAACCTAGTTTCAGTGTCGCCCAAAGCCCGATCATCACTTCACCGGAGATGGAATCCGACCACCAACTCCTCCCACCACCACCGTCTCCCACCACCGCCGCCGCCGCCGCACAACCACCGCGTCACCACCCAAAACGCTTCATAAAAAACCAAATCCCCGACTCCATCACCACCGACGCCTCCCTCAACGCCGCCGTCGCCCTCCTCCCCTCGAACTACAACTTCGAGATCCACAAATCCATCTGGCGCATACGCGCCACCGGAGCCAAGCGCGTGGCCCTCCAGTTCCCCGAAGGCCTCCTCATGTACTCCTTAGTCATCTCCGACATCATCACCGCCTTCGCCGACGTTGACCGATGCTTCGTCCTCGGTGACGTCACCTACGGCGCCTGTTGCGTCGACGACCTCTCCGCCGCCGCCCTCACCGCCGACCTTCTCATCCATTACGGCCACAGCTGCCTTGTTCCCGTCGATAACACCGTCATCCCCTGCCTATACATCTTCGTCGACATCAAAATCGACGTTCAACGCTTGATTAACACCGTTAAGTTGAACTTTGGTGAATCAGTTGGTGCAAAACAGCTTATTCTCGCTGGTACGATACAGTTTGCAACGGCGATTCGAGGTGCGAAAGGTGAATTGGAACGTGAGGGGTTTAGGGTTTTGATTCCGCAATCGAAGCCGTTGTCAGCTGGTGAAGTGCTTGGGTGTACGGCACCGACTGTTGCAATGAGTCAGTTTGATGATGATGGTGAGGTGGTTTTGGTCTTTGTTGCTGATGGTAGGTTTCATCTCGAGGCGTTTATGATTGCAAACCCTAGGATTAAGGCGTTTCGGTATGATCCTTATGTTGGGAGTTTGTTTTTGGAGGAGTATGATCATAAGGGGATGAAAGAGTGTAGGAAAAATGCGATTTTGAAGGCGAAAGGGGCTAAGAATTGGGGGATTGTGTTGGGTACTTTGGGGAGGCAAGGGAACCCGAGGATTCTTGATAGGTTAGAGAAGAAGATGGGGGAGAAAGGGTTATCGTGGACGATTGTGTTGATGTCTGAATTGTCTCCTGCTAGGATTGGTTTGTTTGGTGATTCGGTTGATGCTTGGATTCAGATTGCGTGCCCTAGGTTGTCGATTGATTGGGGGGATGCGTTTGTTAAGCCGTTGTTGACGCCTTTTGAAGCGGAGATTGCTCTTGGGGATCTCCCGGGTTGGTGGGAGAAGAAAGATGTGGTTAAAGATGATTTTGGTTGTGGTAATGGTGGGGATTGTTGCAGGAAGAGTGAAAGTTGTGGAAAGAATGGCAATGGTTTGGAGGAGGATGTTGTGGATTATCCGATGGATTATTATTCGCAAGATGGTGGTGAGTGGAACTCTTGTTACTCCAAGAAGCCAACTCGCCCTTCGCGTAGGAATAGTGTCTTGAAATGATAAGTTATCAATGGTTATTTTGATTTTGCTAGTGTGTTTTAGGATAGGAAATCATGCGCAAGAGGGAAAGAAACGATAGAGCGAGCTTTTAGCGCACAGAAGTAATGCAATCTTTGAGGTAGATGGTGGTTAAGCCAGAGTTGGTTTCTTTTGCAACTGTGTTTGCATTTGCATCCATGAGGTCCATTCAACTGCATGCTGAGGTTTTCAATCAGTGGCCGAAGTGATGTCTCTTAACTTTCTGCTGATATTATGAGGTTCGTTTTATAGTTTTTGGTTTCTATATCTATAATTCATTATAGCCTTTTGATTTGGTTCCTTAATATGGCTTTACTAGCAATCTTTTGATTGTTGTTTGATAGTAACACAACAAATTACAAGATGTTTATTGAACCTCTCTTATGTTTCATGTTTTCATATCAATGCTAAGTAGACTATATGCTAATGAGCTTTCCTTGTTGATTATTATGAACTCCTATATGTAAGTTCAGACTATGTTGCTTTATCTGTATTACTATACATTGGTCCCTTCTCACTTTACAATTGCAAATGAAACTATGTATGATGGAGCTTGCAATTAGTAGTATTCTGTCTGATAATTGCACCATTATGCCCTTCAACGCTGAACCCAAAGCTCATAGATTTAGTTTTCGAGGCCTAAAAACTTGATTGATTTTTTGTTATAATAATGAAGCATCATGATATCAATCACCAGACATACATTCAAATGTTCTGAAAGAATGGTATGCTCGATTGATTCCATAAGAAAGAGATTACAAGGTATAAATACAACACAATACAAAACAGTTATCTCCTACGATTGAGAGATTTCTTAAACAATATTGGACTAAATTAAAACTCCTATGATTATACACAATGACTTATTTGAATTGTTGACTGCTGTTACCCCCTTTTAAGCGGATAGGTGGACCAACACGTAACATGCCATGAAATCGTTCAAATAACGGTCTTGGATGGCTCTTAGCAAAACTATTGGCCACCTGAAACTTGTTTGGTACAAATTCTATGAACAAACGACCGGATGAGACACGTTCTTGTATGAAGTTGACATCAATGTGTTTTGCCCGTTCTTGAGAAACAAGATGTTGGCTAATAAAGATAACACTTTTTTTAATGTTTGAAACTACCCCCAATACCCGAGTGAGCCTTTTTGAGACGTGATTTCAACCGTCCATACTGATTTTGACGATCTAGGCCTGAATCAAAAACACTATCAAGGAGGAAACCTAACACTATGAGAAACCACTTGAGTCACGTTTTGAACCCAAAACCTAAAAGATCTCAAGCTCTAACCATCACCCCCATATCGAGTGTTGAGAGGGCTTATCAAAGGAAAACTAATGAAATTGTGCCCTTGACACGACAAAGAATTCGCTTAACAAACTGATAATGTGCAATGGTTGGAGAATGAAGAAACTGGCATCCTTGATTCATCGCATAAGAGATGCTTGGTCTTGTGAATTGTGATGGTGAGATATTGAAGCGCTTCTAACGACCAATAGAATGTTAGATCATGAAAAAGTTCTCCTTGAGAGCTGAAAGTTTGGTTGTGTTATGGGTGCAATGACGGGTTTTGCATCGTGTTTGGCTAAGAAGTGGGCCGGTGCTTTTGTAGATAACATCAAGTCCAATTTTTTTTAAGTGGCCTAAATCTTTGTTAGCGGACTCACGATGAAGCTTTGTACCAAACTGTTGAACAAGAGAACAAGAGAGCCATACGTCAATCAAGCAAGTAAAGAATAGTCGATCCATGTTGAAAAACAAAGATTCAAGGGGTCGGCATTGCTACATTTGAAACTAGTACGAGTAAAAAACATGGTTAGTCGTTGAAACCACACACGTGGGTTTGTTCACATCCGTAGAGGGCCATTTAAGACTACACACATGTAGGGCTGGGTTCATATAGTAATGAGTGATGCATTGGGCTTAGGGTCTCTCAAAATTAATGACCCTTATTTTTTTTCTAAAAGTTTCTATTAGACAATAGATTTAGAGGTTGTTTGGTAATATTTGAATCAGTAAATACTGAACCAGTAAACATTTTACTGGGCAAGAGACTTTAAACTAGTAAATGCTGAACCAGTAAGATGACAAGAGAGTCTAAAACAGTAAGTAGTGAACCAGTAAGTGTTGTTTTATTGGATCTCTAAATAGTTATGTAAAATGATTACTTTACCCTTCTGAACTATTTTGTTTGAAATAATTATTAATTATAAAAAAACAAACATCATATATACTTCAAATTACGCATAAAAAACTCAATAACTAATCAACAAATTAACTAAAATCTTGAAATCATGGAGGAATAAATGAAGAAGATGCGGATTTAAGTTTTTCACAAATTCATCATTTTCTTGAAGCTTTTCTTTCTACACAACCATGGCTATCCACTAAATCCTTCAATTCTTGGAACAAATAACAAATAACCTAAGGAGAAAGAAACATCAAGAGTGCTTTCAAGCATTCATGGTCTTAATTTCACCAATTCATTATTTTCTTGATCTCCAAAATGACAACTTTAAACAACACCCACCTCGATTTAGAGTTCGGTGATGGAGAGCATTCTTGCCGTCAATCCACCACCACCACCAGCGGTGACGGTGGTTCAACGGTATCATATGCTTATGATGACAGTACTATAGAGGGGGGGGGGGGGGGGGAGGAATTCCTTTGTATCAAAGTTCTCGGTGGGGGATCTGGAAGGCGGTGGAGGTGGCGGTGGTGGGTTGGTGGAGGTGGCGGCAGCGATGACGGTGGTGGCGGCGGTGATAGTGAGAGATGGTGGTGACAAGGAGGTAAAATGTCTCCTTTTCATTTAGCGTCAACTTGGAGCTTAATGGGTAAGAGACTTGCTGATAGGTTCAAAGGTGTTTTTCTAGTGAGCCAAACACGCTTAATATATTTTAGTTTATTATAGACTAATTTAGAAACCCGTGTAAAACACGGGTTGAAGTAAAATATTAAAATAATAGTTAGTAATTAATATTTAGAAATTATATTTTAATTTTTAGATAAATAGGATTCGAGTTACGTATAACTAGAGGTGCACATTTCGGGTTTTGGGCCGTACTCGGGCCCGGGTACAAACCGGGTTGGGCCCAATCGGGTTTTTTTGTACCCGGGTATTGGTGAACCCGGGTACGAACCCGGGTCGGGTTCACATTCGGACAAACCCTACCCGATATACCCGGTTAGGGTAGGGTCGGGTCCGGGTCGGGTCCAAAACCGGGTACAAATCGGGTTTTGCTAAAAAATCATGCGACTGAATATTTGTGATTTTTTAAAATTCTTTTTAATCAATAAAAAATGAATGAATAAAATAACATAAATTAATTGTCATGTATTTCTATAACAATTAAAACAACTTAAAAATACATAAAATGAATCAATAAAAAATACATAAAACTTTTATTTAAGTTATCGTCTAATTTTATTTTCTATGAGATGCTTGATCAAATGCTAATTATCGGATATGTCAGAAGATACTCCTTCTTCTACCTCTTCATCGTGTACTTTAGCTTCGAGTGTAATTTCGTCTTCGAGGCTTGTTTGGTCTTGTATACGATCCATTGCGTCTAAGTGATCCTTTAAACAAATGCACATCTCCACTGCTTCCGGAATTAGTCTTGTTCTCCGTAATGATATTACCCTGCCACTAAGAGAAAAAGCAGCTTCCGAAGCTACTGTAGAAGCTTGGACGCTTAGTAAATCACGGGCGATAGCAGAAAGAATCGGAAATTGAGATTCGTTTCCTTTCCACCAAGCCAAAATATCGAATGCACGATAATCTTCGGTAGTCATAGTGGAAATAAAATCCGTTCCACTATATCTACCGAGCTCATTTGTTGGGGTGTTACCCCTTTGACGTTTAGCCGTCACATCCCGAACAACATTCAACGTAGTCAAAACATGGTCTTTAACCGAGGTACTAGCACTTGAGGTTGATCCGCTTGGCATGATTATGTTTACGTTAGGCCCATATCTATTTAAATAAAAATTATAAATTGTTTTCAAACTTTCATTAAAATTTTCTTTTGCCTCGTTTGAAAAATTAGAGTTTTCGTCATGCATATCCAAATTGTCATTTATCTCATCTATCAAACATTCAACCCCCGCAACATTTAGAAACGGATTTAAAGCGGCGGCACACGTAAAAATGGGTGGTAACTCCTTAAAATATTTTTTAAACTTTTCTTTCAATGGTTCTATCATTTGATTAAACATATTATTTTTATTTTAAAAATTTTTAAAATTCAAAGGCATAAAATATAATTCTTGAAGCACCGAATAACTAGTAGAATAATAAACTCTTGATAATTTTGTTGTTGAGTTTTTAAAAACCTCAAGAAACTCGGATAGACGTTGAAGATTCTCCCAACCCGCATCCGGAAATGGGTCGGCTTCACCATTATCCGAAAGACTATTATGAAAAGTTTTCAAATTGCCCTTTTGTTTTAAAGCACATTCAAACATGTGACAAGTCGAATTCCACCGAGTAGGTACATCCCAATTAGGACCTAAAAATCTAGATTCCGTATCCTTACAAAGTTGTTTATAATCTTTGTTAGGGATAGAACTCTATGTATATGTTTAGATGATGAATCACTCTATGTAATCATAATTGTAATCATCAGTTTTAATGATATACAATGAATATATTTGTTTATGATTATGTTAATGATTCATTGTATGATTAACTAATATTTTCATTACATTTCATAATATATGTTATGGTTATATGTATTGAATAATTTATGTGTAAATGTGCAGTAAACATTAAACTGTGTCAATCTGAAAAAATTGACTAAGTGTTGGAGCAACTGCGGATGAACAAATTGTTCTTCCGTAGATGTTCTCAGGAACATATCTGAAGATTGTACATCCGTAGATGTCTCCTGCGGAAGAACAACTTCAGCTGACCAAGAAAAGAACAAGTGAAGCTACTGAAGGAGGGATTGCTGCGGAAGACAAAAACTCTTGCGGAAGCACAAGTTGCTGCGGAAGCACAAACACTAAAGAATAAGCAATGAAGAACAAAGTGTTACTGCGGATGACCAGTTTCCTGTGGAAGAGTATTTTCCTACGGAAGACTAAAATCAACGGTAGGTACTACACATCATCAAGTGGTCAATCCAAAGTCAACAAGTCAACGTGGCAAAACAACAACAACATTAATGAAGATTGAAGACGTATTATTCAAGTGAATATTCCACGTCACATCAACAATCTTATCTTTATTAGAATCATTGTAAATCACGAACTCCCATGCCGATAAATGTGGCTGAGGATTCGGATAAACATTGTTAACTTAATTATAGCGATTAGTTAGCAATAGATTAGAATAGAATAGGATCTATATATAACATGAGATCTACAACATGAAGAAATAGATAGAACATTATTTTGTAACAGAAAAGCCAATATTGAGTATTACAGCAATATATTGATTATTAGCAAGCGTCATCGGAGCAAGAACATCAGCATATGAGTAATCAATTTGCATAATTATTAGTTTCGTGTGTTTTGTTCATTTAATCGTTAAACCAGCAAGTATTGATAATTCCGCGATCAATACTTGTATAAATCAAGTTTGATAATTCCTGATCGATCCTTGGATTCACAGGTGGTATCAGAGCCTGGTGCTCATTGATCCAGATCAATTGATCTATCAAATTTGATTTGAGAATAACGATTTCGTTTATAATCATTACATCAATTAACATGAGTAATTCGATCGTTGGTGCGTATTAACCTCCCAAACTTGAAAATAAGTCTGATTTCAAAACATGGAAAATTAGATTCAGGAATCATGTTAATTACACAGACTCAGACTTATGGGCTTCAATCACTGAAGGTCCTTATATTCCACCTGCCTTGGGTGCAGATTATAACGACAAAAACCAACCCATAAGTCTTAAGAATCTATCACCTGATGATGCCAAGAAAGTCAAGATTGACATCAAGGCATATAGTATGCTCACTATGGCTTTGCCAGAAGAGCTTCTGATCAGATGTGAATCCTATAAAACCGCCAACTAGTTATGGAAAATCCTGCACACTCTGTGTGAAGGAAGTGACAAGATTAGAAGCATTAAAAAAGATACTCTCCGGGCTCAATATGAAACATTCCATCATATTCCAGGTGAGTCAGTTCCTCAACAGTTGCACGGATTCATGCAACTCGTTACTGAGATGAACATCCTTGAGCTTGAGTACAGCAACGAAGAGCTCAACAAAAAGATGCTTCACTCCCTACCAGAGAGTTGGACACAGACAGTGTCTATGTTCAAAAACACCATTGACTTAAAAGCAATAGGTTTAGATACTCTAGTGGCAAAGGTAGAAGCCCTGGAACTGGATGAGAAGACAAGGAACAAGAGTGTGAAAGCACCAATAGCTCCTTATCAATTCAAGGAATTGAAGAACACTGGCAGTGCATTCATATCCAATGAAACTGAAAACAACTCATGTGATGAAAGTGATAAGGATGAAGAGACAAGCTTTTATGCTGCAAAGACTTCTAGCCCAAGCACACAGAGTCATCAACATAGAAAATCCAAATCCAAAACCAATGAATCAAATAAGAAAAAGAAAAACAAACAAACAGAACCACTTACTGTGATTCTGGAGTCTGAAGAACAGAAAGCAGCCTTTGCAGCGTTCAGTTCCAGTTTTCAGGCATATTTGGGAAGCACTCTTACTCCGGCTCAATTCTGCCAACAAGATCTAGAAGAACTTCACCCTGATGAAGTGAAAGAGATGGACTTACAATGGCAAATGGCAATGATTGCATATAGAGCGAAGATGTATATGAAAAGAAACAAAGGACTCTCAGTAGGAGGAAGATCAACTAAGATTGGAGTAGACAAGTCCAAAGTCAGATACTTTAAATGCAATCTATACGGACACTTTTCAAGAGAGTGCAATAACCACCAACAGCAGGCTGCTGAACAAAGACAACCTGCTCAAAGAAGTTTCTCACAACCTCAATTAACCAATACTGAATCCCCACCATTAGCTAACAATAACACAAGTAAAATTAATGCTAAAGAAACTGGTTTAATTATTTTGTAGGATGGTACTTGTGACTGGAGCTTATATGAGAAAGAAGTTTTGACTGAAAATCAAGCATTAATGGCCAACATGGAGAACAAAGTTCCACCAATGCCTACGGAGTTAAGAGAAAGGTTGTGTTCTCAAACTTGTATAGATGAGGTAGAAAGATATAGATCACATGCTCAACAGTTGGCTGATAAAGTAAAGGAAACTTTACTTTTAAATGAATCTCATGTAAGAGAACATAAACTTTATCAAGTCAAAATAAATTCTTTACAAAAGGACTTAGATAAACTCGTTTCTGAAAATTATAACTTAAAAGCACAAGTTGAGCATTTGACTACATCGTTAACTAAATCCATGTCAGATCATGCATCTACGGAGGTGAAGCTGCAAAAATTCCAACTGTCAGCACAATAGTATGAGAAGTTGTAAAACTCTCATATTGAAGCTAAAGAAAACTGGGCTGGGATTTCATGCAGTTCCACCACCAATAAACGATAATTATACCTCTCTACCAGAATCCATGACAAATAGTATATCAAATCATTTTGTGTCTAGTAACATGTCTGAGTCTGAATATAAGTCAAATGACAACTTAACTAATGATACTGATAATTCTCAAATCATCAGACTCAGAACTTTCAAACAAAACACATCAGAATTGGATCATGACAACTGTGATGATCTAGATGATAATGATGAAACTGAACATAAAAGTTTGAATAAGGGAGAAATAGATGTGAAATAATACTCAATTCCAAAGGTTTTAACTGAACATAAATTACCCTATTCACCAAAACAAAGAAACCTCCTAAAAACACTCCAAACAAGAATTAAACAATTAAATGAGGGTGTACATGCACCAACCAAACAAACAAAAGAGAAGCTAGTAAAAGAAACTTCAGAAAACCATGTGAACTCAGCAAATCATCCACGGAAAAGATCATTAAAAGCAACAGAAATCATACTGCACAAACAACAAACTGATAAACTCAAAGCTAAGCACAAGAAAATGCAGATTAAATAAGAACCATATGACATTCTGCCAGGAAGTGGCAAGAATTCATCAACAGCAACCATAAAAAGAGAGACTAAGCTGCATAAAGCCAGTACCAAGAAACAGTCTAAGGCTAAATCTGTATCTGATAGTGAAGCTGAAGACATGTGCTGTAAATGGTGTGACATGCACAATCACAGTACAGAAGACTGCTACTTCAGCAGTTACTGTTCGATATGCAACATGAACAATCACATGACTAGTGATTGTTACTTTAACAACTATTATGCAATATGCAACAAAAACAATCACTCTACAAAGGAGTGTTTCTTCAATAAGAAAAACAAAACAAAGATCATGAAGAAAAAGAAAGCAGATACCTCTGAGTCAAATTCACAGTTATCAGATGAAGCACAACTTAAAGGAAAACAACAGAAACAAAAAGAAAAACAAAGGGTTATTAATGAAACAGTCACAAAGTTGTCAATGAACAAAAAGAAGGAAGAACAGCAAGTTCAAAGAAAGACTCCACACAAAAAGGTAGTACTTGATGATGAGGATGACTTCTTTGATCATTTTGACAAAGGGAATCATGTACCTCAGTCTAGATGAAAGAATTCAGAAACATTCTCTGGACAATCCTCATCATCTACAACAAAAAGAAAGTCTAAAAAGGAAGAAACCACTGACCAAGTCAGTACAAATCAAGATGAAACAACCTCATCATTATCCCCAAAGTCATCCAAACATAAAACAAAACCCAATGAACAAACAGATAATAAATCCAACTTAGAAACTTCAAGAATCTTGCATGAGAAAGTTACTATCTTAGATAATAATGGCAAGCCTAAGACCATAAAGGCTTGGGCTCCTAAGTCTAACTGAGCTCATTTTGTTTTGCAGGAACATCCAAAGAGGGCTGACAACAAGTGGTATGTTGACAGTGGTTGTTCCAGACACATGACAGGAAACTGCACCCTCCTACAGGACTTCACACATAAGAATGCATCATATGTAGCATTTGGTGGGGATAAGAAGGGAGGTAAAATCACTGGGGAAGGGATTGTAACAAATGGAGTTCTAAAATTTGAGAAAGTCAACTTTTGTGAAAACTTGCAATTTAATTTACTAAGTGTCTCTCAAATATGTGATCAAAATTACACAACTTTCTTTGACAATTCTGACTGTTACATCCTTAAGCTAGGGTTCAAAATTCCAGAAGACTACATCCTTCTTAAAGCACCAAGAAAAGGTAACACATATGTGTTGGACATGAACAACACATCTTTAACAACCAAGGAAACGTGCCTGATATCTAAATCATCAAAAGATGAGTCACACTTGTGGCACAGAAGAATGGCACACACCAACATGAAGAACATGAATAAACTGGTGAAAAATGACTTGGTCATTGGTATTCCTAAAAAGGAGTTTTATTGTTCTAATCACTGCTTATCATGTTATAAAGGAAAACAATATAAAGTCTCTCATAAAATAAAAACAATCGACTCAAACACAACACAACTCAAGTTGCTGCACATGGACCTGTTTGGCCTAACTAATGTGCTAAGCATTGGAAAAAGACACTACTGTTTAGTGATTGTTGTTGACTTCACTAGATTTACATGGGTATTCTTCTTAAGAAACAAAAGTAAAACTTCAGAAATTATCATGGAGTTTATCACTAAAATAGAAAACCAACTTGATTTAAGAATCAAGATATTAAGAAGTGATAAAGGAACTGAATTTGTTAACTATGTCTTAGACTCCTTTTGCAGGGAAAAATGTATAGCCAGACAGTTCGGTGCACCTAGAACTCCACAACAGAATGGAGTTGCTGAGAGAAGAAACAGAACGTTAATTGAAGCAGCTAGAACAATGCTAGCTGATTCACAGCTGCCAATAATATTCTGGGCAGAAGCTGTGAACACTGCTTGCACAGTTCAAAATAGAACCTTAATTGTGAAAGAACATAACAAAACACCCTATGAACTTTTATTTAAAAGAAAACCTTTTATAGGATATCTTAAAGCTTTTGGGTGTCATGTATCTATTTTAAACACAAAAGAACAATTAGGAAAATTTTCTGAAAAAGCCTATGATGGTTTCTTTGTTGGTTATTCATCAACTTCTAAATCATATAGAGTATACATTCCACATGATAACATAGTGGAAGAAACCCCTAATGTATCTTTTGATGAATCCTTATTTACTCAATCAGCAAAAGGCTCATCATGGTTGTTTGATATAGATGCTTTAACTAACTCATTTAATTCTGGTTACCTTAATGTGACAGATGCTATGGATACATGCTACCCCTATGTTCCTCCAAACATGGGTGTACCATTAACAGCTGATCCACCTAGAGTACCATCTCAAGAGAAAATCAGTGTGTGTGACCCTGGTACATCAGCACAAACAAGTAATGATGATACCGCCTTGCCACCATCTACATCCGTAGAAATACCATCTACTTTCGTAGATGTGTCAACTTTCGCAGATGATACACAGAAAGGTTCCCAAAACTAGAACGTGTGTACAAACATCCCAACACCATTGCCACATACAGATATACCACACCAGAGTCTATAGCTGAACTTGTACCTCCTACGGAAGGCATGCTCACACCCCCGGAAGACATTCCTCGACCTACGGAACCACAGTCAGCTGTACCAGATGAGTTGGATTATTTCACTAACTCACCATCTCAACAAACTCCATCCCAACAAATAAACATTAGCAATCTGGAGTCAACAATCCAAGTTAATGATGTCCCAACAGTTAGAACTCACAAGTATCACCCAATTGATAACATGATAGGTGACCTGAACAACAGAACAACAAGAAAACAAGGAGCAGCAAACATATGTTTGTACTTATGTTTTCTGTCTCAAGTAGTTCCACCAAACATCACTGAGGCCTTGAAGGACAACAGCTGGATTGAAGCAATGCAAGAGGAGTTGCAGCAGTTCAGAAAACAAAAGGTGTGGAATCTGGTTGATCTCCCTGCAGGCCAATATCCCATTGGCACCAGATGGTTATTCAAGAATAAGTTGGATGACAGGGGAATCATCATCAGAAACAAGGCAAGGTTGATAGCACAAGGATACACACAAGAGGAAGGCATAGACTATGATGAAGTCTTTGCCCCCGTAGCAAGAATTGAAGCAATCAGAGTTTTCTTAGCCTATGCCTTATTCAAGAGATTCACAGTCTATCAAATGGAAGTTAAGTGTGCTTTCCTATATGGAAATATTGATGAAGAAGTGTATGTCTCTCAACCACCAGGCTTTGAGGATCCTGACTATCCTCATAGAGTATACAAACTTGACAAAGCCTTATATGGTCTACATCAACCACCAAAAAAGTGGTATGAGACATTATCCAAGTTTCTACTGAAACATGGATATAAAAGAGGAACAATCGATCAAACTCTTTTCTTAAAACATGAACATCAGGATCTCTTAGTAGTTCAAATATACGTTGATGATATTATATTTGGATCAACTAACAAGAGACTATGTGAAGAGTTTGAGTCACTAATGCAATCTGAATTCCAAATGAGCTCAATGGGAGAACTGACATTCTTCCTGGGATTACAAGTTCATCAGAAACCAGATGGCATATTCATCAACCAGGAAAAGTATGTCCTTCAAACACTGAAGAAATACAATCTGGCCGATTCTTCCTCATGCAAAACACCAGCCTCTACCATAGACAAAATTACACCAGATCCAATAGGGAAGTCTATTGACCAAAGATTATATAGATCTATGATAGGTTCATTAATGTACTTAACTGCTAGTAGACCCGATATAATGTTTGCTGTGTGTGTGTGCTAGGTACCAAGCAGATCCAAAAGAGTCACATCTAAATACTGTTAAAAGGATATTTAGATACCTTAAAGGAAAACCTGCACTCGGCTTATGGTATCCCAAAGAAGAAGAATTCAAACTGTATTCATACTCAGACAGTGACTATGGAGGCTGCAACAATAACAGGAAATCCACTACTGGTGGATTTCAATTCCTAGGACCAAGACTTGTGTCTTGGCAGTGCAAAAAGTAGACCAATGTATCAGTATCCACAGCTAAAGCTGAGTACATAGCTGCTTCAGCAGGTTGCTATCAGGTTTTATGGTTACAAAACCAATTGCTTGATTACGGTTACAATTTTCTTCACACTCCCATACATATAGACAACTCAGCTGCTATGTTTATAACTGCTAATCCAGTCCAACATAGTAAAACTAAACATATAGAAATTAGATATCATTTTCTGAGAGACTGCTCAGAATAGGGATTAATTAAGTTGGTCAAAGTAGACATAATAAATCAGCTTGTTGATTTATTCACTAAGGCCTTTGACTCTGTAAGATTTAATTTCTTAATAGAATCATTAGAAATGATCAACTTAGAATAAATCCAACATCTAAACAACAGACATAGGAGCTCGCTAATTATTCTCATATAAAAGCACAACTCCTGTGTAAGGCATCAGATAATCTACGGAAATGATAGTATGCTATAACTGCCATATGTCCTACTTTCACTTTAACAAGTATCTACTGATCAGATGTGTTGGATATGTAAATAGGTTAAGCTTGAGTAAAAGATAAGGTATGTCATGCCTAACCTAACATTCAGATGACTTAGTTGGTCAAGTCATTGTGAGGAGACAACTAAGTTACTCTACTCTGGAAGTGCACAACTCATTACACATGCACACTTACTATGTTGTAACACCTATAACCTATATCTTTGCGCATCTTGACTCTCTGTTTTGTGTAAGCAAAGACCTCAGTCAATGGACACCTCTGTTTTACGTAAGTAAAGACCTGGTGTCCTGATGCTAATCACAAATGTTCCTACTGGAACTGCTCTAAAAAAGAATCCAAAAAAGGATCAAATATATAATACTGAAAGAGCTATATATATATCAGCATTAGTAAGATTTCAAAGAAATCTTAAGATAGAGCTTATAATTTACGAAATATGGGTTAAGTGTGCTAAAGTGATGAATTAAGCACCTTCTAGAAGGGACAGACTTTAACGCCACCTTGTATGATGCATCCATATGAGTTGCTCTTAAATTCTCACTAAAACATGATAATTAGCATGACATACTAGACATATACTCTTGTTTGAACTTCTGCGGATCACAATATTTGCAATCTGCACTAGCTCAGTAGCTAATTGATTTTACCATACAAATGCAGGGGTGTGGCAGATTTGTAGTATGATCCTTCAGGTTATCCAATCCTTGCTTATACATATCATTGCCCTTTCTATGATCATTAGTTAATAATAATAACTATGAATTCATATTCTTCTCATATAAATTTTTGATAAATTCATGATTCTTCACAAATTTAGGGGGAGTGATAAGCTCAAGAAACCAATCTATTTATTCTGAGTTGAAGAAAATTGGAATCTGAGCATTAACTTGGCTACAGGTTGCAGGATAAGTGAAACATGCATCTGCTTATGCAAAATTGCCATGAACCAAGTCACAAAGTCCAACAGTAAAGCAACAAATGAATTAACCATGTGCTAATTCATTCGAGGATAAACTTTCTCCGCGGAAGACAAAATTTGGTCTTCCGTAGATAAAAGGCAGAAATTTGGGTGAAACATGCAGGATAAGTGAAACATGTATCTGCTTATGAAAAATTGCCATTAACCAAGTCACAAAGTCCAACAGTAAAACAACAAATGAATTAACCATGTGCTGATTCATTCGAGGATAAACTTTCTCTGCGGAAGACAAAATTTGGTCTTCCGTAGATAAAAGGCAGAAATTTGGTCTTCCGTAGATGAAATACGGAAGGAACATCCCTTTGACTTAACTGATTAGATATTAATTGCACTATCACTGCTTTATTAATTAGTTGAATATTGACTACATAGTTAATTAATAATGTAAATATCCTCGGAAGAGTAAAAAGTGTAAGCGGGTCCCATAAGTTAGACACCCTGTTCGAAAAAGTGCAACTGGGTCTCACATGGTTGACAGGCTGTCCGATAAAGTATATAAGCACAGTTTGACTGTCCGCATTCTTATTCACCCAAATTCACCCACTCGACTCACAATCATCCTCAGGATCCCTAACTACTTCATCAGCTTAGCCATGTCTAATCGATTTTCTAGGGATCACAATGTCTGTGCGTTCCTAGACCCTCGCGTAGAAGATGAGTGCAGACCTATTATTCACTACCTAAGAAGGTCTCGACTCTACTATGCACTCTCCGCAGATCCTGTCATCTATCTCTCACATATGACGGACTTCTGGAACACCGCCAGAATAGAAGAAGGTGATGGAGGACCGACTATTACCGCTACTATAGGGAATTTACCCCTATGGGTGAATGAAGAGACGATTCGAAGTGCCTTGGAACTTGGGGAGGAGGAAGAAGGGCATCCGGATGTATTCGACCATGAGTACATCCAGAAAGTATTCGGCTTGATGGGATATGATGGTGATTACCAACATGGAGAAATCAAGAAGGGCAGACTGTGCAAAACTTATCGATTCCTGTGCCACACCTATCTGAAGTGTGTATCCAACCGAAAGTTTGGTTTGGATAGGTTCTCACGGTACATATCTTCAGGAATCATAGGCATGTTCGAAGGCAGAAAGTACAATTATGCCAAATACATAATGAACTGCCTCTGCGATCATGTAAGAGTAAAAAAGAGAACAAATGTTCATGTTCCCAAGGTTTCTTCAGTTGATGATCGAAGAACAAATGCCAGAAGTGGAGAGGGAAGGGGATGTAGGAGTGCAAAGCCACCTCAATAGGTCCATACTGAACAAACTGAACGGACAGTATGAGGGAGGAAGAGTGGACTTGTTCCCTCATGTCCTGGATGAGGAAGAGGACATCCCACAAGAGCTGAGATGGGTAGAGGAGCAACAAAGTTCAAGCTCATCAGCCCCATCTGCCACTCACTCCCTGACTCAAACACCACAACATACCTCACCTAAATCACCCTAACAAGAGTCACAGTCACCACCATCACCCATCCACTTGACCACTTCAAGTGAATCCAGCTCACCTGCCAAATCAGCTTCCTCAGCTAAAACTAAGGGTACTTAACCTATCACACTCTCACCCACACAAACACCCACATAACAAAGTCCAGCAGAACAAACCCCATCACCCACACACACTGAACCACTCAACTCTCCCACTCAAACAGAACCACTCAACTCACCCACTGCAACTAAACCAATTACCTCCCCAACACCTACCGAACCAATCATCTCACCTACACCCACTGAACCCATTGACAGCCCAACACCAACTGAGGAAATCAATCTAGATGAGGATGCTTATGAGGCTGTCAATGATGATGATACAAAGGAGATCTGTATGGAAGTTGAAGAGGAGAATATGCTTGAAGGAGAAGTACAACAAGAGGGTGAATATGTGGAAATCACTGCTTATGTTGAGAATGATCTGAGGGAGGATGAGATCAATGTTAGTAAGCAATATTTGGTGGCTGAGTACAACAAGTTGGTGGTTAAAGGAAACAAGAAGCTGGCAAAATTGAGGAGATTGAAGAAAGAGTTGAACGAGAAAGAGGCACTTCTGGGTGATAAAGATGACACAATTAGTAGCTTGCAAGGTAGACTGAGAAAGCAAAGAGAAGATAAAGTGATGGATAATGAAGTCATTGATGCACTGCTTGATTTGGTGGATGAACAATCACCACTGCTGAAATCAAAAGATGATGAAATCGAGAGGTTGAGAGAGATGGTTTCTGAATCCGAACAGAGCAAAGGTGATACAACTGTAATCACCTACTGTAGAAAGAGAAAGTATTTGGGGAAAGCTGTTGGTGCTCTGGGTGAATCATCAAAGAGATCCAAACTGGATTCTCCAGAGCAGGCAGCCCCAGTTGAAGAAGCAAAAGAAGAAAGTGATGATGAGTAGGAGGAGTTGACAAAGGAGGAGTCTGATAAGAAAAATGAAGGAGAAGAAGCAGCAGAAGAACAGCTCTTGACAACCGAGGACATATTGGAAGAGAGGCCCCAATCTACCTTGTTTATGGACCTGATCAATGACGGGTTTCCATATGACATGGTAGAAAGGATGAACATGTCAGAGTTGGTGCAAACTGTCAAAGAATTTGATGCTGCAAGACTGATGCTTCCAGTTTGTAGTTATGAGACCTTCACCGAGTACAAGAAAATGGAAAGAATTAGAAAGGACTTGGGGCACTGTGACATAACAAAGCTGACAAGATACAACATGACTTGCTGGTTGCAGAGCCACAACCTCAAGTCCTATGAGCTTAAAAGCAGATCCATTGGAGAACTCAGGGCAATGATGGAACATGTTATGAAGACTGAACTGGAAACAGGAGTCAGATTTAGAACCGGAGCCCCCAACCCTGCATACCAAAAGCAACAATCACAAACTCCTGCTGAATCTATTGTGGTTCAAGCAGCAGACATGCACAAGGGAAAGGAGAAATTGATTAGAGAGCCAAAGGAGTTAGTCCCTCACAAGATCTGGCCTCTAGGCACTGCTGTGAGAGAGATCACTAAACATAAGCTTACACTTATCAAATTCTTTGATCTCATCACTGAGCCTGAAGAAGCAACAGAGAATCAGATATTTGGCTGGAAATATGATGGTGAATGGGACTGCGTACTAATCAAAAGGGCATCTGGCATGGTGCAATACTTTCCACGAGTAGAGCATTTACTAGCACTGCCAGATGTAGACCTGCATACATTACAAACTATTCCCATCACCAACTACCCCATAAGTCCAAGAGGAAGAGACTTCTCCAGACTTGTGACCAAACTGAGTCACAAGTTCAAAGGAGATGTTCTCAGGGAAGCTAGAATAGTGGATGCAGAGCACTTGAAAAGAAAGCAAAGAAAGTCTCAGCCCAAATCTCAACTGGTTAATGAAGAATTCTTGAAGAGAGTTGGAGCTGAAGACCCAGCTAATGCATCAGTGAAAATAATAGAAGGAAACCAATTTAGTTGCCCTATAACAGAATGGGGTTATGTAGAGAAAACAAAGGAACTGGTGTTGCAGCGAAATGATCCACAGAGAAAAGGACAAAGCATAAGATTATTTGATCCTGTGGAAGTCAAACTCCTGCACCCAAGTTATACCTCCTATTTGTAACCTTTCGTGTTTTCGTTAATTGATAGTTAACCTTGTTATGTTCTTGTAAGGACCATTTATGTCATTTAAGAAACTATATGGGTTGTTTATGAATGTTTCTTTTATGGTGCATTAATTCATTAATTTAAGAGTTAATAATTTGTTTTTAATATAATAAAACATAATAATAATAGTTAAAATAAGATAAAAATAATAATAATAATAGAAATAATAATTTATAAGAGTTAAATAATTAACAAGTTTAAAATGTTTAAAACTTGAAGTTTAATTAAGTTAGGGGGCCTTTAAGACAATTTACAAACTTAAAATAGAAGTTTTGTACCTAAAATATTAAATTGAAAACCGCAGGGACTAAAACTGTAAATATTCAAAACCCAAACCCCCTCCCCTCTTTTCCCCCGTGATTCCGGCGGCCAACCATCGGCCACCCTCCGGCCGACTCCGGCAAGGGTTAAAACCCCAGAATTTTTCGGATTTCAACCCAAAAACCGTTCCAAATCGATTCGTGAACACGTTTCGAACTTGAACACGCACCTTAATTGCGTTTAAATGCCGGTTACGAACCCAATCGGGTTGAATAACCGAAGCCTTTAATCATAGAACCGTTTGATCATTAAAACTCAATAATAATCAAATTAAATGGATCATAATCGAACGTTTAACTAATCCTAAGTTACTATCAAACTTAATTCCATCAGAATCACTCCTGAACACCTCAAATAAACCTCTCATTCATCGCGACCTGCTACGCTAGTGTTCATCATCATTCTGTCAAATTTAACTGAAATTGGTAGAGGGCTTTTGATCATTGTGACCGTTGGAAGCTTCCGGTGCAACTAATTTGGATAATATCAACGATTGCAACCTGAATCACTTTCACCACAGTCGCGACTTGTTCTTCATACGTGCACATCGGTTTCGTTTCAATTCGGGTAAATAAAACATATACATATACTCGAATTTACATGGGGAATCAAAGCCCCATGTTCATTTCAGTAATCGTTATCGTTTTGATGATCAATTTGGTCCTAAATCATTCTAGGGTTTATGCGATTTGGGGTTTTTCCAGAGATTGTGTTTATAAAGTAAGGAAGCCGGCTTTTAGCAGGCATAGGCTACCCAGCCTAACGGTAAACATCACTTTCCACAATTGTGAGGTCCCGGGTTCGAACCCGGGCACCCACATTATTTTTTTTAAAGCCTTTTCTTAACAAATTTAAATACAGAAATATTTTAATAATTATAAAAATCATTTTTGTAAACTTTAATTATTTTTAAAGTCGCATAATTTTCTGAAAATTTCTTCATTTAAATTTTAATATTTTATATAAAACGTTTTCTTTTACAAATGTCATACTTAGATTATTTTTATAAAATAGACTTTAAATAATAGTTTAAATTAATAAATTATTATTGGCCAATACGTTAATCATGTTTATTTCAAATAATTATAAAAATTTATTTGCATCTTATATTTAAACTTTACAAGTTATTATAAAGAATTTAATTTCTTTTCTCCATATTACATTACCTAAATGGTATATTTCTTTCATTGGATTAAAATATATATATGATTTCAATAGATAACCTTACTTATTTATAAAAACCCCAAATTCCTATTGAAACCCTAGTTCACGTTTAATCGTTAATCTTGTTGTTAAACTTAATCTTGGAATATATACATTTAGGTATCTTGTAAAAGAAATCGTTGGAACGCCGTTTAATTTTTTGTTATCATCTTATATATATAAGGTGAGTTTTCCATGTGAGTTTTCCATGCCCCTTTTTACTTTATTTCACACCTTTTGGGGTGAAACATGTTAACTTTATGAACTTGCACTTGTAAACATCTTGATACTTGTAAATGCACGAGCAATTCATTTATAAACTTTGTCATGGTTATTTGTAATATTGTGAGCTTTATATGATGAATATTATATGTTGACAATCATTAACTATTGCTAGCCTGGCGACGTCATAGATCTATGGGCCTGACAAGCCTATTTGGTGCTAAAGCCGAGGTTATTGCCGGCTCCTGATGACGTATGCTTGTTCATCATGGGAACCAAGTACACTTAGCTAATCGTTAAACTTGTAAATGATATTCTTGGTCAAGGTTTGATTGTAGCGATATGTTATCTATAAACTTGCTTTATTCGTAACCATTGACATGAATTGCTACTTGTAAACTTTTATATATATATATGTATGCTTAACCCATGGAAACTCACCAACTTTTAAAGTTGACCCTTTTATTTTTAACATGTTTCAGGAAATGCACAAGGTTGATGATTATCTTTTGAAGCATGCTTACACCTAGGATTTGGACCTAGGAAAAATAAATAAAATAACTTGAGACTTGAAAGTTGAACTTTGTTCATTTTTGTTTGTTGAGACATTTGGTTGTAATGTTTATTTCAACTTATGAATTTCTATATTTACAATTTATGGTAGTGTTATGTGGCTGTGAACAATCTTAACCCTCACATCTCGACGTTTCCGCCGTTAAGGTTGGGGTGTGACAGATTGGTATCAGAGCCCATAACTATAGGGATTTAGGTTATTAGAAATGGTGACCTAGACTATAGTTGATGCATGAACCTCATAAGAAAAATCTTTATGATCTTGTAATATATTTTGTTGCATGCTACATAATGCTACTTGTTAAGGAGGGCCTCTTAATGTGCAACTTGATGCCTTTAGTTAGGATTGCCTTATAATTGAGAAACTTGGTTGCCTTGTCCTCTCTAAAACTTATTCTTAATCCTTTATTCTCTCGACGATGAAATATCTTAAACTTATTCTCGACGACACGGGGGAACGTAAGCTTTATATCAAAAGGTTCAAATCTTTAGACTTTATGACTAATCTATGAAAATCTCATCAAGGTTTTAATTCCATGAACCTAAAGAAATATTGTGTGACACATAGACACCTGTATTCTGGATTTCCTGGCAAAAAGCCTTCGGGCTAAGGTAAGCATTTCGCATAAATCCCGTGGGACTAGTTATGCTTACCTGGGGATTTCTGGGATGAGTGATAAACTATGGTCAATATACACAAGTTTCTAAGGCAATTGGAGTTAACTCACCTTGACGTGTCAACGTTTCCAAATGGTAATGCGTACCAAATGGAATCATTCCATGTGTGTTTTACAAGTCTTGAAAAATCTTTGTTGATTTACTATCTTCTACCTCCAAATTTCTGTGACTAACTTATTTTATATCCAGCATGTCTCGTCATCATGGAAAGCGTGGTAGCTCCGACCGCAAATTAGCCGCCATGATTGCCCGTCAAATGGCTGCAGTCATTCCGACCATGGTTGCCGAACTGAGTAGCACCTTGATGACCAACGCTAGTAACAACACTAATGGCAATGGGCAAGGAGAGAATAGTGCAAATCAAGGAAGAAACAACCAACCCTGCACGTTTAAGCACTTCAACTCGTGCAAACCCACTAGCTTTAGTGGGAAGGAAGGAGCCACTGGACTTCTCGAGTGGTTTGAAAGCATGGAGAACACCTTCATCAACTGTGAGTGTCCCGAGGCACTCAAAGTCCGTTATGCCACAAGTGTTCTTCAACAAAGAGCACTTACGTGGTGGAATAGTGAGAAGAGGAATCGTGGTGCTGATGCTGTGTTGGCACTCACTTGGGAAGAATTCAAGAACATTGCCATCCAAAAGTTCTGCCCGAGAAGTGAGTTGCAAAAGCTGGAGGAGGAGTTTTGGAATCTCAAGCAAGATGGTGGAGATCATTTGGCCTATTCAACTAGGCATCACGAGTTGAGCATCCTGTTGCCTCACATGGTTGACACTGTTCCTAGGAACATTGAGAAGTTCATCAAGGGGGTGCCACCTCAAATCCAAGATGCCGTGGTGGGAAGTAGACCCACAACTTTGGAAGATGCCATTACCATCACCGCTCAACTCACTGAAAACCATATTCGAGCGGGCACCTTGTCTGTCAAAGGGGCTAAAAAGACTGAAAAGGCGGTCCCTGAAGCAGCTAAGGAGAATAAGAATGAACCGTCTTACAACAACAAGAAACGCAAGTTCACACCGGCGCGTAATTTCGCTGTGGCTACACCCAAGGTACCTCAAAGACAACCCGCTCCTGGTACACAAGCACCTGCTGCTAGAACCTATGCTGGTCCTCTACCATTGTGCAATGTCTGTAAGTATCATCATGCGGGTAATACCCCGTGCCGTATCTGTACACTGTGTGGTAAGTATGGACACTTGGTGGCTACTTGTCACCGTGCACCAAACAATGCTGCGTTAGTTGCTAATCGTGCTTGCTACAACTGTGGGGAACCTGGTCATTTTCGCCCACAATGCCCTCGTCTTGCGGGTAACGTACCACAAGCCCGAGGACGTGCCTTCAACATCAATGCAAACCAAGCACAAGCAAACAACGATGTGGTGAACGGTATGTCAAATCCAACCCCAACTTTATGATCCAAGTTCTTTTGTTGCTTTACCTGTATCGTTAAAGTCTTTAAAACTGAACAGGTATGTTCCTTATTAATAATTCTTATGTCTACGTTCTGTTTGACTCTGGAGCCGATAAGAGTTTTGTCTCGATAGAATTTGAGCCTATACTTGCTAAGCCACATACGAAACTAGAAAGACCTCTTACTGTCGAAGTCGCCGATGGAGAACCCATCACCGTTGATGTCGTTATTCGTGATTGCATTTTGAGCCTAAACGAGCATGATTTCTTTATCGACCTTATTCCTATGAAACTTGGAAGCTTTGACGTTATCATTGGCATGGATTGGTTAGCCAAACATCATGCTGAAATTATTTGTTTCGAGAAGTGCATTCGAATTCCTTTGCCTTCGGGGGATACATTGAAAGTATTCGGCGAAAAATCATCCAAAGGACTCAAACTCATGTCATGTACTCAAGCCCGAAAATGTCTAAGCAAGAATTACATGGCTTTCTTGGCTTACGTGGTCAACACGAAAGTCAAAGGGAATGATCTTAAGGATGTCCCGATTGTACGAGACTTTCCTGAAGTGTTTCCCGATGACCTTAGCGGTTTACCTCCCGTGCGTGAAGTCGAGTTTAAGATCGATTTAATTCCGGGAGCAAACCCTGTGGCTAAATCACCATATCGACTTGCACCGTCAGAATTGCAAGAGCTGGCTAGTCAACTTCAAGAACTGTCCGACAAGGGCTTTATCCGACCTAGCTCATCGCCTTGGGGTGCACCTATTCTGTTCGTGAAGAAGAAAGATGGATCATTTCGTATGTGCATCGATTATCGTGAGCTTAACAAACTTACCATCAAGAACCGCTACCCTCTTCCTCGCATCGATGATCTTTTTGACCAACTTCAGGAGCTGCTATTTTCTCAAAGATTGACTTACGTTCTGGCTATCATCAATTACGAGTTCATGATGATGATATCCCAAAAACTGCGTTCCGTACCCGATATGGACACTATGAGTTCATGGTGATGCCCTTTGGTTTAACGAATGCTCCTGCTGTCTTTATGGATCTCATGAATCGAGTATGCAAGCCGTATCTAGACAAGTTCGTGATTGTCTTTATTGACGACATACTTATCTACTCCAAGTCCAAAACCGATCACGAACATCACCTGCGACAAGTTCTTGAGCTATTGAAGAAAGAACAACTATACGCAAAGTTCTCAAAGTGCGAATTTTGGCTTGAGGAGGTCCAATTTCTAGGACACGTGGTGAATAGTCAAGGAATTCACGTTGACCCTGCAAAGGTGGAAGCTGTGAAAAATTGGTGTGTTCCCACAACTCCAACCGAGGTTCGTTCTTTCCTTGGTCTTGCTGGGTATTATCGACGTTTCATTGCCAACTTCTCTCGAATCGCGAAACCGCTTACTTCCTTGACCCAAAAGAATAAACCATTCGAATGGGGGTCTGAACAAGAGGGAGCCTTTGAATCCTTAAAGCACAAGTTGTGTAATGCTCCTATCTTGACTCTTCCCGATGGAAACGATGATTTCACCGTATATTGTGATGCATCTAAACAAGGCCTTGGTTGTGTTCTCATGCAACGAGGAAAGGTCATAGCATATGCATCGAGACAATTGAAGGTCCATGAGGTGAATTATACGACACATGATCTTGAACTTGGTGCTGTGGTTTTTGCCTTAAAGATTTGGAGGCATTACCTTTATGGGACACAATGTATAGTCTACACCGATCACAAAAGCCTACAACACATCTTCAATCAAAAGGATCTCAACATGATACAACGACGTTGGATCGAGTTGATTAGTGATTATGATTGTGACATTTGTTACCACCCTGGAAAGGCAAATGTCGTAGCCGATGCACTAAGTCGTAAGATTCATAATAAGATGGTCTCGTTTCAAGAAATTCGCGATCGACGACAATGGTTTGATATCTTGGGAGAATTTGATACTGAGATTCGTCTGGATGTTAACGAGACTACGGTGCTGCTACAAAATTTGAGGATTGAGAATGACATCGAGACTTGTATCATGGAGGCTCAACAAGCGGTTCAAGAAGGAGGGAAAATGGGAGAGGAATTGGAGTACAACCTTCGAGCTCAACTAGAAACGAAACCCAATGGGTTGATGTATTTCTTGAATCGAATTTGGGTTCCAAACCGTGATAATCTTCGTACCTTTATCATGAATGAAGCTCATCAAACTCGTTACTCAATTCATCCTGGTTCCGATAAGATGTATATGGATCTGCGTGGTCAATACTGGTGGCCTGGAATGAAGAAAGACATAGCAACTTACGTAGCTAAGTGTCTTACGTGTATGAAGGTTAAAGCTGAACATCAACGTCCTAGTGGATTGCTTGAACAACCCGAGATTCCCATGTGGAAATGGGAACACATATCCATGGACTTCATAACCAAACTACCTCGCACCTCTCGTGGTCATGATAGCATATGGGTGATTGTTGACCGATTGACCAAGTCGGCACATTTCATACCCATACGTGACACTTACAAAACGTCAAGGTTAGCTCGTATATACATTGATGAGATTGTGAGTCGTCATGGCGTACCTTTGCATATCATATCCGACCGCGACGCTCGTTTCACTTCGCATTTTTGGTCGTCTATGCAAGAACTTTTGGGTACACAACTGGATTTAAGCACGGCTTACCATCCTCAAACGGACGGTCAAACCAGCGAACTATTCAAACCCTAGAGGATTTGCTACGTTTTTGTGTCCTTGACTTTGGTGGTGACTGGGATACGCATTTACCTCTCGCGGAATTTTCATATAATAATAGTTACCACTCGAGTATCAAAATGGCACCTTTTGAAGCACTCTATGGCGTAAATGTCGTTCCCCGATCTGCTGGACTGACATTGGGGAAAATTTCATCACTGGTCCTGAGCTCATACAAGAAACAACCGATAAAGTTTCCATGATTCGCAAGAACCTTGAAGTGGCTAGAAGTCGACAAAAAAGTTATGCCGATAAACGGCGCAAGCCGTTGGAATTCCAAGTTGGGGATATGGTTCTTCTTAAAGTCTCACCATGGAAGGGAGTCGTTCGCTTTGGGAAGAAGGGTAAATTAGCTCCACGATTTGTAGGACCTTTCAAGATCCTGAAAAGGATTGGGAAAGTGGCTTATAAACTGGAACTACCTTCCGATCTTAGCGGGGTTCATCCTGTTTTCCATGTCTCAAATTTGAGAAAATGTTTGGCTGATGAAAGTCTGTATGTCCCATTAGATGACATCCAGATCGACGAGTCATTACATTTTGTTGAGAAACCCGTTGAAGTCATGGACCGCATTATGAAGAAGACTAGGACCACTACTACCCCAATCGTCAAGGTTCGTTGGGAAAATAAGCGTGGACCTGAGTTTACTTGGGAGCGTGAGGAGCATATGAAGATGAAATACCCGTATTTGTTCTTCTAGTTCATTCTTAATTTCGGGACGAAATTCTTAAAAGTTGGGGAGACTGTAACCTTTCGTGTTTTCGTTAATTGATAGTTAACCTTGTTATGTTCTTGTAAGGACCATTTATGTCATTTAAGAAACTATATGGGTTGTTTATGAATGTTTCTTTTATGGTGCATTAATTCATTAATTTAAGAGTTAATAATTTGTTTTTAATATAATAAAACATAATAATAATAGTTAAAATAAGATAAAAATAATAATAATAATAGAAATAATAATTTATAAGAGTTAAATAATTAACAAGTTTAAAAATGTTTAAAACTTGAAGTTTAATTAGGTTAGGGGGCCTTTAAGACAATTTACAAACTTAAAATAGAAGTTTTGTACCTAAAATATTAAATTGAAAACCGCAGGGACTAAAACTGTAAATATTCAAAACCCAAACCCCCTCCCCTCTTTTCCCCCGTGATTCCGGCGGCCAACCACCGGCCACCCTCCGGCCGACTCCGGCAAGGGTTAAAACCCCAGAATTTTTCGGATTTCAACCCAAAAACCGTTCCAAATCGATTCGTGAACACGTTTCGAACTTGAACACGCACCTTAATTGCGTTTAAATGCCGGTTACGAACCCAATCGGGTTGAATAACCGAAGCCTTTAATCATAGAACCGTTTGATCATTAAAACTCAATAATAATCAAATTAAATGGATCATAATCGAACGTTTAACTAATCCTAAGTTACTATCAAACTTAATTCCATCAGAATCACTCCTGAACACCTCAAATAAACCTCTCATTCATCGCGACCTGCTACGCTAGTGTTCATCATCATTCTGTCAAATTTAACTGAAATTGGTAGAGGGCTTTTGATCATTGTGACCGTTGGAAGCTTCCGGTGCAACTAATTTGGATAATATCAACGATTGCAACCTGAATCACTTTCACCACAGTCGCGACTTGTTCTTCATACGTGCACATCGGTTTCGTTTCAATTCGGGTAAATAAAACATATACATATACTCGAATTTACATGGGGAATCAAAGCCCCATGTTCATTTCAGTAATCGTTATCGTTTTGATGATCAATTTGGTCCTAAATCATTCTAGGGTTTATGCGATTTGGGGTTTTTCCAGAGATTGTGTTTATAAAGTAAGGAAGCCGGCTTTTAGCAGGCATAGGCTACCCAGCCTAACGGTAAACATCACTTCCCACAATTGTGAGGTCCCGGGTTCGAACCCGGGCACCCACATTATTTTTTTTAAAGCCTTTTCTTAACAAATTTAAATACAGAAATATTTTAATAATTATAAAAATCATTTTTGTAAACTTTAATTATTTTTAAAGTCGCATAATTAATTTCTGAAAATTTCTTCATTTAAATATTTTAATATTTTATATAAAACGTTTTCTTTTACAAATGTCATACTTAGATTATTTTTATAAAATAGACTTTAAATAATAGTTTAAATTAATAAATTATTATTGGCCAATACGTTAATCATGTTTATTTCAAATAATTATAAAAATTTATTTGCATCTTATATTTAAACTTTACAAGTTATTATAAAGAATTTAATTTCTTTTCTCCATATTACATTACCTAAATGGTATATTTCTTTCATTGGATTAAAATATATATATGATTTCAATAGATAACCTTACTTATTTATAAAAACCCCAAATTCCTATTGAAACCCTAGTTCACGTTTAATCGTTAATCTTGTTGTTAAACTTAATCTTGGAATATATACATTTAGGTATCTTGTAAAAGAAATCGTTGGAACGCCGTTTAATTTTTTGTTATCATCTTATATATATAAGGTGAGTTTTCCATGTGAGTTTTCCATGCCCCTTTTTACTTTATTTCACACCTTTTGGGGTGAAACATGTTAACTTTATGAACTTGCACTTGTAAACATCTTGATACTTGTAAATGCACGAGCAATTCATTTATAAACTTTGTCATGGTTATTTGTAATATTGTGAGCTTTATATGATGAATATTATATGTTGACAATCATTAACTATTGCTAGCCTGGCGACGTCATAGATCTATGGGCCTGACAAGCCTATTTGGTGCTAAAGCCGAGGTTATTGCCGGCTCCTGATGACGTATGCTTGTTCATCATGGGAACCAAGTACACTTAGCTAATCGTTAAACTTGTAAATGATATTCTTGGTCAAGGTTTGATTGTAGCGATAGGTTATCTATAAACTTGCTTTATTCGTAACCATTGACATGAATTGCTACTTGTAAACTTTTATATATATATATGTATGCTTAACCCATGGAAACTCACCAACTTTTAAAGTTGACCCTTTTATTTTTAACATGTTTCAGGAAATGCACAAGGTTGATGATTATCTTTTGAAGCATGCTTACACCTAGGATTTGGACCTAGGAAAAATAAATAAAATAACTTGAGACTTGAAAGTTGAACTTTGTTCATTTTTGTTTGTTGAGACATTTGGTTGTAATGTTTATTTCAACTTATAAATTTTATATTTACAATTTATGGTAGTGTTATGTGGCTGTGAACAATCTTAACCCTCACATCTCGACGTTTCCGCCGTTAAGGTTGGGGTGTGACAGTATTTACATGACAAGCACTTCCAAGGATGCAAGATCAAACTGCTCAGAATGACTTGTGTTTATACTTACATCTTATCCAAGTCATAGATAAGTTGCATGCCAAGGCTAGTAAGAGGAGAAGATATGAAGTAGGACAGCTTGTTGGTTCTGAAATCAAGCCAGTCACCAAACTAAGGATATCAGATCAGGATGAATTGGAGGTGGCGTCCAATAACAGTGTTGTAGCAACACTCACCACCGAAGAGGATATCCTGGGGCTGAAGTACAAAAAGTTGAAAAGGCTGAGCAGAAGGGACATCAAGATCAAATATGAAGATCAACAAGCTACTATGGATTATTTCAAGAAAAAGATTACAGATAGAGTGAATGAGCTTAAAGTTTTGAACCAATGATTACTAGAGTCTAAACCTAAGGGGGAGTACTGTTAGGGATAGAACTCTATGTATAGGTTTAGATGATGAATCACTCTATGTAATCATAATTGTAATCATCAGTTTTAATGATATACTATATTTGTTTGTGATTATGTTAATGATTTATTGTATGATTAACTAATATTTGCATTACATTTCATAATATATGTTATGGTTATATGTATTGAATAATGTATGTGTAAATGTGCAGTAAACATTAAACTGTGTCAATCTGGAAAAATTGACTAAGTGTTGGAGCAACTGCGGATGAACAAATTGTTCTTCCGTAGATGTTCTCAGGAACATATCTGAAGATTTTACATCCGTAGATACATCCGTAGATGTCTCCTGCGGAAGAACAACTTCAGCTGAACAAGAAAAGAACAAGTGAAGCTACTGAAGGAGGGATTGCTGCGAAAGACAAAAACTCCTGCGGAAGCACAAGTTGCTGCGGAAGCACAAACACTGAAGAATAAGCAATGAAGAACAAAGTGTTACTGCGAATGACCAGTTTCCTGCGGAAGAGTATTTTCCTATGGAAGACTAAAATCAACGGTAGGTACTACACATCATCAAGTGGTCAATCCAAAGTCAACAAGTCAACGTGGCAAAGCAACAACAACATTAATGAAGATTGAAGACGTATTATTCAAGTGAATATTTCACGTCACATCAACAATCTTATCTTTATTAGAATCATTGTAAATCACGAACTCCCATGCCGATAAATGTGGCTGAGGATTCGAATAAACATTGTTAGCTTAATTATAGCGATTAGTTAGCAATAGATTAGAACAGAATAGGATCTATATATAACATGAGATCTACAACATGAAGAAATAGATAGAACATTATTTTGTAACATAAAAGGCAATATTGAGCATTACAGCAATATATTGATTATTAGCAAGCGTCATCGGAGCAAGAACATCAGCATATCAGTAATCAATTTGCGTGATTATTAGTTTCATGTGTTTTGTTCATTTAATCGTTAAACCAGCAAGTATTGATAATCCGTGATCAATACTTGTATAAATCAAGTTTGATAATTCCAGATCGATCATTGGATTCACAATCTTGATATCTTCTTCTACTTTTTTTAAAAACGTCATGTAACATAAATCGAAAAGCTTTAGTAAAGTTATCAACATATTGTCCGGATAGTCCGTCTTGCACTACTAAATTAATTATATGTGCAACACAACGAGTATGGAAAAAATCACCATTTGCAATCGGAAGATATTTTAATTTTAATTTTTCAACCGCGGTTGTGTTGTTAAAGGCGTTATCAAATGCAATTGAAAAAAGTTTATTTTGTAACTTAAAAGCATTTATTACATTATCTAAAAAGTAAAACAAAAATTCTCCGGTGTGTGGATACGAAAAAAGATCAAATGCAATCGTACGTTTCATCAATTGCCATGAATTGGGATCCACCCAATGAGCGGTGACGCAAAGGTACGATTCGGGTAAACCGTGTGGAGCCGACCAAACGTCACTAGTTAAGTTTACACCGGTATTTAAATTTTCAAATAATAAATTAAATCATTTTTTACTTGTTTCCATAATTTTAAACAATAACGTCTAAGTGTAGTACGACTTACGTGGGTGTAACGAGGTTGAAGCGTCTCTCGAATTAAGTTGGTCAACCGAGGATTGTCGAAGTGACTAAAAGACAAAGCTTCTTGAATCACGAACTTCGCCATTCGATCTGGAACCTTATTAACATCGTAATTAAAGATTCCACCGTCTCCACCCAATTATGTTTGTTGCGAATCCGGATTACTTTTCAATGACTTACAAAACTTCTTGCTAATGTGTTTGCTTAAAGTCGTGTTAGAATCTTTAGCAAGCAAAGCTCCACAAAACTTGCAACGAGCCTTTACAGACCCGTCACTCAACTCAACCATATGTGTGCAAGAACACGAACGATGGTTGGAGAGTTTGAAGAACCTTGTCCAACGGAAGATTGTGATTGAGCCATATCAAGATTGAAGAGAGTGAAAGTGTAAAACGAGATTAAACGAGAGTATTTTTTTGCGTTTTTTGCGTATGTTTTTGAGTTTGAGACTTGGGTACTAAACCATATCAACCCACACCTATTTAAACTAACTTATAAGGCTAAAAGAGACAAAAAAAGGTAACAAATCGGGTCTAACGGCTATATAGCCGTTATTAACGGCTAGATTTAAAAAAAACGGTCAAAACCGGGTCCAACCCGGGTTCAATGGGGTCGGGTCCGGGTCGGGTCGGGTTCTATCAAAATCTAGAAAACTATACCCGGTTCCAACCCTGCGGGTTTTTCCGGGTCCAAACCGGGTACACCCTATACCGGGTCACACCCGTACCTAGGTCCGGGTCGGGTATACCGGGTCGGGTCCGTACCCGGTTATTTTGCCTACCTCTACGTATAATCAACTACCTTAAGTAATAATGTAATAGCAATATTATTTTAATCGTTTGTTTTAAAAAAAAAATTGTTAGAAAAATGATTTTTAATTATTCTAATTTTTTTGTAAATTTTTTTTAAAATGTCATTTAAAAAAGTTTTTTGTATTAATAGAATCACATTTATTTATTTTCTAAATAAATGAATTTTTTTAATAAAATGTGTTTTATAAACTGGAAAGAATATAAATAAGATAATTAGCATTTAATATTATCATTAAATGATTACATTTTTATGCTAGTGGCATGTAACATGCAGGTGTAAAAAATAACACGTTGCAATAATAGTGTGAGAAGATAACTTGTGATAAAACTTTTTTTAATTTATAAGTATCAATAGATACATAATAGAGTTAATTACAGTTTTAGTCCCTGTTGTTTGGTGGTTATAACACTTTTCACCTAATAGTTAAAGATTGCCTAGTTTAACCACTATGGTTTAAAATTTGTCACAACTAAGTCCAAACCGTTAACTCAATCTAATTTCTCTGTTAACTTTTAAAAACAACAAAAATACCATTGGACGGAAAGTGTTATCATATTACAAATAAATAAAATGTGGTCCCACTCCACATCACTATACCAAATCTTAACTCCACCTTGAACATCTGAACCACAACTCGCCGGCAACCACCACATCTGAACCACTTGCACTCGCCGGCAACCACCGCCGCCACCACTAGCAACTCGCCGACAACCACCACTGCCACCACCCGCAACTCGCCGACAACAACCACTCACTCAGATTTGAACCAAACGCTAAACCCCAAGCTTTTCCTCTTTGACCAGAGCACATCGCCACCTTCCCTAGCCGATCTCCATTGCCCAACCCTCGATTAGAGCCATTGACGGCGACCACCACCATAATCATCATCGAAAACCTTCATCCGTTACCTTTCTACCAAACCTAATCCCACCCTTTTCCTTTTTCTGCAGTTCTGCTATTGTGCTACATATTCACCATCATCTTCATACCGTTAACCCACCCCTCTCCTAAACCATACACCATTTTAGTTTACGGGAAGATGTGTGTGTGTGTGTGGGGGGGGGGGGTGTTGTGATAAAATTTAAATCATAGTGGTTAAATCAAACATTTTTAAACTACTGGATGAAAAGATTATAACCATCAAATCACAGGATCCTAAACCATAATTTACTCTACAAAAGATCTAAACATCTATACATGCACAATATATAATTAAAAGAACAAAATTTTTACTCCGGCAACTATAAATGTATTAGTTTATTATTGTACGTACCAAACCCGGATGAAGGAGAAGGGTTTTAATAAATTTTTTTTAAAAGAGTCCCATTTTTTTTTAGTTCGATTGGGGCCACAAAAAATATTGAGCCGACCCTGCGCATATGAGTTGGAACAACAAAATTTCCAAATCTAGGTTTTTGTTCCATGTAAAGTGTTTTAATTAGATTCACATTGAGAAAAGCATTTTTTAAATCATGTTAACGTAAATGCCAACTGCTATTGTAGCAAGAGCAAGAGCAACCCGAACCATAGAGGCTTTAGCAACTTGACTAAATGTTAAAAACTGTCCAAACTTGATACTTCTGTAACGCCTCAAGCGAATAAAATGGGCTTTATATGATCAATGGAGCCATAGGATTTGTATTTTGTATGACAAACCCATTTATAGCTTACGACATTGGAAAATTTTCATCATTGATGTATAAACTCTTATAGAACTTCTGCTACGCGTTTGAATAAAGAAACAAATTGGACTTTTTAAGAAAACAAATGCAGCCATTAAAAGTTTTTACAAAATATGAATATTACATGTACAAGTTAATTCCCCTTTTATAATTCTCTTTGTAATAACACAAATAGATTTTAGAGTAAAATGTCATTTTCGTCACTGACAGTCAGTGTAGTTTACCAAATGTTACCATTTTCATCCACTCCACTAACTCCATTAAGATCTCCGTTAAATATAATAGTATTTTAGTTTTTTTCAACACCCTAATTATCTAATTATAACAAACTAATCAATTAATATTTAATCAAAAATAAAAAAACATATGAAGCGACTAGTGAGATCGGGCGCTTCGATTTAAAAGTTTCGATTAACTCTAACTCATGTTGTTCGATTGAGGTCCTGCTGTGGGATTTCAGTTGATCTTCACGTTTTGTTTGAACGTGCACTGTTTTTTGATTGAGATCTACTGTCGTCACATTTTGTTTGATTGAGGTCTGTTGTTGTCACGTTCGTTTAAACGTGACAATACGAACGTGACAGCAACATACGTCAATCAAACAAAGCGTGACAACAGCAAACCTCAATCCTACAGCAGCCCTCAATCGAATAAAGGTACACGTTCAAACAAAACGTGAAGATCAATTGAAATCCCATAGCAGGCCTCAATCGAACAACACGAATTAGAGTTAATTGAAGCTTTTAATCGAAGCGCCCGGACTCACTGGTCACTTCATGTTTTTTAGTTTTAATCGAATATTAATTGATTAATTTGTTATAATTGGATAATTAGAGTGTTAAAAAAGACTAAAATACCCTCATATTTAACTAAGATCTTAACAGAGTTAGTGGAGTTGATGAAAATGACAACATTTGGTAAACTACAGTGACTGAAATGACAAAAAAAAAGTTTTTGGATTGAAATGACAAATTCAACAAAACACCAGAAACGAAAATAACATTTTACTTTAGATTTTATGTATTTAATTGAACTTATCAAACCAAAGTTTGAGTAATTAAACACCTACAATTAATTCCCTCTTAATAATAACACAAAAGCAGACTTTAAGGGATTAATCAAACACAAACGTAAAAACAATCTGCATCTGTTTTAGGAAAATATGTAAGATCTTTCTCAGATAAATTTCAATTTACAAGTAATTAGTTTTAATTTTCATCGATCATTATCGGTAATTTATATAGCGTGTAATGGTTAAATACATGTAATGACGCCTTAAACATACTTTATTATGTCATCAACTATTCAAGTATAGTATCTTTTGGTCAATGTCGTTTATTTGATTTGATGCACATGTAACAAAGTCAATAAATGAGACATATGTACGAAAAATATAAACATATTCTAGAAAGTAGACACGTGCTAATAGCGTGTGAAAAACAAGCAACATATTTCTAGTTTTAAAAATTTAATTATCTTTTTGTCAAAGATATTAAAAAACTATGAACAAAAGGAAATCTAACCCTACCACAAAACATGTATATTGTTCAACCACCGAACTAGAAAGTTGGTAATTGGGAATTGAAGTCCTCTATTTTACTCAAAGAAACCCATAATGGTCATGACACATGTTCGTTGAAACTATTAATTATTTGAAAGTCGTAGACATATAATTACATTTATATTATAAAATTATTCATTACGGTTTTAAGAAAATTAACTTAACCACTAAACCTTAATTGATGCAGGGGTGATAAGACTCGTAAAAGTACTATGATTTAAGATTAAAGATGTTTATATTCTATTATAAAACACACCTCTACACAAGTGTGAGGTTTTAGGTTCGTGCCTATTTTTGATAATATAGATGGCTCCGAATGTTGTATTATGAAAAGGAATAACAGATTAGTATTGAAGAAACCGATTAGATACAAATCATGTCTAATTTGTAAACACGTAACGCATCTGGATGACTTTAAAATGAGTAGATTAGAGGTAGTTCTAAAAGAAACTAGATGGCTTTAGAAAGAATAAAATTGTATTTTGTGCAATAAAATACGAGCCAACAAATCTACTCTAATAGATCAAAATATGTTTTGTCATTTGTCATTTTGTAAGGGTTGTTTCGTCACATGTCAGTCTCTCATAACATTCCAATTTTAATCCCTTAATTTTTGGGTTTTGCAACCGTTTTCAAAAGTTTTTATTTTTATTTTTACAGAATTTAAATTTGAATGAATGAAAATGTTATATTAAAACCATTTTTGAATATTAGTCATCTTTTAATATGTTAACTTTTATAGATGGATCAAATCTGTTGATTAACATTAATTTTTAAATTTGAATTTACAATCAACAAATTAAAATCTGTTGTAACGACTTTTTATTTTGGATTGTTATGTGTAATAATTAATATGAATCATATTAATCATAAGTTTTTATAATTTTATGCATTTTATTGTTTTTTCTTCATCCAATGTATCTAACCTAGTTTTTAATATATATATATAGTATCAGTTATTTTTATCACATTCATCTTAATCTAATGGTTAAATTAATAGCTTGATATATGTATCATAAGTCATAACTTAAACCTCTTCATGTTATGTGATATAGTTGATTTCTATTAACATGAACGGTTTAATCACGACTAAAGTCATTAATTTGATTATAAACGGTGGCGGAGCTTGAACACTTCCACATGAGGGCGCGGACGAAATTAAATTTTCTTACGGGGGGCGAACTCGATATATATATGAAAATTTACACTACCGGATCAAAAATTTACCCTACCGCACTAAAAATTTACACTACCGACGAAAAAAAGAGGCCCCCCGGGCCCCTATAAACCTCCGCCAATGATTATGAAACTTCATCGGGAAATGGGTAGGTTTGTCATATCAACATCACGATTTAGCAACAAAACTTGTCACAATATCTAGAAAAAGACAGTAATGTGTTTGACTTAGCTCTCGTTTTGTAAAGATCGTTTTGTGATCTGATGTACGCATCCTTACCATGTCTTGAATCCATAGTTTCAAGATCATAAATCAGCAAACTTACAGATTCTTATAAGATCAAATTACCATAAATTTCTGTCTTAAAACTCATCCAACAATGTCTATACTCTATAAGATACGTACATATTAAAATAACACATTAAATTGTATCACCTGGAGTCCCATTGCACCATGCCAGACGCTTCAAGTTTCAACAATAATGACTTTAAAGGCTTCCAACACTTCATTATATATATACATAAGCACTTTATGTTCTCAACAATATTAGAAAACAAACACAAAACACACAAATAAATATAATGGGGTTAAAGAGCAAAGTTTTGATCATTGGTGGCACAGGATACTTAGGGAAAAGACTTGTGAAAGCCAGTTTAGCACAAGGCCACGAGACATTCGTTCTCCAACGACCAGAGATTGGTGTCGATATCGAGAAGGTCGAGATGCTGCTCTCGTTCAAGAAGCAGGGAGCGCGCCTGGTCATCGGTTCGTTTAATGATCATCGCAGTCTCGTGGAAGCGTTGAAGCAAGTAGACGTGGTCATAAGCGCGGTATCGGGTGTGCATATTCGCAGCCATCAAATACTACTCCAGCTTAAACTTGTTGATGCCATCAAAGAAGCTGGAAACATTAAGGTATACCCTTTTAAAAATGTTGTGTGAATATTTCCAAAAGTGTATAGTGAAGTTTTGACCAATGTCACTAACATTTTTTGTAAATGTATATTAGAGGTTTTTGCCTTCGGAATTTGGGACCGATCCTGCAAGAATGAGGGATGCAATGGAACCAGGACGAGTGACATTTGATGACAAAATGGTGGTTCGAAAAGCCATTGAAGACGCTGGGATCCCGTTCACCTATGTATCCGCGAATTGCTTTGCGGGTTACATGGTTGGCGGGTTGTGCCAACCTGGTCGTATTCTTCCTTCACGGGAATCTGTCGTCTTGTTCGGGGATGGCAATAAAAAATGTAAGATCGCCATAAAAATATAAGGTTTTTCGTATATATTGATCAACCATGATTCACTTCTTTATATACGAATAGCTAACTCCAATAAAAAGATGCAAAGATAATGATTAAGGGGTAATAACTACCCTAATATTCAAACTAGAGATAAAACTTAAGGTAAGTTTTAAATAAGTTAATAAAAACTATAACAAATAATAAATTCGGCTAAGAGCTTTGATCTACCATCTTTGTCGGTTGACGAATATGATCTAGTTAGTAAGGGTGAGTATCTCGTGGGCCGAGCGAGAAAATTCATGAACTGAACTAGACAGGACCTGGACCAACACGAAAATAAATAAAAAATCTATCTGGTCCTCGGTTCTTGTTTTTCTCGTTATTCGGTTTCGGTCCCAGGCCGCTCGTGTCTTTGACCTATGATCACCTTAAGAGTAAGCATGTTGCATGCACCCCCAAGAAAACCGTTGAACTAACCCGGACTGGATGACTATCGGCCCAAGACACAAATCTATCTAGTACACCGTCTTATTTTTCACATTATTTGGTTTTCATCATGGGCCGGTTTGGTCCAGGTCGGTCCGGTCCTTGACCTATGATCACCAAACTAACTTACTATGGAATCAAGATTTTTGAGTAGTTCAGACGTCTTTTTCTATGGTTGAAAAGAAAGGAAAAGAAGCTAGTATGATGAAATATAACAAGGAAACAAACACTTTGCTTCAATTGATGTTACTTCTGGTTTGATGGTATATATGTTTACATATGTGCAGCGATATTCGTGGACGAAGACGACATAGCGGCATATACCATCAGAACCATCGACGATCCCCGGACTCTTAACAAGACGCTCTATATCAGGCCACCCGCGAACATTCTTTCGCAACGAGAAGTTGTAGGACTTTGGGAGAAGCTCATCGGAAAAGAACTCCATAAGTCATATCTCTCCGCACAAGAGTTTCTCAATATCATAAAAGGTGACATTTTTTTCTTGGTATACATTATTTGTCATTTATGTCATATCTAAAGTAGGCGTGTTCAAAAACCATTTTTATAGTTTAATGGTTCGGTCAGATTTAAAACTAGCTTGAAACCACCCGTCTTATCTAATGTTATCAGAACCAGATCGAATGGCAAACTGGTCACCTTACCGGTTCACTGGTCTGATCGGTCAGATTGATTGAACCGGATTTAAAAAACAGGTGATGTCAATAAAAATGAAAAACTAAAAGTAGTTTTATATATCTTATTTATAACAAAGAAAAATAATAATATATGTTTTGATGTGGATTTGCATTTTCAATAAAATATAAAGATTTAAATAAATAAATTATTGATTTTAGAATATTAAATTAATCAAAAACAACGATTTCAAAGAAAAAAAATTAAAATCCTGGTCTAACCGCCCGATGTGATTCAACTGGTTCACTATCTGACTGGTTCAACTTAAAACGACTCAAATAAGCATAATCGGATCAGTTTCATAGCTGGTTCTCGGGTCTACATATCAGATCCCTCCGGTCTGTCCGGTTTTGAAATAGTGGTCTTATCTTTATTATTTCTATATTTTATTTATTTTTGGAACATATAGTTATGTATATGTAACTTTTTTACAATTGTTACAGAGCAAGACTATGCAGAGCAGGTCGGGTTGACTCACTACTATCATGTATTCTACGATGGATGTCTTACGAATTTCGAGATCGGGAAAGATGCCGAAGAGGCTTCTGCTCTCTACCCCGATATCAAATACACCAAAGTGGAGGACTATCTCAAACGATACCTTTGATTCCCAATATGCATAATATTGTACGTTTTGCTTTATGTTGGTGTTTTCATTGGTAACATGTATTGTATCAAAATGGTTAATAGTGTTATACGATGAATACGATCGGGCACACAATTCTTTTCTTTTGTTTACATCTTTATTTGACCTAGATGCATTCTCCATTGTATGTCATAGCATAAAGATACGTTTAGTCCGAAAGCGAACCGGAGGACGTAACGATTCACTGGTTGGACCAAATTTATAAAGCGGATAATATTTATAAATAATATAAATATCCCAATAAATATATTAAAGTATAAACCAAGTTTTTATCCTTATTTTATTAAAAGTTGAAAAAACGAGGAGTTTTATCCTGATCATGTATTTTGGAGCCTAAACCTCATCGAATAAAAGCAATCTCACAAGTGGAGCATCAGTCGTTCAAAAGCAGTTGGTCGTCATAAGAAGCTCGCAGAATTAACGGCAGAAGTGATTAACCAAGGAGGATGAGGGTTTGGCCGGCTGTTGTGTCGCCGCGATCTTTTGATTAACCATCTCATCGCCTTACCTAGCTTTGCTTCATGAGCAGTCATTTGGTTTGGGTATTCTTCAACCTGTTTTAGAGAGAGAACGAGTGGGCGGGAGCAACGGTTTAGGCGGTTGTTCGTCTCCTACTTATCGTACACATATCTGTCTCTTTTATTTGGTTGAGGTTTGCCCATGGTCGTCGTTTAATGTGACGGTGGTGGTGGTGCTATCACGTCAATGTTGCGATTCTCTCTTTCTCCCAATATTACTATTTTTATTCTTACGAAACTCTTGGGTTTTTTAACCTGAATATTTGTCTTTTTTATTTCAGGTTGAGGTGGGGCCGACGATCGTCTACTACCTGTTCAAGGTGGTGATACTTGCAGTTCGACGGGAAAATTAACTAATCTATATGCTAGTTCGTAATGGGAAAGAATAGTTATTTACTACCCTTTTTGCATTGTGTACTGCTCTACGATGCATGTGAATCCCATGAGGCGAATGTTATGTCTGATGATGACCATTTGCTCATCCGAGACCGAGCGTATTTTAGATGGTTATTTGATCGTCATTTTGGTTGTTCCGTGGCTGTGATGATATACCAAAACTGAAATTGATGTTTTTAAACTTTTGTCGAAAAATATTTATTTTTATTAAACCTACAAAGGACTTCAAGGTTTTAATATACAGTTTTTTTTATCCACCCCTTATAATTCTAAACTAAAGTTTGATATTTTATAAATTTCAAACTTACCATTTCTACGTACTTATTATTATAAATGTTCAGACGTGATTTTTCTTTTCAAAATCAAGTTGCCAGTGTATATTTTTTTTAGGTTTCAATTATGTTTCCCATTTACAACTTTTAAAAGTATAATATTTTATAAAATTTTGCAATTTTCATTGACCCATCAATGTTTTGACGTTATATATATTTGAAGTTGATGTTGAGGAATACTAAACATTAAATGTGAGAGAATATAATAAAGTTTTAATAGTATTTCAGTTTGATTATTTATGTATATTTTTCTCAAATCGAACCGTTAAATCTTCAAATTGAGTCATTATAAAATTCTCTTACATAAAGAAAGTAACAGACGTGAAGACATGGAGTCAGAATTTTTAATATATGATATTATATTTAAAAATAAAAAATTATGTTAGTTATATTAAAAAATAAAAATTACCTAAAATTCACGTCATCCTAAAGTTTTACATTAACATCAATAAAAATAAAAACATATTTTCTAATTGAAACAAAAAGAAAAACATACTAAAAAACATGTTAAAACTTATAATTTAGAGTAAATTACACTTTTTGTCATTTAGTTTTATAGTAAGTTTCAGGTTTCGTCATTAAATTAAGAAAATTATAGTAAACATCTTTTACATTTAAAAAAGCTTGCACGTATCGTCCTTTCCACTAACGAACGTTAATTTTGTCCGTTAAGTCAAATCATGTGCTATGCTGTGAGGGTAAATTAATCATTATACCCTCTTAAATATTAAAACATTTAAAATAAACTTAAATAGAAAATCACTCTCTCATATCATTTTTATCATCTTCCGTCTTCATCATCATCAACAATCACTATCATCATCCACAACCACCAACATCATCTGCCATCATCCACCGCTAAATCCATCGCCTTTCTTCTTCAACCATACCAAAATCGCTACACCACCATCGCCACATTGTCCCTACCCCTTCTTCACAAATCTATCACCATTAATTTGCAAATCCACACACCACACCACCTTCAACTCTCTCTCCTCTCCCTTTTTCTCTCCGCCTCTCTCTCTCTCGACACAGATCCATTACCAAATCCACACACCAGATCACTATCAATTCACCCACCAGATCCATCACCAAACCCACTAGATCCATCATAATCGCATATGTTATTTTGTGAAAAGACATTGGTACTGAAGTCAGGAATGAAGTTAAGGGGTTATTTGGTGGATAAATTTTCTAAAGAAAACTTGAAATCAATAATTTTAAACATTAAAACCAATAATATTAAAGCTTTTGAACCTGAATTTTATGGAGAAAACTTGAAATCCCCCATCTTCTTGATTTAAACACCTTCCCATCTCTCAAACCTTAAAAAACACTAACTTTTGACTTTTGTACCGGCATGGATCTACTTTTGTGGTAGAGAATTGGTGGTGGTGGTTGAATCGTCGCTAGAAAAGATCGGTAGGGGTGGGTACTGGATAAAGAAGATGAAGGAATGGAATAGATGAGATGATGAAGATGGTGGGTGTTATTTTTTTAGAGAGAAAAAGAGGAGAGAGAGAGAGTGTGAGTTGAGGGTGAATGGGGTGGGGTGGGGTAGGATGAATAAAAAGAACAATGTACCCTCACATGTAAAACATGTGATCTGACTTAACAGACAAAATTAATGTCCGTTAGATGAAAAGACAAAACGTTGAAGCTCTTTTAAACGTAAAGGATGTTTACTGTAATCTCCTTAGTTTAAGGATGAAAGCTGAAATTTACTACAACACTAAATGACGAAAAGTGTAATTTACTCTTTAATTTAAATAAAACATGAAAGCCGAGTGACCTAATTGGAACATTTTTTAAACTTGAGTTACTTAATTGGAACACTTTTAAAACTTGATTACTATTTTAGAAAGTTACTCCATTTTAATTTTACCAAAAAAACTTTTATTTTTATTTTTTTTAAGTTTTAGTTTTATTTACAATTCTTATTTTCCCTCCTCTTATCATATATAATTTGCATTTTAAATTTGTTTTATTTTCTAATAAATTTTCTTTTCTATAATAACTTTTGTTCATTAGTTATTTAAAAAAACCCGAACATGCGATTGTCTTTATTTTATTTTTTTGTCAACACTTCGATATAATTTATTTTTCAAATCACAGTTTTATTTAAAATCGAATATTTTTATGGTATCGTAGGTATAGAGAGTGCAATTACAAACCGAACATATATGAGAGAAAAACATCATTGCCAGTATTGTTGTTATCGGTACTGATATTAGTATTTGCTTCTATGGTTTCCGTTAAACGGGACCGATAACGACCAAAGTTACGCCGCATAGCGCGGAGGAAAACGACTAAGCATATGACATGTTGTGCGGAGGAATACGACAAAACTCCAACCTAGCACAAGGAAAAACTAGTTTATTTTTAAATCTATAATATTTATGATTTAAGCATGATAATAATAAATTAGTAACTTTTCTAAATAAAATAATTTGCAAGGTTATAATGTGTTTAAAACACGATTTGAATGATTCCGAGCATGTGTGATTAGTTTATTTAGGATTTTATTTATAACTAGGTTATACACCCGTGTAATACACGAGTTGAATAAATTTATTAAATCAAAATAAAAAAGATTTAAAATCCAATAACAAAATTTATTAAAAAATTTCGGTAAAGAGAAGACGGCAAAGCAGGTTTTGTTTGCATCTGTTTTTGCAGTCCTTAAAGATTCAACCGACTTTTCTCTGTTTTTTATTTGTTTTTCAACAACCATATACAGGCCTGTAAGAGTGAATAAACTATAAAATATTATCAAGATACAAACAATTACCAAAGATATTCAAATGGGCTCAAGTAAAAATTTAATCATGAACCTAGTAAAGAGGAGAGGTGGTTTAGTATAAGCATACCAATACCACTTCCAATTGCTATAATCCAGAGAACTCTCATAGACCATTCTTTAATTCTATTTGTAAACTATCATTAACATAAACAAACTCTCTTTAAGTTATATAAACCAAATAAGAAAGACATATATTTGCCGACGCATATTAAATTTACTGATACTTCCATTTATAGGTGGCATAATGGGTTGTAAAAAAATACTTAATGGTAATCTGTCATTAGTAATAGTAGACCTCAAGCTTATAAAAAATATTTTGTTATTTAGTCATTGAAGGCAGTATCACAATCCTCCTACAATTATTAATCAAATACATCAATGAGAAAGCCCAAATGGAGTAACCACTGTAACAACTCAATTAACTCCAAAAGGCACACCAAACAAAGAACTCTAATCAACTCCTAAGAGGCACACCAAACAAAAAACTCATATATGTTTAAATGCCCAATTAGTGTTAACTGGTCCGGATTTTGTAAACACGATTAGAATCTTGCGAACGAAAACAATTGATACACAAGCCTTCCTAAAACCTTGATCACCGATTGTGGCCACGAGAACGAAGAAACCCAAAAAATAAAATAAGATAAATTCCAAATTTCCAATCAAGTAAGAAGTTGAGTTCACAGCATAACCGATTAACCAATTTCGCAAAAACGAACCTAAGAATTAATCACACCTCTACTGATGACTCTATAGATCATGAGGAAGATGATTGAACCCATGTAGACGGAGCGTCAGCGAGAGAAGATTGTAATCTCTCGTATTTTTATTTAACGCTTGATTAACGTCGTTATCTCTTGTAAGGGCTTGTTTTGTTATTAATGCAAGTACGAGGACTTATTTGTAATTTCTTGGAATTATTATAATTGGTTATAATTAAGTAATTAAATAATTAATAATAATAATAATAATGAAAATAATAATAAAAATAATACTAATAACAATAATAAGCATATTAAGTGCCAATCTTGTAAATAAATAAATATATATATACAAGTTTATAATTTTTAGAATTTTAGAAAACTTGTAATTTATTTTTGGGCATAAGATAACAAAAATTAAAACCTCAAGGACTAAACTGTAATTCTTGGAAATGTTTAAAGTTGAACTTTGGATTAAAAGGGGAATCTTAAAAACCGTAGGGACCAAAGTGTAAATAATTTAAACCCCCCTATCCCCGTTTTCCCGGCCATGAACTCCGGCCACCTCCGGCCGAGAGTCCGGCCAACCCCAAAACCTCGAAAACAAACCGTTTAAACTCGATTAACTCATCCTTTAAAGCTTGTGCAACAGTTTCGAACCTGGAACACATTAAAGTCGACCCTTTAACATCGGTCTCAACTGAAACCGATTAACTATCGAAACCCAAAACCGTTTTTACACCCAAATCATAAAAACAATCAAATTAAACGAACATCAACGTTCTAGTAATCATTTCGAAGTTATTAGGGTGATTAATTTCACCTGAAACAACATCAAACTCACTCAAACCGACCTGAAACGGCCGACAGTAATGTTGTAGCCGTTGGAAGTATTCGAGATCAGGTTGAACCTATAAATTAAAGGGCTTTTGCTCGAAATGGGTTTCCTAAACTCTCTGAACTCTCAATTTGATACAAAACACACTCGCACCTTGAATTACTCAATCAAGAATAGTCGCGACTTGTCCGAATGTAAATCATCAAGAAACAACATCAAATCAGGTAATTGTAGATGTTAATCAATTCGATTTTACATAGGAAATAAAAGCCCCATGACTAATTTGGGTGGGTTTAAACTTCAAATCGATTGTCAATTTGGACGATTTTAAATTAGGGTTCTTGAACCCAAATTGGGGAATCTTCTGAAAAAGGGTTTTAAGGTTTAATTTTGATTTTATAACATCTGCCAATATTTTTTTAAAAGGATTTTATTAACTTTTAAATTTCAGAAAATGTTTCAAATATTATTAGTAACCATATAAAAATCATTTTTATCAAAAATGATATAAAATTCATTTTCTTTTAATTTCATTAGAAAATCCACTTTAAATTATTATTTTCTTTTACTTAATTATTTTAAAGATTATAAAAAGGAAATTATAAAACATCATCAAGTATTAACTTGAAATTGTAATAAATCCCATTTAATTTTTAAATAATTTTAATTTAATGAATTCCTTATTGTTATAAAATTTAGTTACAAAATTTGTTTATATATTTTTTTTTGAGAAGATAAATATATATGTACATATTTTGAAAGTACACTTATTATAATAATTAGTTTAATCTTTTAAATCTATAAAATTACTATTTTATTAAATAGTAAATAATGATCATTTGATAATAAAAGTTTAGCTTTTATTTATATTATTAATCATTAAAATCCTTATTTAAATTATTTAATTACCAAATAATAATAACTTACATCTATTTAATAACTTGAAAATCATGGACAAATGATTTATAAATATAACACCAAAATCACCATGATTAACTTAATACGACGTTTCGTTTAGGTGAACGTTAACGAATCCTTGGCATTATATACAAGATTTATTATTCATCCTTTACTATCAGGTGAGTTCTTTCATACCCTTTTATATATATTTTCACATTTTAGGGTGAAACATGTTAACTTTATGATAATTGCACTTGTAAACTCGTTTGAATCTTGTAAACATTTAGGTAATTCATCTTATTTGTCATGGTTGGTTGGACTTCAGTAATTACCATGTGATGACTAATATATGTACAATCATTAACTATTGCTAGCCTGGCGACGTCATAGATCTATGGGCTTGACAAGCCTACTTGGTTAATCCAAGTACACTTAGCTAATCGTTTAATCTTGTAATCTTGTAATCTATCAAGGTTTGATTGTTACATTTGTTCATCCATCCCTAATTACTTTATTCAATAACTTATGACATGAATTGACATCTTATATATATATTTATGTATGAAAACTATGGAAAACTCACCAACATTATGTTGACCTTTTATTTTTAATATGTTTCAGGAAATGATAATGCTTAGCTTGCTATGAAGACAATATCACATCTAGAACTGGACCTAGAATAAAATAAAAATGCAATTTTTATCATTGAACGTTGAAATTTCTATGTTTTGGAACATATTCTAATTCTTAAATGTATGTCTTGAATATTGAGTTTTAATAATATTATCATTTTAAATTAGCGTTGTGTGGCATGAACAATCTTAACCCTCACATCTTGACGTTTCCGCCGTTAAGGTTGGGGTGTGACAAAGATGGTTGAATTAATGTTGCTTGCTTGATCGTTTGAGGGCAAACTCTCGAGTTACTCATGTCAGTTCCATTTGTTTCACTAACATCTCATGCCATCATATCTACAACCCAAATCTTTAATATCAAGAATCATCTTTGTTCTATATATTGTTTCAAAACATATAAAATAGATACTTAGATTTCTAACCAACTTTGTTTGTGCTAACAATGCTAGTGAAAATTAAATATTAGATCAGTTAGATGAACTTGAAACAAATTTTGATGAATATGGAAGTTATACCACTACGGCTCTATGTGTTCTTTGAATTAGGGATAACCCAGTAAAACCTCATATAATTTACCTCACACTTACAAAAAAACACTGAAAAAATTCTCATTTTAAAACACCAAAGAAACCTATTTGTCACATGTGACTACTTAAACAAGTTAACCATTTAATAAGAACATTAAAAACTAAAAATAATATCTATACCATTTTCAAATTATAAAATAGATTTTTTATTAAATTAAATAATATTTTTTATTAAAAATATTATTTTCTAAAAACAAAATTTTGTAAAATATGATGTTTTTTTTCAATACAAACTACTTTTAAAAATATATCGTTGTTTAAAACAATTTGAGTCACTAGTATATAATGCATTATTTTGGGCGGCCCTAATTTATTTTTTGAGGCGGTCACTTTTAAAACCGCCTAAAAAAATTTGAAAAATTCAACACATAAAGAACCGTTCATAAGTATGTTCTTTTTGCAACGATTGTTTATTTTTTATAGCCATTGTATGTAAATAAAACCTAATCGTTCATAACAATTTACTTTTGTAGCGAATTACTTTTAAACCTCCGAAAGAATATTAAGATTAATATATTTTAAGCAAATCAAATCGTAACACAAAAAACACACGTTTTGATGACCATTTTTCAAATTTATATTAAAAATTTTCAATAATAACATCCACGATTACTCTCTTTTTCTTTAAATATTTTGAATATTCTTATTCACTTTTTTTACTATTTGTTTGCCACATGAATTCTACTCTCTAATGTGTTTTTTTTTTTTTTTTCTCTACTCAATTCCTGTTTCTGCATTATTCAAAAATCTTTGTTTAAGATATTCAATAAAAAATTTAGTATCTTTTAAAATTATTTTACTCTTATGTTATATATATTCTTTTATTTTATTGATTTAATATATTGAATCTTTTGTTGTTAGTGATTGGAATGATATACAACATCTTACAATATTTTTATATTTTTTGTATCAAAGTCTTATTTACGATCTTAAGAGGTTAGTAAAATCAAACCTTTAGTCTCGTTTATGTATTTTTATGTAGTGTTTGCATATTGATTTGTCATCACATGCAGTATGTTTGTGTGTGTGTGTGTATATATATATATATATATATATATATATATATATATATATATATATATATATATATATATATGTAATTATGTGTTATGTGTGTATCTCTATGTATTTATTTGTTATGTGTGTATATATTATGCGTCTATGTATAAAACTATTTAATATATTATTCATTTAACACGTGTTACGAAACACTTGTTTACCAATAAAGAGGTTGATTTTGAATAACGTATTCGCTCTCAGTTTGGTCTTGACTGGGAGTGTGCCTACAATGACTCAAATAGGAGGAAATATAAGATAAAAAGTAAAACGGTAATATTAGGGACCACGAAACAACACATATAATTATATGGGTTAAATTTCAGAAAAAGAATTTGAATGGACCGCCTTTTGGCAAACATAATTTTGATGCACCGCTTTTAGCACAAAGAATTTTAATTTTACCAACTTTTCACACAAAATTTATACCTCACCGGCTTTTTCTATAAACAATTTAAATCTAAATCGGCATTTAAAAATTATTTCTTAGTTTCAAAATGTTTTAAAAATAATCTTTCTAAATATTTTACGAATTATCATCGTCTATAGTTTTTTTTATCACCATCACTTCTATAACTCATTATGCATTCCAAATTTTTGAAAATTCAATTAATCTTTCGTGGGCGAAACAGAGGATATCTCGATTGGGGAGAAAACGTGGAAATCCCATATGACCCAATATATCTGACAAGTCGCACTATATGTCAACCCAAGATGCATCTTCCTCTCCAGGACTTCTCTTGAAGGTAGCAGGCTTCATAGGGGTGAAGGCCCTCTCTTTGCTTTTTAGCAAGATGGGTTGCTCCTCCGCTCTGGCCTTCGTGATTGGCTGTGCTTTTCGAGCACTCGTCACTGCGGAAGCAAGCCCCTCTCTGGCGCATTGGATGCTTCCCGGACTTTCTCACCAGGCTCACGTGGCAGAAGAGGATTACCTGCGGGACCGTCCTGTAGCGCACCGAAGCGCCCCTCCTGAAGGTCTGCCTCGCTGCGGGTCAGCACCTCCGAAAGAAAAGGAGGACTTCATTCAGTGACCATGCGATCGCCCTCTGAACGATCAGAATAAGGTAAAGCTTGAAGATAAGTTTTGTACTCTATTAATTTCTCGGTCCCTCTAGTCGGGTGGGCGCCGGCCGGTCTTTCGACCAGATCCCCCTAAAAACCATACGTGCGGGTCTCCCCGCATGCGGCTCACGCCATTCGAGGTGGCCCAGCCCAGCATTCATTCTAAAATCCTGTAGTGAAATTGAGACTGCTCGGCTTCGGAAGCAAATTCGCGAGTAGGCCCAAATAATTCGATGGGGGTAGTTGCTGAACCATACCACATAGTTCCGGAAACAACAAAAGCTGCAAAAAGACGACAGCGATACTACTGGAAAGGACAGTTTCAATATTGCCCGTACGCAATCCTTTGTATAGACGTTGGGGCGGGCGGACGCTAAGATGGAATAGACCTGCTAATATGCCCAAAGTCCCTGCCGCAATATGATGAGAGGCTATTCCTCCCGGAACAAAAGGATCAAAACCCTCCACACCCCACGATGGATTTACAAATTGTACTTTTCCTGGGCTTGTATCTAACCTAGTTTTTATATTATATATATATATATATATATATATATATATATATATATATAGTATCAGTTATTTTTATCACATTCATCTTATCTAATGGTTAAATTAATAGCTTGATATATGTATCATAAGTCATAACTTAAACCTTTTCATGTTATGTGATATAGTTGATTTCTATTAACATGAACTGTTTAATCACGACTAAAGTCATTAATTTTATTATGAAACTTCATCGGAAAGGGTAGTTTTGTCACATCAACATCACGATTTAGCAAAAAATTGTCACAATATCTAAAAAAACAGTAATGTGTTTGACTTAGCTTTCGTTTTGTAAAAATCGTTTTATGATCTGATCGTATCCTTACCTGTCTTGAATCCATAACTTCAAGATCATAAAACAACAAACTTACATATTATTATAACATCAAATTACCATAAATTTCTGTCTTAAAACTCATCCAACAATGTCTATACTCTATTAAGATAGTACATAATAAAATAACACATTAAATTGTATCACCTGGAGTCCCATGACCATGCCAGACGCTTCAAGTTCAAACAATAATGACTTTAAAGGCTTCCAACACTTCATTATATATATACATAAGCACGTTATGTTCCTAAAACACACAAATAAATATAATGGGGTTAAAGAGCAAAGTTTTGATCATTGGTGGCACAGGATACTTAGGGAAAAGACTTGTGAAAGCCAGTTTAGCACAAGGCCATGAGACATTCGTTCTCCAACGACCAGAGATCGGTGTCGATATCGAGAAGGTCAGATGCTGCTCTCGTTCAAGAAGCAGGGAGCGCGCCTGGTCATCGGTCGTTTAATGATCATCGCAGTCTCGTGGAAGCGTTGAAGCAAGTAGACGTGGTTATAAGCGCGGTATCGGGTGTGCATATTCGCAGCCATCAAATACTCCTTCAGCTTAAACTTGTTGATGCCATCAAAGAAGCCGGAAACATTAAGGTATACCTTTTAAAATGTTGTGTGAATATTCACAAAAGTGTATAGTGAAGTTTTGACCAATGTCACTAACATTTTGGTAAATGTATATTAGCGGTTTTTGCCTTCGGAGTTTGGGACCGATCCTGCAAGAATGGGGGATGCAATGGAACCAGGACGAGTGGCATTTGATGACAAAATGGTGGTTCGAAAAGCCATTGAAGACGCTGGGATCCGTTCACCTATGTATCCGCGAATTGCTTTGCGGGTTACATGGTTGGCGGGTTGTGCCAACCTGGTCGTATTCTTCCTTCACGGGAATCTGTCGTCTTGTTCGGGGATGGCAATACAAAATGTAAGCTCGCCATAAAAATATAAGGTTTTTCGTATATATTGATCAACCATGATTCACATCTTTAAATACGAATAGCTAACTCCGATGAAAAGATCCAAAGATAATGATTAAGGGGTAATAACTACCCTAATATTCAAACTAGAGATAAAACTCAAGGTAAGTGATAAATAAGTTAATAGAAACTATAACAAATAATAAATTCTCCTAAGAGCTTTGATCTACCATCTTTGTCGGTTGACGAATATGATCTAGTTAGTACGGGTGAGTATCTCGTGGGCCGACGCGAGAAAATCCATGAACTGAACCAGACATGACCTGGACCAACACGAAAATCAAAAAATCTATCTGGTCCTCGGTTCTCGTTTTTCTCATTATTCGGTTTCACTCCGGGCCACTCGTGTCCTTGACCTATGATCACCTTAAGAGTAAGCATGTTACATGCACCCCAAGAAAACCGTTAAACTAACCCGGACTGGATCGACCGGCCCAAGACACACAAATCTATCTAGTACACCGTTTTATTTTTCACATTATTGGTTTTCATGATGGGGCAGTTTGGTCCAGGTCGGTCCGGTCCTTGACCTATGATCACCAAATTAACTTACTATGGAATCAAGATTTTTGAGTAGTTCAGGCGTCTTTTTCTTTGGTTGAAAAGAAAGGAAAAGAAGCTAGTATATATGTTTACATATGTGCAGCAATATTCGTGGTCGAAGAGGACATAGCGACATACACCATCAGAACCATCGACGATCCCCGGACTCTTAACAAGACACTCTATATCAGGCCACCAGCGAACATTCTTTCGCAACGAGAAGTTGTAGGACTTTGGGAGATGCTCATCGGAAAAGAACTCCATAAGTCATATCTCTCCGCACAAGAGTTTCTCAATATCATAAAAGGTGACATTTTTTCTTGGTATACATTATTTGTCATTTATGTCATATCTAAAGTAGGCGTGTTCAAAAAACCATTTTTATAGTTTAATGGTTCGGTCAGATTTAAACTAGCTTGAAACCACCCGTCTTATCTAATGTTATCAGAACCAGATCGAATGCAAACTGGTCATCTTACCGGTTCACTGGTCTGATCGGTCAGATTGATTGAACCGGATTTAAAAAACAGGTGATATCAATAAAATGAAAAACTAAAAGTAGTTTTATATATCTTATTTATAACAAAGAAAAATAATAATATATGTTTTGATGTGGATTTGCATTTTCAATAAAATATAAAGATTTAAATAAATAAATTATGGATTTTAGAATATTAAATTAATCAAAAACTACGATTTTAAAGAAAAAAAATTAAAATCCTGGTCGAAACCGCCCGATGTGATTCAACTGGTTCACTATCTGACTGGTTCAACTTAAAACGGCTCAAATAAGCATAATCGGATCATTTTCATAGCTGGTTCTCGGGTCTACATGTCAGATCCCTCCGGTCTGTCCGGTTTAGAAATAGTGATCTTATCTTTATTATTTCTATATTTTTATTCATTTTTGGAACATATAGTTATGTATATGTAACTTTTTTACAATTGTTACAGAGCAAGACTATGCAGAGCAGGTCGGGTTGACTCACTACTATCATGTATTCTACGATGGATGTCTTACGAATTTCGAGACCGGGAAAGATGCCGAAGAGGCTTCTGCTCTCTACCCCGATATCAAATACACCAAAGTGGAGGACTATCTCAAACGATACCTTGATTCCCAATATGCATAATATTGTACGTTTTGTTTTATGTTGGTGTTTTCATTGGTAACATGTATTGTATCAAAATGGTTAATAGTGTTATACGATGAATACGATCGGGCACACAATTGTTTTCTTTTGTTTACATCTTTATTTGACCTAGATGCATTCTCCATTGTATGTTATAGCATAAAGATACGTTTAGTCCGAAAGCGAACCGGAGGACGTAACGATTCACTGGTGGACCAAATTTATAAAGCGGATAATATTTATAATAATATAAATATCCCAATAAAATATTAAAGTATAAACCAAGTTTTTATCCTTATTTTATTAAAAGTTGAAAAAACGAGGAGTTTTATCCTGATCATGTATTTTGGAGCCTACACCTCATCGAATAAAAGCAATCTCACAAGTGGAGCATCAGTCGTTCAAAAGCAGTTGGTCGTCATAAGAAGCTCGCAGAATTAACGGCAGAAGGATTAACCAAGGAGGATGAGGGTTTGGCCGGCTGTTGTGTCGCCGCGATCTTTTGATTAACCATCTCATCGCCTTACCTAGCATTGCTTGATCATGAGAGAGAGAACGAGTGGGCGGGAGCAACGTTTAGGCGGTTGTTCGTCTCCTACTTATCGTACACATCTGTCTCTTTTATTTGGTTGAGGTTTGCCCATGGTCGTCGTTTAATGTGACGGTGGTGGTGGTGCTATCACGTCTATGGCCGTTGCGATTCTCTCTTTTCCCCAATATTACTATTTTATTCTTACGAAACTCTTGGGTTTTTTAACCTAATATTTGTCTTTTTTATTTCGGGTTGAGGTGGCCGACGATCGTCTACTACCTGTTCAAGGTGGTGATACTTGCAGTTCGACCACCGTTGTTGCTTCTCCATTTATTTATCTCTATAATACCCTTTTGGGGTTTTTAGATGTGTGCCTATTCTACTTTGATTCACTGTGTCAATGATGATGGACGCTTGACACATTTGAGACTCGGTCTGTATATGATGATGTTCTGTTGTGCATGTTGTAAATTGTTGTATCCATGACGATAAGCGATGCCTCGTCTGAGACTTTGTTAAAAGGCGGACCTAAACTCTTATATGTTTTGGCTTTTTCTTTGTTGGGTGATGTTTACCACGACCATGATGTTGCCTTGCTATTATTGCCGGGAAATGTTTTTGTCGATGATGGTGAGGCTTAGCTCATTTGAGACGGGAAATTTAACTAATCTATATGCTAGTTCGTAATGGGAAAGAATAGTTATTTACTACCCTTTTTGCATTGTGTACTGCTCTACGATACATGTGAATCCCATGAGGCGAATGTTATGTCTGATGATGACCATTTGCTCATCCGAGACCGAGCGTATTTTAGATGGTTATTTGATCGTCATTTTGGTTGTTCCGTGGCTGTGATGATATACCAGAACTGAAATTGATGTTTTTAAACTTTTGTCAAAAATATTTATTTTTATTAAACTTACAAAGGACTTCAAGGTTTTAATATACAGTTTTTTTTATCCATCCCTTATAATTCTAAACTAAAGTTTGATATTTTATAAATTGCAAACTTACCATTTCTACGTACTTGTTATTATAAATGTTCAGACGTGATTTTTCTTTTCAAAATCAAGTTGCCAGTGTATATTTTTTTTGAGGTTTCAATTATGTTTCCCATTTACAACTTTTAAAAGTATAATATTTTATAAAATTTTGCAATTTTCATTGACCCATCAATGTTTTGACGTTATATATATTTGAAGTTGATGTTGAGGAATACTAAACATTAAATGTGAGAGAATATAATAAAGTTTTAATAGTATTTCAGTTTGATCATTTATGCATATTTTCCTCAAATCGGACCGTTAAATCTTCAAATCGAGTCATTATAAAATTCTCTTACGTAAAGAAAGTAACGGACGTGAAGACATGGAGTCGGAATTTTCAATATATGATATTATATTTAAAATAAAAAATTATGTTAGTTATATTAAAAAATAAAATTACCTAAAATTCACGTCATCCTAAAGTTTTACATTAACATCAATAAAAATAAAAACATATTTTCTAATTGAAACAAAAAGAAAAACATACTAAAAAACATGTTAAAAATTATAATTTAGAGTAAATTACACTTTTTGTCATTTAGTTTTATAGTAAATTTCAGGTTTCGTTCTTAAATTAAGAAAATTATAGTAAACATCTTTTACATTTAAAAAAGCTTGCACGTATCGTCCTTTCCACTAACGAACGTTAATTTTGTCCGTTAAGTCAAATCATGTGCTATGCTGTGAGGGTAAATTAATCATTATACCCTCTTAAATATTAAACATTTAAAATAAACTTAAATAGAAAATCACCCTCTCATATCATTTTTATCATCTTCCGTCTTCATCATCATCAACAATCACTATCATCATCCACAACTACCACCATCATCTGCCATCATCCACCGCTAAATCCATCGCCTTTCTTCTTCAGCGATACCAAAATCGCTACACCACCATCGCCACATTGTCCCTACCCCTTCTTCACAAATCTATCACCATTAATTTGCAAATCCACACACCACACCACCTTCAACTCTCTCTCCTCTCCCTTTTTCTCTCCGCCTCTCTCTCCCTCGACACAGATCCATTACCAAATCCACACACCAGATCACTATCAATTCACCCACCAGATCCATCACCAAACCCACTAGATCCATCATAATCGCATATGTTATTTTGTGAAAAGACATTGGTATCGAAGTCAGGAATGAAGTTAAGGGGTTATTGGGTTGATAAATTTTCTAAAGAAAACTTGAAATCAATAATTTTAACCATTGAAACCAATAACATTAAAGCCTTTTGAACCTGAATTTTATGGAGAAAACTTGAAATCCCCTATCTTCTTGATTTAAACACCTTCCCATCTCTCAAACCTTAAAAAACACTAACTTTTGACTTTTGTACCGGCATGGATCTACTTTTGTGGTAGAGAATTGGTGGTGGTGGTTGAATCGTCGCTAGAAAAGATGGGTGGTGGTGGGTACTGGATAAAGAAGATGAAGGAATGGAATAGATGAGATGATGAAGATGGTGGGTGTTATTTTTTTAGAGAGAAAAAGAGGAGAGAGAGAGAGAGTGTGAGTTGAGGGTGAATAAGGTGGGGTGGGGTAGGATGAAAAAAAAACAATTTACCCTCATATGTAAAACATGTGATCTGACTAACAGACAAAATTAATGTCCATTAGATGAAAAGACGAAACGTTGAAGCTTTTTTAAACGTAACGGATATTTACTGTAATCTCCTTAGTTTAAGGATGAAAGCTGAAATTTACTACAACACTAAATGACGAAAAATGTAATTTACTCTATAATTTAAATAAAACATGAAAGCCGAGTGACCTAATTGGAACATTTTTAAACTTGAGTTACTTAATTTGAACAATTTTAAAACTTGATTACTATTTTAGAAAGTTACTCCATTTTAATTTTACCATAAAAACTTTTATTTTTATTTTTTTTTAAGTTTTAGTTTTATTTACAATTCTTATTTTCCCTCCTCTTATCATATATAATTTGCATTTTAAATTTGTTTTATTTTCTAATAAATTTTCTTTTCTATAATAACTTTTGTTCATTAGTTATTTAAAAAAACCGAACATGCGATTGCCTTTATTTTATTTTTGTCAACACTTCGATATAATTTATTTTTCAAATCAGAGTTTTATTTAAAATCGAATATTTTTATGGTATCGTAGGTTATAGAGAGTGCAATTACAAACCGAACATATATGAGAGAAAAACATCATTGCCAGTATTGTTGTTATCGGTACTGATATTAGTATTTGCTTCTATGGTTTCCGTTGAACGGAACCATTAACGACCAAAGTTACGCCGCATAGCGCGGGGGAAACGACTAAGCATATGACATGTTGTGCGGAGGAATACGACAAAACTCCAACCTAGCAAAGGAAAAACTAGTTTATTTTTAAATCTATAATATTTATGATTTAAGCATGATAATAATAAATTAGTAACTTTTCTAAATAAAATAATTTGCAAGGTTATAATGTGTTTAAAACACGATTTGAATGATTCCGAGCATGTGTGATTAGTTTATTTAGGATTTTATTTATAACTAGGTTATACACCCGTGTAATACACGAGTTGAATAAATTTATTAAATCAAAATAAAAAGATTTAAATCCAATAACAAAATTTATTAAAAAATTTCGGTAAAGAGAAGACGGCAAAGCAGGTTTTGTTTGCATCTGTTTTTGCAGTCCTTAAAGATTCAACCGACTTTTCTCTGTTTTTTATTTGTTTTTCAACAACCATATACAGGCCTGTAAGAGTGAATAAACTATAAAATATTATCAAGATACAAACATTACCAAAGATATTCAAATGGGCTCAAGTAAAAATTTAATCATGAACCTAGTAAAGAGGAGAGGTGGTTTAGTATAAGCATACCAATACCACTTCCAATTGCTATAATCCAGAGAACTCTCATAGACCATTCTTTAATTCTATTTGTAAACTATCATTAACATAAACAACTCTCTTTAAGTTATATAAACCAAATAAGAAAGACATATATTTGCCGACGCATATTAAATTTACTGATACTTCCATTTATAGGTGGCATAATGGGTTGTAAAAAAATACTTAATGGTAATCTGTCATTAGTAATAGTAGACCTCAAGCTTATAAAAAATATTTTGTTATTTAGTCATTGAAGGCAGTATCACAATCCTCCTACAATTATTAATCAAATACATCAATGAGAAAGCCCAAATGGAGTAACCACTGTAACAACTCAATTAACTCCAAAAGGCACACCAAACAAAGAACTCTAATCAACTCCTAAGAGGCACACCAAACAAAAAACTCATATATGTTTAAATGCCCAATTAGTGTTAACTGGTCCGGATTTTGTAAACACGATTAGAATCTTGCGAACGAAAACAATTGATACACAAGCCTTCCTAAAACCTTGATCACCGATTGTGGCCACGAGAACGAAGAAACCCAAAAAATAAAATAAGATAAATTCCAAATTTCCAATCAAGTAAGAAGTTGAGTTCACAGCATAACCGATTAACCAATTTCGCAAAAACGAACCTAAGAATTAATCACACCTCTACTGATGACTCTATAGATCATGAGGAAGATGATTGAACCCATGTAGACGGAGCGTCAGCGAGAGAAGATTGTAATCTCTCGTATTTTTATTTAACGCTTGATTAACGTCGTTATCTCTTGTAAGGGCTTGTTTTGTTATTAATGCAAGTACGAGGACTTATTTGTAATTTCTTGGAATTATTATAATTGGTTATAATTAAGTAATTAAATAATTAATAATAATAATAATAATGAAAATAATAATAAAAATAATACTAATAACAATAATAAGCATATTAAGTGCCAATCTTGTAAATAAATAAATATATATATACAAGTTTATAATTTTTAGAATTTTAGAAAACTGTAATTTATTTTTGGGCATAAGATAACAAAAATTAAAACCTCAAGGACTAAACTGTAATTCTTGGAAATGTTTAAAGTTGAACTTTGGATTAAAAGGGGAATCTTAAAAACCGTAGGGACCAAAGTGTAATAATTTAAACCAACCCCCCTATCCCCGTTTTCCCGGCCATGAACTCCGGCCACCTCCGGCCAAGAGTCCGGCCAACCCCAAAACCTCGAAAAAACCGTTTAAACTCTATTAACTCATCCTTTAAAGCTTGTGCAACAGTTTCGAACCTGGAACACATTAAAGTCGACCCTCTAACATCGGTCTCAACTGAAACCGATTAACTATCGAAACCCAAAACCGTTTTTACACCCAAACCATAAAAACAATCAAATTAAACGAACATTAACGTTCTAGTAATCATTTCGAAGTTATTAGGGTGATTAATTTTCACCTGAAATAGCATCAAACTCACTCAAACCGACCTGAAACGGCCGACAGTAATGTTGTAGCCGTTGGAAGTATTCGAGATCAAATTGAACCTATAAATTAAAGGGCTTTTGCTCGAAATGGGTTTCCTAAACTCTCTGAACTCTCAATTTGATACAAAACACACTCGCACCTCGAATTACTCAATCAAGAATAGTCGCGACTTGTCCGAACGTAAATCATCAAGAAACAACATCAATCAGGTAATTGTAGATGTTAATCAATTCGATTTTACATAGGGAATAAAAGCCCCATGACCAATTTGGGTTTAAACTTCAAATCGATTGTCAATTTGGACGATTTCAAATTAGGGTTCTTGAACCCAAATTGGGGAATCTTCTGAAAAAGTGTTTTTGTAACACCCGGCCTCTCACACCACCAATATTGTCCGCTTTGCCCACGAGGAGCTCACGGATTTGCTTTTGGTTGCCCGGGTGAAAACTTCCCGGGGGTCACCCATTCTTGGATTGCTGTCACCTGAACACGCTTAACTGTGGAGTTCTCCTCTCATCCACAGCCAATACGCCCAAAACGCGTTGGTGATAATAGATGCCAGGCATTACTTATGAACCACGAATCTCTCCTGTCCACGGCCGATGTGGGTTATATGTAGGGTGTCACAATCACCCCCCCTTTGGACTCATCATCCTCGATGAGCCCGAGAAGTCACCATCCTCAGTGAGGTATGTCCCACATCCCGAACGACACAGGAATAGCTCTGATACCATTCTATAACACCCGGCCTCTCACACCACCAATATTGTCCGCTTTGCCCACGAGGAGCTCACGGATTTGCTTTTGGTTGCCCGGGTGAAAACTTCCCAGGGGGTCACCCATCCCTGGATTGCTGTCACCTGAGCACGCTTAACTGTGGAGTTCTCCTCTCATCCACAGCCAATACGCCCAAAACGCGTTGGTGATAATAGATGCCAGGCATTACTTATGAACCAAGAATCTCTCCTGTCCACGGCCGATGTGGGTTATATGTAGGGTGTCACAATAATGTGACATCCGGTAATTTTCCGTTACCAAACTCCGTTAGTTTCCGTTAAGTCTTGCATACACGTGTCGGGAGCACACACTAGTTGTCGTTGAACGTTGGTGACTTAATAATAATTAATAATGTTAAACAAATAATTACTATGTTGATTATTAGTTGTGATTATGTGATTTAAATGTTTATTGTAACTTTATCGCGTAAAGTGGAAAAGTGTGTATCATTTCGTGAATCTTGTGATTAGTGAGATAATTTATAAAATTAGTATTGTGGACTAATAATGTTTACATTATTAAGTTAGAAACTCTCTTAAAAAGTATTTAAAAGATTAATTTGATTAAAAATACAAATTACAAGGTGTAAAGTGTAATTGTGAAAAATCAAGTTACAAAATGTAATTCCCAACCCTAAACCCCCCCCATCGGCCGCGACTAACTGCCCTCCCCCTCTCCCTTGCGAAAACCGATTGAAATCAAGCACAAATCTGCGATTTTGGACCGATTGCAAGGCATACATCGCACTAGAAGCATCCAATCTCGTCCCTTTCGCGATTTAGAAGGTAATTTCATGTTTCTTCATGTGTGTTTTGTTCTAGCCGAGAGTTTGTGTGCGATTTGGATGAATTGGTGGTCAATTGATGCTTGTTTGTTGATGTTAATGTGTTTGTTAGATAGAATGCATCTAATTAACGTCAAGTATGTAATAAAGTTTGGATTTTGGTTGTTTGTTCGTATGATTATCTTTGGCCGAGAGTTTGAAGCGATTTTGGATCAAAGTGATGTTGAGTGTTGGTTGTTTGATGTTGTAATGATGCTAGTTAGGTTGTATGCATATTAGTTAACGTCGATTTTGCATGAAAGCTTCGATTTTGATTCATGGTTCATAGGTTACTAAGAATAGTAACTTTATTTTGCATGAATTGATGATTTGATGATGTATGAATGTTATGGATGTGTTTGTGATGATGATTAGATGCTAGGTTGATGATATGAACAATTGAAAAACAAGAAGATGTCTTATAGTTCATACATTGCTAAAAATAGTAACTTTTGGTGTTGAACGTTGATGAATCATGATGATTAGGTGTTGTTGATCATGTTTAGATGTTGTCATGGACTTGAATTGGTATGTAAATGATGAATCCATGAATGTCTTGGGTGTTGATGAAATTGGGATGTACTTTCCCAAAAGGGAAACTTTATTTTTGCAAATTCTTTAACTGGATGATTTGAGCATGTTTGGGATATTAGGATCATGCTAGTGTGTTCATGGATGGTTTCTAAGGTGATTAAATGTGTTGTTTAGGTTATATGAATGTTGATTTGGTTTGTTACCTGTTTTGGCCTGTTGTGATTCACATGACTTGTATGATATTTGGTTGTATGATGGCCTAGGTAGTACATGTGATTAATGAAGTGATATATGTAATCAAGTTGTATGTTGATCATGTATGATATGCTGTTGTGTTAGTTTTAACGAATTATCACCTCTAATGTCACCAACGGGTCAAACGGGTCACTGGGTCAAATGTGTCTTGTATTCTAAAACTTTGAGTTCCTTGGTTTGTAGAGCACTTAGGGTTTCATGTTGTTTCTGTGTGCACGTACTTATGTACTCTTGTATTCTAGGTAACCTTTGAAGGGTTGTCTTTGCACCTATCACCAGTTCTCTTTAGGCATTATCTTTACACACCAGGTGAGTTCTTGCCCCACTCTTTTTAAATAATCTCTTTTGGGGAAGATAGCATACTGTTGATCACAAACGCTTTATATATGAGTGTGTATAATATTGATATAGTGCTGTTTACCATGGAAAGTCCTCACACTTTCGGATTGTTAATATTGACTAGCGGGGAAATTTGGGTAGTACTACTGGTCTGACGAACCCCACCTGTGTAACTCGAGGTCATACGGGTGCAATTTTGTCCTAACATATATACGTCACGACCTGGTAAGTCGTGACGGGAGGCAACAAACGCAACACAGTCAGCTTCGATCGCGAAATCACTATGATTAATATTTTTATGTTAATAGACTAGCTATCTATTGCAATACACTACTTATGATGTGAAAACTATTTATCGGTTTACCTATTAACGCAAACTCTTGAACTCACCAACCATGTGTTGACTTGTTTAGTATGCTATTCTTAGGTTAAGGTTGCCAGTTACCTAGGAGCACGCACGTCAGCATTGTTGAGTTGTCTACATTCGCCTTGCTTTTAAATTTGGGATTATTTTCATATTACACAATTGTGTTTGGGGCGCGTTTGTTTGCGCATTCTCTTTACATACTACTTATTTGGGTTTTCTGGTTTTAAAAACGCTTCCGCAGTATTTTAAACGTTAACTCTGGTTTTGTTTATTAATCATATAGAGTCGTTCTTGGTAACTAATGACTGAGATCCTGGAATGTCACGCGCCTCGCGGTAAAACCCCGCACGCGGATTTTGAGGGTGTGACAGTTTTAAGGTTTAATTTTGATTCTATAACATCAGTTGGGCTCAGCCTAACCGGTTAAGAACATGAGCTCCTAGGCAGGAGGTCCCGGGTTCGACCCCGGCCCCCTGCCAATATTTTTTTAAAAGGATTTTATTAACTTTTGAATTTCAGAAAATGTTTCAAATATTATTAGTAACCATATAAAAATCATTTTTATCAAAAATGATATAAAATTCATTTTCTTTTAATTTCATTAGAAAATCCACTTTAAATTATTATTTTCTTTTACTTAATTATTTTAAAGATTATAAAAAGGAAATTATAAAACATCATCAAGTATTAACTTGAAATTGTAATAAATCCCATTTAATTTTTAAATAATTTTAATTTAATGAATTCCTTATTGTTATAAAATTTAGTTACAAAATTTGTTATATATATTTTTTTTGAGAAGATAAATATATATGTACATATTTTGAAAGTACACTTATTATAATAATTAGTTTAATCTTTTAATCTATAAAATTACTATTTATTAAATAGTAAATAATGATCATTTGATAATAAAAGTTTAGCTTTTATTTATATTATTAATCATTAAAATCCTTATTTAAATTATTTAATTACCAATAATAATAACTTACATCTATTTAATAACTTGAAAATCATGGACAAATGATTTATAAATATAACACCAAAATCACCATGATTAACTTAATACGACGTTTCGTTTAGGTGAACGTTAACGAATCCTTGGCATTATATACAAGATTTATTATTCATCCTTTACTATCAGGTGAGTTCTTTCATACCCCTTTTATATATATTTTCACATTTTAGGGTGAAACATGTTAACTTTATGATAATTGCACTTGTAAACTCGTTTGAATCTTGTAAACATTTAGGTAATTCATCTTATTTGTCATGGTTGGTTGGACTTCAGTAATTACCATGTGATGACTAATATATGTACAATCATTAACTATTGCTAGCCTGGCGACGTCATAGATCTATGGGCTTGACAAGCCTACTTGGTTAATCCAAGTACACTTAGCTAATCGTTTAATCTTGTAATCTTGTAATCTATCAAGGTTTGATTGTTACATTTGTTCATCCATCCCTAATTACTTTATTCAATAACCTATGACATGAATTGCCATCTTATATATATATTTATGTATGAAAACTATGGAAAACTCACCAACATTATGTTGACCTTTTATTTTTAATATGTTTCAGGAAATGATAATGCTTAGCTTGCTATGAAGACAATATCACATCTAGGACTGGCCTAGAATAAAATAAAAATGCAATTTTTATCATTGAACGTTGAAATTTCTATGTTTTGGAACATATTCTATTTCTTAAATGTATGTCTTGAATATTGAGTTTTAATAATATTGTCATTTTAAATTAGCGTTGTGTGGCATGAACAATCTTAACCCTCACATCTCGACGTTTCCGCCGTTAAGGTTGGGGTGTGACAAAGATGGTTGAATTAATGTTGCTTGCTTGATCGTTTGAGGGCAAACTCTCGAGTTACTCATGTCAGTTCCATTTGTTTCACTAACATCTCATGCCATCATATCTACAACCCAAATCTTTAATATCAAGAATCATCTTTGTTCTATATATTGTTTCAAAACATAAAATAGATACTTAGATTTCTAACCAACTTTGTTTGTGCTAACAATGCTAGTGAAAATTAAATATTAGATCAGTTAGATGAACTTGAAACAAATTTTGATGAATATGGAAGTTATACCACTAGGGCTCTATGTGTTCTTTGAATTAGGGATAACCCCAGTAAAACCTCATATAATTTTAGCCCACACTTACAAAAAAACACTGAAAAAATTCTCATTTTTAGAACACCAAAGAAACCTATTTGTCACATGTGACTACTTAAACAAGTTAACCAATTAATAAGAAAATTAAAAACTAAAAATAATATCTATACCATTTTCAAATTATAAAATAGATTTTTTATTAAATTAATAATATTTTTTATTAAAAATATTATTTTCTAAAACAAAATTTTGTAAAATATGATGTTTTTTTTCAATACAAACTACTTTTAAAAATATATCGTTGTTTAAAACAATTTGAGTCACTAGTATATAATGCATTATTTTGGGCGGTCCTAATTTATTTTTTGAGACGGTCACTTTTAAAACCGCCTAAAAAATTTTGAAAAATTCAACACATAAAGAACCGTTCATAAGTATGTTCTTTTTGCAACGATTGTTTATTTTTTATAGCCATTGTATGTAAATAAACCTAATCGTTCATAACAATTTACTTTTTGTAGCGAATTACTTTTAAACCTCCGAAAGAATTAAGATTAATATATTTTAAGCAAATCAAATCGTAACACAAAAAACACACGTTTTGATGACCATTTTTCAAATTATATTAAAAATTTTCAATAATAACATCCACGATTACTCTCTTTTTCTTTAAATATTTTGAATATTCTTATTCATTTTTTTTACTATTTGTTTGCCACATGAACTCTACTCTCTAATGTGCTTTTTTTTTTTTCTTTTTTTTTCTCTACTCAATTCCTGTTTCTCCATTATTCAAAAATCTTTGGTTAAGGTATTCAATAAAAATTTAGTATCTTTTAAAATTATTTTACTCTTATGTTATATATATTCTTTTATTTTATTGATTTAATATATTGAATCTTTTGTTGTTAGTGATTGAAATGATATACAACATCTTACAATATTTTTATATTTTTGTATCAACGTCTTATTTACGATCTTAAGAGGTTAGTAAAATCAAACCTTTAGTCTCGTTTATGGATTTTTATGTAGTGTTTGCATATTGATTTGTCATCACATGCAGTATGTTTGTGTGTGTGTGTCTATATATATATATATATGTGTGTGTGTGTGTAATTATGTGTTATGTGTGTGTCTCTATGTATTTATTTGTTATGTGTGTATATATTATGCGTCTATGTATAAACTATTTAATATATTATTCATTTAACACGTGTTATGAAACACTTGTTAACCAATAAAAAGGTTGATTGTAATAACGTATTCGCTCTCAGTTTGGTCTTGACTGGGAGTGTGCCTACAATGACTCAAATAGGAGGAAATATAAGATAAAAAGTAAAACGGTAATATTAGGGATCACGAAACAACACATATAATTATATGGGTTAAATTTTCAGAAAAAGAATTTGAATGGACCGCCTTTTGGCAAACATAATTTGATGCACCGCTTTTAGCACAAAGAATTTTAATTTTACCAACTTTTCACACAAAATTTATACCTCACCGGCTTTTCCTATAAACAATTTAAATCTAAATCGGCATTTAAAAATTATTTCTTAGTTTCAAAATGTTTTAAAAATAATCTTTCTAAATATTTTACGAATTATCATCGTCTATAATTTTTTTAATCACCATCACTTCTATAACTCATTATGCATTTTATTGTTTTATTCTTCATCTCATGTATCTAACCTAGTTTTTAATATATTATATATATATAGTATCAGTTATTTTATCACATTCATCTTAATCTAATGGTTAAATTAATAGCTTGATATATGTATCATAAGTCATAACTAAACCTTTCATGTTATGTGATATAGTTGATTTCTATTAACATGAACTGTTTAATCACGACTAAAGTCATTAATTTGATTATGAAACTTCATCCGGAAAGGGTAGTTTTGTCACATCAACATCACGATTTAGCAACAAAATTTGTCACAATATCTAAAAAAACAGTAATGTGTTTGACTTAGCTTTGTTTTGTAAAGATCGTTTTATGATCTGATCGTATCCTTACCCTGTCTTGAATCCATAACTTCAAGATCATAAAACAACAAACTTACATATTATTATAACATCAAATTACCATAAATTTCTGTCTTAAAACTCATCCAATAATGTCTATACTCTATTAAGATACTTACATAATAAAATAACACATTAAATTGTATCACCTGGAGTCCCATTGACCATGCCAGACGCTTCAAGTTTCAACAATAATGACTTTAAAGGCTTCCAACACTTCATTATATATATACATAAGCACTTTATGTTCTCAACAATATTAGAAAACAAACACAAAACACACAAAAAATATAATGGGGTTAAAGAGCAAAGTTTTGATCATTGGTGGCACAGGATACTTAGGGAAAAGACTTGTGAAAGCCAGTTTAGCACAAGGCCATGAGACATTCGTTCTCCAACGACCAGAGATCGGTGTCGATATCGAGAAGGTCGAGATGCTGCTCTCGTTCAAGAAGCAGGGAGCGCGCCTGGTCATCGGTTCGTTTAATGATCATCGCAGTCTCGTGGAAGCGTTGAAGCAAGTAGACGTGGTTATAAGCGCGATATCGGGTGTGCATATTCGCAGCCATCAAATACTCCTTCAGCTTAAACTTGTTGATGCCATCAAAGAAGCCGGAAACATTAAGGTATACCTTTTAAAAATGTTGTGTGAATATTCACAAAAGTGTATAGTGAAGTTTTGACCAATGTCACTAACATTTTTGGTAAATGTATATTAGCGGTTTTTGCCTTCGGAGTTTGGGACCGATCCTGCAAGAATGGGGGATGCAATGGAACCGGGACGAGTGACCTTTGATGACAAAATGGTGGTTCGAAAAGCCATTGAAGACGCTGGGATCCCGTTCACCTATGTATCCGCGAATTGCTTTGCGGGTTACATGGTTGGCGGGTTGTGCCAACCTGGTCGTATTCTTCCTTCACGGGAATCTGTCGTCTTGTTCGGGGATGGCAATACAAAATGTAAGCTCGCCATAAAAATATAAGTTTTTCGTATATATTGATCAACCATGATTCATATCTTTATATACGAATAGCTAACTCCATAAAAGATACAAAGATAATGATTAAGGGGTAATAACTACCCTAATATTCAAACTAGAGATAAAACTTAAGGTAAGTGATAAATAACTTTAAAAAAAACTATCACAAATAATAAATTTGGCTAAGAGCTTTGATCTACCATCTTTGTCGGTTGACGAATATGATCTAGTTAGTACGGGTGAGTATCTCGTGGGCCGACGCGAGAAAATCCATGAACTGAACCAGACATGACCTGGACCAACACGAAAATCAAAAAATCTATCTGGTCCTCGGTTCTCGTTTTTCTCATTATTCGGTTTCGCTCCCGGGCCACTCGTGTCCTTGACCTATGATCACCTTAAGAGTAAGCATGTTGCATGCACCCCCAAGAAAACCGTTGAACTAACCCGGATTGGATGACGACCGGCCCAAGCATTATTTGGTTTTCATCATGGGCCGGTTTGGTCCAGGTAGGTCCGGTCCTTGACCTATGATCACCAAACTAACTTACTATGGAATCAAGATTTTGAGTAGTTCAGACGTCTTTTTCTATGGTTGAAAAGAAAGGAAAAGAAGCTAGTATGATGAAATATAACAAGGAAACAAACACTTTGCTTCAATTGATGTTACTTCTGGTTTGATGGTATATATGTTTACATATGTGCAGCGATATTCGTGGACGAAGACGACATAGCGGCATATACCATCAGAACCATCGATGATCCCCGGACTCTTAACAAGACGCTCTATATCAGGCCCCGCGAACATTCTTTCGCAACAAGAAGTTGTAGGACTTTGGGAGAAGCTCATCGGAAAAGAACTCCATAAATCATATCTCTCCGCACAAGAGTTTCTCAATATCATGAAAGGTGACATTTTTTTCTCGTGATACATTATTTGTCATTTATGTCATATCTAAAGTAGGCGTGTTTAAAAGCTATTTTTACAGCTTAATGGTTTGGTTAGATTTAAAACTTGAAATTACCCGTGTTACCTAATGTTTTCAGAACTGGATCGGATAGCAAACTAGTCATCTTACCGGTTCGCTGGTTTGACCGGTCAGATCGGACGAACTAGATTTTAAGAAAATCGATGTCATAAGAAATTAAAAACTAAAAGTATTTTTATATATCTTATTTATAACAAAGTATATATTAATATATGTTTTGATGTGGATTTGCAATTTCAATAAAACATAAAGACTTAAATAACTATGATTTTAAAGGGGGAAAAAATTAAAATCCTGGTCTGACCACCCGATGTGATTCAACTGGTTCACTATTTGACGGTTCAACTTAAAACTACCCAAATAGGCATAACCGGACCAGTTTCATGGCTGTATCTCGGGTCTACATGTCAGATCCCTCCGGTCTGTCCGGTTTGAAATAGTGGTCTTATTTCTATATTTTTATTCATTTTTGAAACATATAGTTATGTAAATGTAACTTTTTACAATGTTATAGAGCAAGACTATGCAGAGCAGGTCGGGTTAACTCACTACTATCATGTATTCTACGATGGATGTCTTACGAATTTCGAGATCGGAAAAGATGCCGAAGAGGCTTCTGCTCTCTACCCCGATATCAAATACACCATAGTGGAGGACTATCTCAAACGATACCTTTGATTCCCAATATGCATAATATTGTACGCTTTAATTGCTTTATGTTCGTGTTTTCATTGGTAACATGTATTGTATCAAAATGGTTAATAGTGTTATACGATGAATACGATCGGGCACACAATTGTTTTCTTTTGTTTACATCTTTGTTTGACCTAGATGCATACTCCATGTATGTCATAGCATAAAGTTGCGTTTAGTCAGAAAGCGAACCGGACGACGTAACGATTCACCAGTAGGACGAAATTCATAAATTGGATAATATTTATAAATAATATAAATATCCCAATAAATATATTAAAGTATAAACCAAGTTTTTATCCTTATTTTATTAAAAGTTAAAATAACGAGGAGTTTTAATCATTAATATTTGAAAAAATTGACTTAGGCCTTGAACCGCCAAACCATGGCCTGAACCAGACAAAAAAAATTTGAACTATAAGAACCGGCAGATTCAACAGCCAGACGCCAAGTGTCACTTCAACAGTCATGTTTTTTTCATGTGTGGTTGTATCCTGATCATGTATTTTGGAGGCTAAACCTCATAGAATTAACAAGGAAACGTGTCGCTAAAAAGCAACCGCAGTCAGCCAGTCATAAAGGCTCGCAGAATTAACGGCAGAAGTGATTAACCAAGGAGGATGAGGGTTTGGCCGGCATCTCATTGCCTTACGTAGCACTGCTTCATGAGATATGAGGTTTTCTTCCCTTTTAATGATGTATTATTAAATAATTAATAGTTAAAACTTAATCTTGTATATTATTAAATAATCTTGTATATATATACCTTTCATTGATAAAATTTTAAAAGTTGTTTTTGTGAATGATGAAACTATAGATTTAAAAATTAAATAATATATCTGTTATTAAATAATTACATTAATTACTAATAGTATCATTTAACTTTTTTTTTCGATTATATTTTTTTTTTAATAAATTAAGAAATAGATCTTTTACTAATGTTATTTTAAAGAAACAATTTTTTATAAAATAAAATTTTTTCTAAAACATCAATTCTGTTAAAATTCAAAAATTTTAAAATTGGTGTTTTTAATAGTAAGAGTTAATTGCATAAATGATCCCTGTAGTTTATCCAAAATAATAGGTTTTGGTACTAAAAGTTTTAAGTAACAAGTTATCGTATTTTGTTTTCAATTTTGTAACAAGAATGGGTATTAATGCTAACAAACGTTAAGTTTTCTATTAAATTTAAACAAAATGACTAAAAAATCCTTTAATAAGCTATTTTTGTAAATATCTCTTTTGTTCAAGGACTATTTGTGTAATTAACTATAACTTAAAAAAACCCAACCCTTCACTCATCATCGCCATCGCTATTATCTATCCCCGTCGGCCACCATCACACCATTTATCACCGTCTAACCGCCACCATCTTCCGAACCCTTTCCTTCACTTTTAATCGCCAGCCATCTTGCCCATCAGCCACCACCCAGCACCCACAAACATTCTCGCATTGAATTCAGATCCAACCATCTCCCTACCCCACTAAATTGAAGCAAAAACAACAGTTAACCCTAATACATATCACAAATTAAAATTAACCAAACCCCTAAAACTTAATTACATGTAAGAAATCAAGCACTACTGTCAGTTTAGAGACAAAATCAGCACAGGATTTCTTCCCCTAAGTCCGGGTTCTAGGTCAATTTTTATTTCGATGATGAGCGAAGGTGCAACAAGAGAAGAAGGAGGCGTTGCCGTTGGCGTTGATGCAACGACGATTCAGTGAGATAGGAGGGGATTGGTGGAGGAAGCATTGATGCAGCAATAAATTATAGGGTGCAATGGCGGAGGAGGTGGATGTTGGGTGGTGGCCGGCATTGGTGGCGACCCACATTGGTGTTGGCCACCGTGGTAGGGGTGTTGCATTTGAGTGGGATATTAGAATTTAAATTTTATATATATATAAAAACACATATGTTATTTAAGTAAATTATAGAAGTAACCGCTCACTTCATTTAAGTAATCATTCCCTTAAAAGTTAAATGACTAAAATGTCCTTGATCTCAACAGAAAACTTAACGTCTGTTAGCCTTAATATCCATTCTCGTTATAAAATTGGAAACACAATACCCCAACATGTTACTTGAAACCTTTAGTACCAAAACCTGTTATTTTGTATAAACCACAAGGATTATTTATGTAATTAACGCTAAAAGTAAATTTTGAAAAACCAAAAACAATTAAAATTGGGAGTTATCAAATAAGAGAATTTTTTGAAATTATATTTTCTAAAATGGTTTGTTTTGAAACAAAATATTTAATTTTTTAGAAAAAAACAAAAAAAGTTTAAAAATCAAAGTTTAAAAAGTTGATATCATTTATTACTTAGTTATTACTCAGACATAATTTTCATCATATATTAATTATAAAATATCGCTTTATAATTAATAAATTTTCAATATATTTAATATTTTATTTATTTAACCGTGTAACACATGATTTAACTAAATCTAGTTCTATGATAAATTTAAGAGTATAAATACATAAAGAAAGTAAAAAAAAAAAAAAAACTCGAATTAAACTGGTCGTGTTCATACACCCCACGAATACATACGGGGTGCTAGGGTTTGTGTGTGGTCTTAGTCAGTGCAAATGTATATCTACCACAGTCTTCTTTCAAAGGAAACAACTCTCTTGATACTCAAAATACCTATCATATCGAGGATCCTTTGACAAATCGAAGCACATTTGGTGCTCTACATGTCTTGAATCATCTTGATATCTCTTATGCAATGAATAATGTTTAACAGTCTCTTCACACCCTATTGATCGTCATTAGTATGTAATCGATCAATAGTATTAATCTTGTAGTAAGTATCATTCATGGACTCATCATTCGTAGATCGACTCATTTTAGTACTCATGCATATGTTGGTGCAGATTGTGTGGACGTTCATATAATCATCAATCTGCCATTGAATGTTATGTTTTTTTTGTAAATAATCTCATCAATTGAAGGTTCAAGAAACAACTCACAACAACCAGAACTAGCTACCACTGAGGCAGAGTACTAGTCCCTTGATGACAATATAGTAAAGCTTCTTTGGATTATGTCCACACTCGGGTTACACAATCTAAGTATGGTTTGATCATTTTGGTGTCACTTACCTTGCAGCTAATACAACCTTTTTCACTAGAGCACCAAACATCTAGAGGTTCATCTGCATTTCATATAAGACATGGTGGTCGCTCTAGATCTTCTTGTTCGTCACATACCCACTCGTGTTCAACTTGTAGCTTCACAAATATTTGATTTTCTTTGCTCCAAGCTCAACGTATAAGCTTCATGTTGAAGACTACACGCACATCTTACGGGGGCATGTTAGAATATTATCATCCACCCGCTATTAAATATTTTTGATTTTTTTAGTATCGGGATATCATCTTTAAGTTGTTAATTAACCAAACATCTAACGTAATTTTTTTCGTTGTTATATTTATTCTTGTGACACCTTTATAAAGGTTGAACCTTTTTTATCAAATAATAATTTTTATATATAATTAACATAAGTAAATATTCAACTACTAATTCAAATTATTAATTATATCTGAAGTCACATTGAACACGACCATATGCTTCAAGTTTCAGAAAAGATTACTTTAAAGTCTTCCAACAGTTCATTATATATATAACCACTTTATCATGTTCTGATCATAGATCGAATACACACACCAGAAATATCATATAATATAATGGCGGGGTTAAAGAGCAAAGTTTTGATCATTGGTGGCACAGGATACTTAGGGAAAAGACTTGTGAAAGCCAGTTTAGCACAAGGCCAGGAGACATTCGTTCTCCAACGACCAGAGATCGGTGTCGATATCGAGAAGGTCGAGATGCTGCTCTCGTTCAAGAAGCAGGGAGCGCGCCTGGTCATCGGTTCGTTTAATGATCATCGCAGTCTCGTGGAAGCGTTGAAGCAAGTAGACGTGGTCATAAGCGCGGTATCGGGTGTGCATATTCGCAGCCATCAAATACTCCTTCAGCTTAAACTAGTTGATGCCATCAAAGAAGCCGGAAACATTAAGGTACACCCTTTAATATAGAATCCACATATATAATGATTTTCTAAGTGAAGTTTCACCTAGAAATTTTGTACCTTGCAATTTTAAGCAAGTTCTATAGGTGTCCATATTTACAGATGTGTGATTCAAACAGTACATGCTACAAAACAAGGCTTTTGCGACCAAAGAAGAAAAGTGTCATAAATCTGAGACAAACTTTAGCGACAAAATATCCGTCACTAACATGCAACCGAATTTGCGAGGGAAAATTTTTATGAATTTGCATCTGAAAGATTTTTGAATAACGGATTTGCAAGCGCCCAAGTTTGCAATTGTTTAGAGACGGAATTAAGTCGTTCACGATTACAAAATAATATATTGGCTCATGTTTTTTTTTTAGTTAAACATCGAATTTAATTACCAAACAACGTGAGTAACTAATTAAAATTGAGTAAAGCTGATTAATTTGTTGTGGTGAAGTTTTGTGCATTTCAATAACATCTAACAATAATGATTTAACAGCGGTTTTTGCCTTCGGAGTTTGGTACGGACCCTGCAAGAATGGCTGATGCAATGGAACCAGGACGAGTGACCTTCGACGACAAAATGCTGGTTCGAAAAGCCATTGAAGACGCGGGGATCCCGTTCACCTACGTATCCGCGAACTGCTTCGCGGGTTACTGGGTTGGTGGGTTGTGCCAACCCGGTCATATTCTTCCTTCACGGGATTCGGCTACGTTGTTTGGTGATGGCAATATAAAATGTAAGCAACTTATATATGATATATATATCATGGACAACGACCAAATATCTGTCCATTGATGAATTCAAAAGTGACGTCTTATCGAATCTCTCTTTTAGAAATTAAGGAGAATTACTAAAATAAATAGATAAATAGACATTTGACCACTTTCACAGGGTAACAATTCACCAACAAATTTAAGAAGATAAACATGGAATGTGGCCATCCCACTAAACAAACTTTTTACCTTTATCAAATATCTACAAACTGTATTTATTACTTTTTTCAATATTACATTTTCTATTTTTACAAATTTTAATTTTTAAATTTGATGAAATTTATTATTGTTTCCTAATTTTCCAGACTTCATTTTGTATTTTTATATTTGAAGTAATTATGCATCAAAGTAAATTTTATTAATATTTAATTTGAGAGAGTCACGAATATATTCTAAGTTTTTACAGATTTTAATTTTTAAATTAATAGAATATATTATTATCTGTATATTCGTTTACATGGCAAGATTTAAACATGTGAAGCCATTGGTTGGTAGAACAATTTGTTAAAAGTTGTTTTCAATGTTTATATAATTATATTGATAGAATAAATATAATATATGGCCGGAAGGTTAGATGAAAAAAAATATTCTAAGTTTACATATCCGATCAAGCTTCAAGGGCACGAGCTTTTTATTGTAGCGTAGATTTAACAAGTTTTTCTAAAAAAAATTTGGTGTTGAGTTTTATATAATCTATCAATATGAGTATGATCATATTTAATTAATTTAATACACTTATAAGGATATGTCAAATAGAGCATGCGTAGAGTTAAAGTTAATTATAGTGACTAGTGAACGATAGCGAACGCGTATTGGTTTTAATGGTATTATTAAATCAATAATCTTCACGTATATGAGCACATTGTTGGTTTGTTTGTGCAGCAATATTCGTGGACGAAGATGACATAGCAGCATACACCATCAGAACCATCGACGATCTCGGACTCTTAATAAGACCCTCTATCTCCGACCACCGGAGAACATTCTTTCGCAACGGGAAGTTGTGGGACTTTGGGAGAAGCTCATCGGAAAAGAACTACATAAATCACATCTATCCAAACAAGAGTTTCTCAATGTCATGAAAGGTGACACTTTTTCTCCTAATACATCATTATTTTAATGAAACCGCCCGTATTACCTTTTCATTTCTTTATTGCTATTTGAAACTTGAAACTGTCCGTCTAACATTATTATTTCTATATTTATATTTATATTTGGAACATATAGTTACGTACATATATGTAACGTTTTATATTTTTTACAGAGCAAAACTATGCGGAGCAGGTCGGGATGACTCATTACTATCATATTTTCTACGATGGGTGTCTCGCGAATTTCGAGATCGGAAAAGATGCTGAAGAGGCTTCTTCCTCTACCCCGATATCAAATACATCAAAGTGGAGGACTACCTCAAGCGATACATTTGATTACCAATATGCATAATATTGTATTTTCTGCTTAAGTTTGTGTTTTCGTTTGTGGCAAACGTTGTGGAATAAGGGCATATAAGTAAGCTCTTTTGTCATTTTGTTACCTTTATTAATACATCCCTCTTAATTAACTTTAAAGCTACCATGGTGTTGTTGAGGATGCTTTCATGCATTCACACCTTCTACACCTACTTCTTAGCTTATCGTCACTTTTTAAACGTCCTTATGCCCCTAACATTTTTCAATTAAGTGGGACCATGGATACTAATGATCCTTACTGTTGGTGATAAAAGTAAAAAATGTATGGTTAGTAGTTTTGGGTGTGATTTGCATAGTTAGCAAAGGTTAGGGGTACAAAGTGTATAGTTCTCAATCTCAGGTTATCATCTACTTTATACGTGTTTCATTATATACAGAATTTACAATTTTCTTCGTTTTTGGTTTTTGGTGTTTACTTTGAAACAAATTGGGATTGAATGTGTTTTCTAGTTGTGTGTTTCTTTGATATTTGATTGTATGTGCATAGGCTTATTTGTTCCTTTTGATCTTTGTTTTAAACAGAAGTCAACCTTTGACGTCAGATTTGGGGGAGTAGTATGAGTTTTAAATTGAAAATCATAAGAAATTAGTTAAGGGCAGTTGTGTGTTTTTTTTTTAATTTTTGGTGTAGATATATTTGTGTGTGCTTATTTGTTCCTTTTCATCTTTGGTTTAAAAACAATCAAATGACCTTTGACATTAGACTTGGATAATTAAGGATTGAGTATTGTATTCGTTAATTGAGGATTGATATATTTGTGTGTGTTATTTGTTCTAAACATCTATATCTATATATAATACTAAAAGAGTAACTTAAAGGGACACTTGAACATTCCTAGACCCCCTAAGTTTGTTTTTCTCGTCTCTCTCCTCTTAAATAATTACCTAAATTAAAAAATATTAAATAATTTTAATTATTTTAGATTAATTTTTTTAATAAATTAATAAAGATGTCTTTTTATTAGTGTTATTTCTAGAAAATAAATTTTTATAAAATAAGAATTTTTCTAAAACATCTAACTTTTTTAAAATATAAAATATTTTAGAATTGGTATTTTAAAAAGTAAATTTTTATATAAACTAAAAATAATTAAAATTATGAGTTATAATAAAAAAAAATTAAAAATTACATTTTTAATACGGTTTGTATTGAAAAAAAAATGTTTAATTTTTTTTTGGAAAATAGTTTAAAATTGATATCATTATTTTATTACTTATAGTTATTACTCATACGTAATTTTAATCATATCTTATTTTAGAATATCATTTTATACTTCATAAATTTTATTATATTTAATATTTTATTTTTTCAACCCGTATAATACATGGGTTGACTAAAGTTAATATTAAATAAATAATAATCAACAACTAATTAGAGATATTATGAACACTTATAGACGATCCAACCCGATTCAATACTATATCCTATATCTGATGATATGGTCAAAATAATTCAAAATTGATCTCATTATCGCACGCAACTTTTCAATGTATATTATTCAAATCTTAATTTCTTCATACTAATATCCTCACACCACTCAATATCTAGCTCACGATTTGACTTGTCAAAGGATTCCTTTGAAGTCTAAAAGAAGCCAATTTTCTTTGGTTGTATATTTCGTTATGAAAATAAACAAAAGTTAAGGTCAATCTCTGTCAAGAGTCGGCTTGTACTTAAAAGAGCCTATTTTTACGCATGGTCAGCTTTATGTCGTCTAGTCACAAGTTAAGAGTAAAGATGGATTGAAACTCTTAGCTTTAGATAATGAGGGCAAACCTACTAATGTTACTACAAATGTAGTTTACAAGGATGTTTAGGCTCATTTGTGACCTTATAATCGAAAGTTGTTATGTATTATTTAATATATAGCACACTTGGTTTTATTTTTGTTTTAATGTTATTTAATATTTAACTTTTCTATTTTCGTGTAATACACGTGTAACTAAAGCTAGTATAATATATGTTAATAGAGATTCTCAATCAAGAAGGAATATATTTGAATCCAATAAAAATTATTGTAAAAAAATGGATTTGTATGAGAGTGTAAACGGGAGACATAGCTCAGTGCAAGAACTAAAAACCATGGCTATTAAAATTATATTCACATAATCGTATCATTTTTATCTGTAGATTTAAGTTTGAGAAGACATAACGCACAACTAGATAAGGTTTTCTCACATAGCTGTGTAAATTTGATAAAAGTAAAAACTTTAAGAAACTACAAGGGACGGGTATGTAAATTATAATCACAAGGATAAAATTAGGGTGTTACACAAACCTCTACAAGGAAAGTCATGTCAACACAAGGCTAGTGTCTAGTGATACACCAACTAAAAAACCCAAGACTCCATTAGCCACAGTAGAAGAACCAATGTGACAATGTCCACATCAACTTATCAAACGGAAAAACAAATTCAACATCTTCAAATGTATTTATGTGTCTATTTGTAAATACGTCTTAACAGAAAAGAGAAAGAAAGTTTAGCTCTAAGTATGTGGCACCACGGGTGTAGTTTCCGTCAACCGCTTTTCCTAAAAGACAAAGGGTGCTTCCAACACTGGCTCACTATTCATAAAACTTGCCATATTCAGTAGTGGTTTTTTAATATCTTTAATATAATAAATTATATATATTAATAATCATCAATTTCTCACCGCATAATGGATTGTATTTTTAGTATTAGTGGGTTGTACCCACTTTTGGATTTTATTTTTTAATTTGAACCTTAATACTTAGTGCGTAATGGTTTGTATTTTTAGTTTTAGTGGGTTGTACCTATTTTTGGATACTTTTATCTTTAATTTTTATTACCTTTAACTCCAATACTTTGCATATTATACAATAAACCCTTATAACTTTTCACTTTCAGCTTTGGTATCCTATACTTTTTATCTTTTCAAAAATTTCGCTTTATGTTTCGGTCTAAAGTTTACGAGTTAACACGCCATAACACATGCATGTGGTTCACGTTTTTACGTCTATCCCGTTTAACGACTCCTTCACAACTCGCGGGGTCCTAGACCGACTTAGTTATCGTTTTTAAAGTTTTACGTTTCACGTGCATTGTTCAACAAGTTTACGCCAACTTTTCGTTTATTTTTATTTTTTTCTTTTTTATTTTCTTTTTACATGAATTTTTTTGGACTTGATGGGCGCTAACAGTGGTGCGACATTGATGATATGTGGCAATTTTATGCCCCGCCCGCAACGCGGGGGCTTAGTACTAGTACTAGTTTAATAATAATAACAAAGAAAATAATATAATAATCACAAAAAAAATCAAATATTACATAACAATAGAATTAAATAAAAATACATCACAACAAAAGAAATTTTATATGATTTTTAGCATAAACTGAACATGATTTTAGCGGTTTTTCAACAAAATAAATAAGAAAATAGAGTTGTTTTATGCGTTGTTGTACAAATCAATTGCGGTATTGAAGATGAAATCTCATTTTAAATAAGTTATTATTGTCAAAAAAAAATTAGTTATTGAATAATTATTTCGAAAAAAATTGTTATTAAAATAAATGTACCAAAAAAGAAATAATAAAATAATTTTTGATACATTTGATTTTTTGGCTTAGATCTGCCACTACGATGTTGTATGCATCTAGGTCAAATAAAGTTGTAAACGGAAGGAAGCAACTGTGTGGTTGATTGACCGTACTTATTCCTTGCATAACAAATAAATCATTTTGATACAATGCATAGTACCAATGAAACACAAACTTAAATCCAAACGTACAATATTATGCGTATTGGTTATAGATCAAAGGTATTGCTTTAGGTAGTCCTTCACTTTGATGTACTTAATATCTGGGTAGAGACCACAAGCCTCTTCAGCATCTTTTTCTATCTCAAAATTCACAAGACAACCATCATAGAATACATGATAGTAATGAGTCAACCCAACCTGTTCCGCATAGTTTTGCCCTATATAAATAGTAAAAAGTTACATATACATAACACTATGTTCCAAAAAATGAATAGAAAAACAAATTTATATAGGTGAGACACCTTGTTTCATGTTTCAAAAAAACAAAACAGATAAACTATGAAAACTGAATCATAAACTTGACTAGAAACGGTTTTTGAACACAAATATGACATAAATAGTAAATGATGTATTAGGAGGAAAGTGTCACCTTTCATGATATTGAGGAATTCTTGTTTGGAGAGATATGATTTATGGAGTTCTTTTCCGATGAGCTGCTCCCAGAGTCCTACAACTTCCCGTTGCGAAAGAATGTTCGCAGGTGGCCTGATATAGAGGGTTTTGTTAAGAGTTCGGGGATCGCCGATGGTTCTGATGGTGTATGTTGCTATGTCGTCTTCATCCACGAATATTGCTGCACATATGTAAACCATTAAACCAAGAGTAACATCAGTTGAAGCAAAGTGTTTGTTTCGCTGTCATATTTCATCATAGTAGGGGTGTACAAATGACGGTACGGTTCGGTTCGGTTTTATGGTCCACCAAAAACAAAACTGATGGCTGGTTTGGTTATTGGAATTTAAGCAACCAAAATCAAGTATCTATTTTGATTTCGGTTCGGTTTCGGTTATTTTTTGTTTGTTTATTTTGAAGTTGTAAGTCTGGTTACAGAGGTTGGTGTATTGTTTTGAATTTTTCTGAACATGTTCCAAGCATACAAATACATTACAAATACATGAAAATATGTTTCAAATACATAAAAATACATGGAACCACATGAATAACACATAATATATAGCTCCAGGTCTGTTTCAACCTTTCAGTTATTGAAGAAGGGAAAACCAAAACCATAACTGATTGGTTTAATTTTGGCCAAATCTTAACCGTAACCATTCGGTTTTCGGTTTTACTTAATTTCGTTACCTCTCTGTACGAAGAGGTGAATCATGGTTTATCAATATATGAAAAACCCTTAATTTTGTCAGCGAGCTTACATTTTTTATTGCCATCCCCAAACAATATGACGGATTCCCATGATGGAAGAATTTGACCAGGTTGGCACAACCGCCACCATGTAACCCGCAAAACAATTTGCGGATACATAGGTGTACGGGATCCCAGCGTCTTCAATGGCTTTTCGAACCACCATTTTGTCATCAAATGTCACTCGTCCTGGTTCCATTGCATCCCCCATTCTTGCAGGATCGGCCCCAAACTCCGAAGGCAAAAACCGCTAATAAAAATTTACAATAATGTTAGTGACAATTATTCAAACTTCACCGTACACTTTTCTATGAGCATGCACACGTAACTATAAATGTTAGTGCACAATCTTTTTAACAGGATCCTATTTTTAAAAGGGCATATATACCTTAATGTTTCCGGCTTCTTTAATGGCCTCAACAAGCTTAAGCTGAAGGAGAATTTGATGGCTGCGAATATGCACACCGATATCGCGCATATAACAACATCTACTTGCTTCAAAGCTTTAACGAGACTGTGGTGATCGTTAAACGAACCGATTACCAGATGAGCTCCCTGCTTCTTGAACGAGAGTAGCATCTCGACCTTTTCGACATCGACACCGATCTCTGGTCGTTGGAGAACGTATGTCTCATGGCCTTGTGCTAAACTGGCTTTCACCAGTCTTTTCCCTAAGTATCCTGTACCACCAACGATTAAAACTTTTCTCTTTGACTCCATTTCTCTTGTCTGTTTTGAGTGTGTTTTCTATTGTTGGGACATGAAGTGATTATGTATATAATGAAGTGTTGGAAGCTAGCCTTTAATTAAAGTCACCGTTGTTGAATTTTGAAGCGTATGTCATGGTCAATGGGACTAATACAGTATCATTTAATTTAATCTATATCTATATATATCTATATATAATACTAAAAGAGTAATTTAAAGGGACACTTATATTTTTAGGCCCCGTAAGTTTATTTTTTCCCGCCACTCTCTCCTCTTAAATAATTACCTAAATTAAGGAAAAATTAAATAATTTTAATTCTTTTTTAGATTAATTTTTAATAAATTAAGAAAGATGTCTTTTTATTAATGTTATTTCTAGAAAACAATTTTTTATACAATTAATTTTTTTTCTAAACATCTAACCTTTTTAAAAATATAAAATATTTTAAAATTGTTATTTTTAAAAAGTAATTTTTTTTATAAACTAAAAATAATTAAAATTAGGAGTTATAATAAAAAAATTTAAAAATGGCATTTTTAATACGGTTTGTTTTGAAAAAATGTTAAACTTTTTTTGGAAAGAAAATTTAAAAATTGATATCGTTATTTTATTAATTATAGTTATTACTCATGTGTAATTTCAATTATATTTTATTTTAATTATTATTTTATACTTTATAAAATTTTATTATTTTAATAATTTATTTTTTCAACCAGTATAATACACGGGTTTTACTAAAGTTAATATTAAATAAATAATAATCAACAACTAATCAGAGATATGATGAACATTTATAGTTCGATCCAACCCGATTCAATACTATATCTCTATATTGATTACAGGGTCAAAATAATTCGAAATTGATCTAATTATTGCACATAACTTTGGATTGTATATTATTCAAATCTTAATTTTTTCATACTAATATCCTCACAGCCACTCAATATCTAGCTCACTATTTGACCCGTCAAAAGTATTTCTTTTAAGTCTAAAAGAAGACAGTTTTCTTTGATTGTATATTTCAATATGACAATAACAAAAATAAAGTCAATCTCTTTCAAGTGTCAGTTTATACTTGAAAGAACCTATTTTTACGCATGATCAGTTTTATGGCATCTTGTCACAAGTTAAGAGTAAAGATAGATTGAAGCTTTTAGTTTTAGATAATGAGTGTAAACCTACTAATGTTACTACAAATGTAGTTTACAAGGATGTTTTTGGTCATTTGTGACCTTATAATCAAATTTTATTATGTCTTATTTAATATATAACACACTTGATTTTATTTTTATTTTATGTTATTTAATAATTAACTCTTCACACATCCGTGTAATACACGGGTAACTAAAGCTAGTCTAATCTATATAATAATAAGTGAATGAACGTGTTATTTGTCTCGTAATAAATAAGTTTGTTTCTCACTTTCATTTAACTTCTAAATCTTTTTATGTTTCATTTTCTACATGACTACATCTAATAAATCTGTTTTTTCCCCTTCTTTTACTTAACTACTAAATCTTTATTAGTAATATTACAATATTAATTTTTTTTCCAACTAGTGTGATATATATAAGAGTTTCTACCCTATTAGTTATATACATACTGATTTTATAAACATATTTCATAATCGAAATTAATGATTTTAGTCGATTAAGTAATTAGTGGTTCTTTGTTACTAGAAATCAAATGTCACGTAACATAAAATGGTATAAGTAATTTGAACTTTGAAGCGCCATTTTGATATATTCAAGACAGCTACTTAACGACGAGTTTGTGACATATAAAATCTGTCACTAATTTATAGCGAAAAATGAGTAAAGTTGATTAATTTGTTGTAATGAATTTATAAGCAATTTCATTAACATCTAATATAAAAGATTTAACAGCGGGTTTTGCCATTGGAGTTTGGTAAAACTGAAAGAATGGCTGATGCAATGGAACCGGATAAATGACATTTGACGACAAAATGGCAGTTCAAAAAGCCATTAAAAGACGATGGGATCCCTTACACCTACGTATCCGCAAATTGCTTCACGGGTTACTGGGTTGGTAGGTTGTGCCAATCGGGTCATATTCTTCCTTCACACCATTATTTCATGTTGTTTGGGGATGGCAATATAAAATGTAAGCTACCTATATGCAACATATCATTGGTAACTACCAAATCTTTGTCCATTGATGAATTAAATCTAGGATGTGATGTCTCATGTATCGAATCTCTCTACAGTACGTAAGGCGTCTTTTTAATTCTTTAAATGATAAAAAAGGATTAAAATTAAATATCTATACTAATATATCAAAATGTATAGAAGGCATTTGACATTATTTAACACTGTCCACCTAGGATTTGGCTAACACTACTAGAATTAAAGTTAAGTATTTAATGATACATTAAATCTAATATGTTATTTATATATTTTTCAAATTAAAAACAGATTTTTTTTTGATAAATTTAAAACATTTTTTCTAAACATAATTTATGAAATATGAAGTTTTTTTAATACAAAAAATTAAAAATGACATTGTTCGAAAAATAATTTTTCAAAAATTTTTTGGAGTGTTTAAAACAAAAATTTTTAAAGCACAGAAAAATTTAAAGATGAAACTTTAGAAAAATGTTATGCTTTATTATCTAAAGTTGTTATTATGCATAATTTTATTCATATTTTATCTTAAAAAATATTATATAGTTTCTAAATATTAATAAATAACCATTAATTTAATACTTTCATTCAATTTATATAGTATACGGTTTTTTGTGATTGAATATTAGAGGAAAACAAATAAATTCTAAGTTTACATATCCGATCAGCACGCCTCGAGGCACGAGCTTTTTGACCGCAGAATAGATTTAACTAAGTTTTTCCAAACATTTTGATGTTGAGATTTATATAATCTGCCCATATGAGTATTTATATTTAATTGGTTTATTACACTTTTTAGTGTATGGATATGTCAAAAAGAGCATGCGTAAAGTTAAAGTGAGTTTTTTTTTATCAAAAAGATGTTAAGAAAAATATTTATTAAAATGATGTGGTCTAAAAAATACCATATTAGTATAAATTTTTGCAACAAAACAACCTTATTATAAAAGATTAGTAAAAAAGAAGATCAGATCTTCTCTCCTAAGATCTTCACCCAGCCATCTTCATCTTTATAATTGTTATCCATTAGCTAATGTGAGGTTAGCTTATTTGATAGAGGATTTATCTTTTAAAAAAAAAATCTTGAGTTCAAACCTAAACAATAGTTTAATTTGATGTAATATAAAAGTAGAGTGGATTTATCGTTTAAAAAAATAATTGTTATCCATTAAACTGAAATATGTCACACACACCCACAGATACAATCATGATATTTAGGCTCTAAGAGCAAGATATCAAATCATAAGTCAATGCCAACAGACTGATCTCGAGATTTTGATTTAAATTGTAATGTTTTTAATTTAGGCGTTGGAATAGTCAATTAAGCTAAAATAAAAAATCTCTAATCCTCTCATTGATTTCTTTATAGAAACAAAATTACATCAAATTGGGTTTTGCTCTTTGTCAAGAGCTTAAATCATTCTAAGTAAAGATAATTGCAAGTGGAAATAACTTAAAGCTGGGTTGTGAAATATAATTGGTTGTGGTATTTCACTTCAAGTTGATGTCATTGAACCCTCCCTTTTGTTTTTTAAATCACTGATTTGTTCTTCATCAACAAATTGAATCTTGGGATTGCTTTTTATTTTACCCGTCCCGCGTTGCCGTGGCATCGTATGCGGAGTGATGACTTATAGATTTTAATAAAGCCGCTCGTTTTCAAATTAAATTTACGTCAATACGTAAAGTAACTTAAATTTAAACCGTTGAATGAAAAATATTATATTTGATCGGACTTTTTTCCAAACAAAAATTATGTCCAAACATAAACTTACAATCATTCCGACTTGTTTCCGAATTAAATTTACGTCAAAATATAGAGTAAATAAAAACGTATTATATTTGACCCAATGCATTTTCAAACAAAACTTACGCTGAAATGTAGACCAACCCTAAGTGTACATAAAAATAAACACAAAAACATTTATATTTGACCCAACTAATCTCTGAACAAAACTATGTCAAAACGTAGACGTATGTCGGGATGTAGACAGTGTAAAAGCATATATAAAGTTAAGCACGTAAACATTTTCTATTTGACACGTCATTTCTGATTACGTCCAAACGTAGACGGATTCAATTTTATATTGTACAAAGGTAAACCCGAAACTTTAAAAACTTAAGGGGTTAAATTGATATTTTATAAAGGTTTTAAAAAAGTGGAGGTGAAAATGTCAAAATCTAAAATTGAGGGGGAGTAAAGGGTGGTGGAAAACCCCACCGACCGTTACTTTTAAGTTACAGTTAATGTGAACCGTTAATTTTGTCGCAGCCATTTCTTCTTACTTGTAGTGAGTGATAGCAAACACGTGTGTATTCGGTTTTAATAGTATTAAAATTTTCTGCTATAATAAAATAGTAACTAAATGAACACATAACAACACCACATTTATTTTTTTAGAATTTTTTCGATGCTCTCTCTTATTAAATAAGAATTGTTAATAATACTATAAGTTTTTAAAAATTAAGAAAGATTTTTATTAATTGTATTTCTAAAGAGATAAATTTGTATAAAATAAGAAATTTTTTTACAACATCCAATATTTCTAAAATGATTTTTTTAATTGATGTTTTTACATAGTAAAATTTTTATAAAACAAAATTAATTAAAATTATGAGTTTTAATAATAAATGTTTTTAAAACGGTTTATTTTGAAATAAAATTTTAATATTTTTTTGGAACAAACAAAAATATTTAAAATTTAATATCATTGTTTTATTATTTATAGTTATTACTTATATGTAAATTTAATTATATTTTATCTTAAAATATCATTTTATAACGAATAAATTTTCATTATATTTAATATTATATTTGTGTGATATATGTAATGCATAGGTTTACTAAAACTAATCTATATATCTTTACGTGTATGAGCACATATATTGTTGGTTTGTTTGTGCACTTATATTTGTGGATGTAGATGACTTTGCGGCACACACTATCAGAACCATTGATGATCCTCAGACGCTTAATAAGACTCTCTATCTTAGACCACCCGCGAACATTCTTTCGCTACGGGAGATTGTGGAACTTTGGGTGAAGCTCATTGGAAAAGAACTACAAAAGTCACATACCTCCGAACAAGAGTTTCTCAATATCATGAAAGGTGACAATTCGCATAACGCAATTAATAGTTGGTATTTATGTGTTATCAATTATGTTCTTTGATGTGTGTTTCAAATCAAAATAGAAATAAGGGTAGAGTTATAGTAAAAAATATATATATAATTAATTTAAAATTATTAATAAGGATTGTAGGTTTACAAGTGTCATTATATTGTTTTAAAGATGAGAATATTTTGGTCATTATGTCAAATATGTCAGTTTATTGTGTTTATACGTTCATTGTGTCAAATATCAATTTACTGTGTATATATTTTACATCATTGTATTTTACGTTTTATAATTTTGTGTTATTTTTGTTATTGTTTATATAGATTATATAAAAAGTGACTATGCCTAAAATACCACTCTAACAATTTTTTTTACAATTTGATCTCAACTATTGTTTAAGTAAATAGATTGTTGATATTACTTTTTATATTTTTTAGTTTAGGAGTATTTTCATTTGAACCATTTCCTAAAAGTAAACCTTAAAGAGAAACTCAAAGTTGCTTTCTTTTTTTCTTTACTTTTTTAAGGCAACTCGAACTTGCTTTCTAGTTGAACAAACAAACTTACCTGGGTAAATCTTATTAGAATTAAAAGACACATCTATCGGTCAAATCTTTAGTGATACCAAAAGGGTGATACCAAAAGGGTGCTTTAAGCGTTCATTATAATTACATTAAATCTTACTAATTTTTCTCCCTACTTTCAATTAAATAATATTCTTTATATATTTTATCATTATCTTTTCTCTTTACTTTATTTACAATCACTTATAATATATTAAAAAAATTATAAGAGTTAAACAGTAAATTCTTAAATTTACTGATAAACAATGATATTTTCTCTTTAATCTAATCACAACTACTTAAAACCACACAAAATCATTCGATATAATATAAAGTTTACACTTACAAACTTTTAAATAATGGTTGTGAATGCTCAAACTAAACCCGATATTGAACTAAAAAGCTAAGCAAAAGGTAATAACAAAAACTTCAATTATTCTATGTAGAGACCCGCATGACCTTTTTGACCTAAGTATTCATCTAACGGCCATTTTTTCCAACAGATAAAAATCATGACATGAATTAGTCATCTATTTAAAGTATTAAAACACAAGCGAACAAAACGTGTGAAAAAGAATAAGTGAATAACAAGACAAAAGGTGTTCAAGAAATAATAATATTAGAAATAGGGGTGTTATAGCCTTCTTTTTATATAGGGTTGTCTTGTATAAACACTTATTTTTGTTATTAAGACATTTCATTGTCTCTAACCTATTTCAATTAAAATATTGAATACATTTTTTAATTTCTTTTTACACTGCCAATAAAAGGTATTATAGTAATAGACTCCCCGTAACAAAACTAGTGATAAAATAGTAGTAGAAGAGAAAAAAGGTGGATGTTCGAGCCTAGAAGAGTGAAGTCCCTGTGAGTTAAAACATTACACAAGTTAAAATTCATATAAAAAAATTTTAGACATTACTTAAAAAATACTAGAAGAGAAAAAAGACAAGAAAAAAGTTCACATATCAAATTGAAAGCAACTAGCATATACACTAGTACCGAAGACAAACAAACAAATGGCATGTGTGAAGTCCATTCGAGTTAGTAATGGTTATTACTAATGTGTGTGGGTACTTGCAGAGCAAGACCAAGAGTATACAGGTGAGGATAACTCATTACTATCATATATCCTATAATTGATGTCTTGTGAATTTCGAGGCCCGAAAAGACACCAAAGATCGAGGCTTCTATATTGTACCCCGATATCAAATACACCAAAGTGCAGGACTACCTCAAACGATACCTTTAATTACCATTATGCATAACATTGTCCGTTTTGCTTTAAGTTTGTGTTTTCATTTGTATAGACGTTATGAAAATAAAGGCACACAATTAAGCTCTACTTTTGTCAACTCTCTTTTCGTTACCTTTATTATGTCTTTCTTGATTAAGTTTAAAACTATCTAGGGGTTGTTGAGAATGCTTTGATGCATTCACACCATCTACACTTCTTCTTAGCTTATCGCCACTTTTAAATATCCTTAAGTCCTTACATATTACAAGTAGACCAGGCATGTTCTAATTTAAATATTCACGTACTACAAGAACTAGTATACTTTCATCGACATACGTTGAATTTAATTTCTTCGGAAAACAAGGCATGTGTAATGAGTTTTTGTTGGCCTTTATGATCGATTAGGCTCTTGGTTGATGATCTTGAATATGAATATGAATATGAAACTTGAGAGAATCTTGAACAAACAATACGTATGATTTGATACGTTGATAACAATGTTTACAGACTCTTGACACATATATATACCTATGGTGGTTGTTACCATGTTTCGGTCTTGCCACACTAGACCCTTATACATACATACACTTTACATATTAGACACTAAGTTTGACTTTCTACTAATTACATAAACGACCCAATAGTTTTAACTATACTTAGACACACCTATGTATGGATTAAGATAATTACTTTTCAACAGTTTTCTCATGGAAATATCAAGGGATCACCAACGGGAATAAGGGTGGCAACAACCGGTTTTTTTACTGGAACCGCTAGAACTGGTTGGACAGAACCGTTTAGAATCGGTTGTACTAATATAGGTTCGATTTCTGGATCCTATAATATGTGTATATGGTTCCCGGTTCGGCTCTGGTTCCGAACCCGAGTATGTACCTAAACAATCTATAGCCCATGAAAAGTTTGAATTCTGATAAAATACTACTTTATTTATGTAGCAAGATTTACAGCTCGTTAACCTAAAGGCGTTTGATCATATGTTTTACTTAAACCCCAATAAAATATTGACTTCCAGAACTCTACAAATCAAAGCAAACAATCCCGATCAAAAATACCATTAAAGAACAACGTGCATTAACGTAAGTATGGAACAACCATGAGAACGCAATGCTTGAAGGGAAATTTTGTGATTTGTGTATCTATTTGTAGTTTAATTTGAACACTGATTTGCTCTTTTTAGTTGATCATCACATCAGGTCGTTATTGCCAAACTAACTATTATATGTATTTTTATTTTTATTTTATCTCAAAAAAATATTTTTAAATTTTTAAATATTAATAAATAACTATTAATTTAATATTGTGAAAATTTATCCCATTCAATTATGTGTGTGTTCCGTCGACCTTAGTTCTATCATTGAGTGGTGTTATACATACCCCCTTTAAACTATTTTTACTTGTTATACATTTTATATTAACTTTTTATAATAGTTAACTTATTATTTTATGTTTTCTTAATTACATATCACCCCTTATCATATCAAACTAAAAACTTTTAAGTTTTATTTTTATTTTTTATTATTTTTTGTTTTTTATTATTTTTAATTGTAGTAATTATGAATGTTCAAAAAAAGCCAAACGTAGAAAGTAACTGAAAACCGAAAACCAGAAAAACCGAATCAAATCGTGAAATTGGTTTTTGGTTCGGTTAATAATTACACAAATTTTGCTTGTCCGGTTCGGTTTTCCGTATAAACCGAATATTAGACTTTTTAATAGGTTTAATCGGATAACCAAACTGAATAAATCGGTTTAAACCGTTTAGTCGGTTGAATTCGATTCATTCAGGTCTATTTGCAATTCTAGAAGATATTCTTAATTTTTATTAGAAGTTTTTGTTCTAACTTCAAAAATGTTTACATTAAATTTATATATAATTCTTTTTATTATCTTTTAAATATGTTTTTTTCTCGTTATTAAAGAAGTGTTTTCAAAACCTTTTTTTTTAGAATTCAAGCAAAATTTGACGAGTTTTGAAACTGGTTTTTAAAAGTAGTTATGACAGAAATTATGTATAACCTAATCATTATCATTTTACTTTTCATCCTCTATTTTCTATTAATTAAGATACTTTTTTCCGAACAGTACTCCATGTCAAAACAAAACCAAGAATTTGTTCTTCATAATCAACAACTTTTTTTGTTAGCAAGTATTTCATAGTGCTTGTTATATGATGAAATATCAAATAGTAATTATAAATATTAAAAAAATTAATTACAAACAAAATCAGGTTATTTATTTATTTTTTAGTAAGTAATAACCTTCTAAAATACAAGATAAAAATTTTAAAAACATATATATAGAAATAAAACATAGTACAAATAATAAAAAAGATTATTAAAATTTAATACAATATTAATCATATTAGTAAATGTAAAAGTTAAATAATTAAATAATTACAATTTCATTTATACATATTATTTTGGGGCAAATTGGATTTTAATAATCCAAACTATTAATTATTGATCGATAATAATTCATACTATCAATTTGACCGATAATCTTTTCAACTTTACTTTTATTACCAACAACAGTTTTAGTGAAATAATTTTCAGTTTTTTATGTTTGATTTGGATTCGATTCAGTTCGCAACAATACTTATAAACGAAATGAAGAAACATACAAGCTAAATTGAGACTAAAATAGATACAAATCAAGCGTAAAAATTTAAAAATTATGTCACTGTGACTATAGTTGGTTATAAAAGTGAAAGTTGAGAGTGTTACTGGCCAAATTAATAGTATGGATTATTATCGGTCAATAAATAATAGCTTGTGTTATTAAAATTCAATTTGCCTTATTTTGGTAGGGAAGGTTATTAAGAAAACCAAAACTTATACGAAAACCAAATAAAACCACATAAACCACTAATATAATTTATAATTTTGTTGTTCTTTTAAATGTTATAAAGGTATTTAAGTATCTATTATATATCTGTTGAATATATACAGGAACGAAAAGTGTTACGTATACACTCTGTCGGATGAAATATTGTTACGTATGCGTAACCTATTTGTAACGTATATGTAAAACTATATTGCGGTTTTCATTTAATCTCTACCCGTATCTATATAGACACACATACATATATAGAGAGTAGTAATAAAAATATATATAAATTATATGATCGGTTTTATTGTTTTCTCTAACTTTCACATAATTATATGGTTTTTTATGAACCCTTCATTATTTTGTACACTCATGTAAAAAAATGACTCATTTGACTCGAATTACTTTGGTCAGAATCCATTTCAACTAAAACAAAATAGATAATTTTAAACAAGGCCGTTAAACACTGCGTTCTTATTTTCAAATCCTGACCTCCTTTTCAAATTTTGGCCCAATATTTCAAATTTTGACCTTCATTTTTCCTCCACCCGACCTCTTTTTCAAATTTTGGACTAATATTTCAAGCCGACTGATTCAAGCCGGTTTTTATTGGTCCTTTCGATTAAACCCCAAACTGACCGATTTGGTTTGTAAAAATATTATTTTTCAAATAAACTTTTATTAAGCAAGGGGTTCATTTAATTCTTTCGTGGTCAAAAACTGCATATTTATTCACACACATAAAACGTACACATATACTAATTGGACGATGGTTGGTTTCAAAGCCAACTTTTGTATTTTGTGTAACATATGAAGGTGACAAAATGATTGGTTGACAAACAAATTAGATTAAAACTAAAACGGGTGTTGGTGTAAAATTATTTTTTTCTTCGTCTAAAATTATCACTCTTAAATGTTTGTGACTTAAACATGTAAATTTTTTTAAAGGGGATTTACATATTTTTTTCATAACACAAGTTTTTAATGTATTAGTACAATGCACTTTAAACATGATTTGAAAAAATATGTAATTTTATATGTTTAGAATGGGAGATATGCAAATGCTCTTTTTTTAAATGTAGTTTGCAGAGTTATATGCACTTGAAACATAGTTTAATGATCTTAGGCATGTATAATCAGTTTTTTTAGCAGCAACGTCAGTGGTGGATGATTTGAATATATTAGGGTGTGTTTTGTATAAGGTAATGAAATGAAGGAGTGTAATATACGAAAGAAGGGAATGAACAGCAAAATGAAATGAGTAATAATTATTCCACTGTCTTATATTACTTATAATGATTAGCATACATAAAAAATGATGGAATTGGTGATGGCACTGGCCCAACATATTTACTTATGAAAAGTGTATGAAGAAAAACTTGGAAAATCACAAAGTGACGCATAATGTTGTCCTCTAAATCAAACAAAGTGACGCATAATGTAAAATGATAAATTATATATATATATAGGGTCAGGATCATTACAGAATCACTTTTTATTTTCAGAACCAAAAGAACCATTGATTTATATAAATGTAAATTACGAATCATTGATTTCCATAAATGTAAGTTAAAGCTGGTGATATTTAGTTGTTTTACATAGTTTATTGTTCATTTCTGATATACACATATGTAAAACAGCTCAAGTATCACCAGACTTAATTCACAATTATGTAAATCAATGGTTCTGTGATTCTGAAAATAAAAAGTTGGTTCTGTAATGATCTTAACCCTATATATATATATACACACACAACATACTAGGTTAGTGACCCGTGTGTTATACGGGTTGATAAATACTTAAAATAATGACTAATTAAACTATCAACTTACTTAACTATTGCCTCGTGGAATTATCAATCAAATAAAATGTTAAAATGTGTGTTCCTATTCACCTTAAACTAGTTAGGATAAGTAGGGTTGTCGATCCTCGTGGAATTAGTGGTCGGTGTATTGTACTTTGATTTATAAAATAATGACTAATTAAACTATCAACTTACTTAACTATTGCCCTTGGCTGTAAAAATTGGATTTTGTAATGATTAACAAGTAAACTATGAAAACGAATTGCAAATAATGAAACTTGGTTAAGAAAACGATTATACGAAAGAGTAATCCACTTCGGATCTAGGTTTGGTTTTCAGTAGTTGTTTAATTCAACTTCATGGAAAATCCTTAATAGGGATTTTGTACGTGCGATGATTAAGTGATATCGATAATCAAGACTTAATAGGTCTTAATACACAATGCCAAATCGATTGGAAACCAAAACTTGAAATCATATAATTTCCGGAAGATTAAATGATATTCAAATAAAAGTTCACCAAAATCATTGTTTAAATAACCAAAACACAAGTTAAACTTATAAAAGAACTTAACAGGTTCTAAAGTTTAATCCCAACGAAGTTAAACATAAACAAAAATCTAATCACACAAAACCTAATACTCGAAGTAGATCACGAGAAGATTAGCCGCTCATCGTTCTTGAATGATCTTCAAAACCATTGTTGATTTGCATTCCGGATGATTGTATCTTGTTTTTTAGAGTTGGAATGGTGAAAAAATGATCTAAGAACTCCCAAAATTCATCTCTAAACGTTCTAGGTCGAATAGGGGGCAAGTGGTGGATGAAACCTAACAAAAACGCGGCTTTATAGGTGTTCCACGGAGGCCCTGGCGTAGCCTACGCCAGACAGCGTAGCCTACGCTGGGGTACATTATGCTGATTTTTTTCTTGAGCTGGCGTAGCCTACGGTGGCTACAGTAGGCTACGGTGGAAGCCTTTCTGCTGCACTTTGAATCCTTCTTTCTTGACACCTCCAATGACTTGTTTCACCATGTAAGCTTCCAACTTGCTTGTTTTACCTACAAAATCACTTCCAACTCATAGTTAACCTATTCAACTTAATCACATGCATAAAAACGAATAATCATATGTAATATTTAACGTTTAGACACTTAAAATCTCATCCCAACACACACACACATCACATCCCACACTTAAACTTTGCTTGCCCTCAAGCAAATCTAATTCAAAACACTTAACAACAATATAAACCAAAATCCCTTGCTATGTCTTGGCTATGGTCCAAAGTCATACCCATTCCAGAATTACAATAATCATTTTTGGTTAGCAAGTAAAGAATGTTATATTTAATTCAAAATAAAACCTGACTAGTTAAACCTAACAAGCTTTCGGTTTTTATTGTCATGCAACACACCCCTCACCATTTGTCACTCCTCTCGGTTTATTTTTGGATTGGTGAAAATTGCACCAATATATCACTCAAAAGGTCCATATATGAAACTTTGTAATCATATGCTTGGGTGACAATCAAATTTCTACGGTAATAATTGACAATGCACACATCAAAAGGACTTATGGGTTTGGGGCTTAGGTTAAGATAGGAATTATTGGCTGTGAGTGTGGCTAAAATATAAATTAAGGCAATACCAACTGTTGACATCCTTATTGACATAACTATTATTCAAACAAAGCAAACGCATGGGTGCATATTTAACCCATAACCAACAATTTGCATCTTTCTTTTCTCTCTCTTTTTTTTTTCTTTTTTTCTATTTTTTTATTATTTTTATTTATTTATTTTTTTATCATAAATGTCACACCCCAACCTTAACGGCGGAAACGTCGAGATGTGAGGGTTAAGATTGTTCACAGCCACATAACACTACCATAAATTGTAAATATAAAAATTCATAAGTTGAAATAAACATTACAACCAAATGTCTCAACAAACAAAAATAAACAAAGTTCAACTTTCAAGTTTCAAGTTATTTTATTTATTTTTCCTAGGTCCAAATCCTAGGTGTAAGCATGCTTCAAAAGATAATCATCAACCTTGTGCATTTCCTGAAACATGTTAAAAAAAGGGTCAACTTTAAAAGTTGGTGAGTTTCCATGGGTTAAGCATACATATATATATATATAAAGTTTACAAGTAGCAATTCATGTCAATGGTTACGAATAAAGCAAGTTTATAGATAACATATAGCTACAATCAAACCTTGACCAAGATATCATTTACAAGTTTAATGATTAGCTAAGTGTACTTGGTTCCCATGATGAACAAGCATACGTCATCAGGAGCCGGCAATAACCTCGGCTTTAGCACCAAATAGGCTTGTCAGGCCCATAGATCTATGACGTCGCCAGGCTAGCAATAGTTAATGATTGTCAACATATAATGTTCATCATATAAGGCTCACAATATTACAAATAACCATGACAAAAAGTAAAGATGAATTGCATGTGCGTTTACAAGTATCAAGATGTTTACAAGTGCAAGTTTATAAAGTTAACATGTTTCACCCAAAAAGGTGTGAAATAAAGTAAAAGAGGGGCATGAAAACTCACCTTATATATAAGATGATAACAAGAAATTAAACGGTGCTCCAACGATTTCTTTTACAAGATACCTAACGTACATATTTCAAGGTTAAGTTTAAAGGTAATATTAACGATTAAACGCGAACTAGGGTTTCAAGTGGAGTTTGGGGCTTTTGACAAATAAATAATTTTAACAAAGGGTACCGCTTATATTTTGGATTCAATGAAAAAGAAATAAATATACTATTTAAGTAGTTTAATATAAAGAAATAAATGTAAATCATTTATAATAACTAGTAAAGTTTAAATATAAAGTTTAAATAAACTTTTATAATTATTTAAAATAATCATGATTTAAACAATAATTTAAGGGTAACGTTTGGACCAATAATAATTTATTGATTTAAGCTATCATTTTAAAGTCCATTTTATAAATAATAACTAGAAATGATTTTTTTTGTCATATTGTTTTATTAAGAAAATATATTAAAATTACAAAAAATATTGTGGTAACTAAAAATAATTTTTAGTCATTAAAAATGATTTTTATAATTTTTTATAATTTTCTGGACTTAAATAGGTTAAAAAAAACGAGTTTTAAAAAATGGGGGGGGGGTGCCCGGGTTCGAACCCGGACCTCAAGGATAGAAGAGTGATGTGTTACCATTAGGCTGGGGCGCCTATGCCTGTTAAGAGATGGGTTTTTAATTTTAATTCACAACACAAAGACACCCCCAACCATATGAACCCTAGAACGATTTGAACCAAATTGAAGATCAATTCGTTACTGTTAACGCTAAAGATCATGGGGCTTTTGTTCCCCATGTAAAATCGAGTATGTAGGTGGGTTAAATTACCCGGTTGAAGTCGAATTGATGATAAGGCAGACGAAGAACAGGCCGAGACCGAAGCTATAATCAATCGATGTGCAAATGATGATGATAACCAAATTCGTTGCACAGAAAGCTTCTATTGATCCCAATGAACGAAAGCCCTTTATCAATTTCACTTAATAATGACCGAGGGTTGAAGAACACTAATGTTGCAGGTCGCGATGAAGGGGATGATCGAATGTGATGTTCGTGTGAGTTTCAGGTGAAATTGAGATTGATAGCAGCTTAGGTTTAGTTATACGGTGGTTTAGGTTCAATTAATTGGATATTTATTGGGTTTTAATTCCCGAACGTTGGGTGTTTGATGATCGGCGGTTACTCGAGTTAGAATACCCTCTTAACCGCTGTTAAAACCCAATTAAAGTCCTTTAATGAGTTCGAATCACGCCCTCGAAACGGTTAGAAGCGATTGGGGTTCGATTTTACGCGTTTCACTCACGTTTGGACTTCGCCGGAGGTCGGCCGAGGGTGGCCGGAAAGTGTCGCCGGAAATACGGGGAAAGATGCGGGAGGGGGTTTGGGTTTTTGAATTTTACACAATTGGTCCCTGTAGTTTCAATTCTTGTTATTTTAAATACAACTTTATTTTTTAAAGTTTCTAAATTGACAATAAAGCCCCCTGAACTTAATTAAACTTTTAGTTTTAACTATTTTATAACTTATTAATTATTTAACTTTTATAACTTATGATTTCTATTATTATTATTATTTTTATTTTATTTTGACTATTATTATTATGTTTATTATATTAAAAACAAATTATTAACTCTTAAATTAAGGAATTAATGCACAATAAAAGAAACATTCATAAACAACCCATATAGTTTCTTAATTGACATAAATGGTCCTTACAAGGGCATAACAGGGTTAACTATTAATTAACGAAAACACGAAAGGTTACAATAAATCTATACTGAAGCTAATTTGAATGTTATCAACAGTGGTAACTAAGTCACATTGGGTAAAATTTGATTTGGGTTTTAATGATATGAGTTTGTCAAAATAAACGGTTTAAGGCTCGAAAGTGACTACTAGGAGGAATTTTAGGTAAAGTGGTGAAACACACAAATGGTATTAAAAGAAAAAGGAATCCTAGATTGTCTTTATCATCTATGTGCACTTATCAAATTCACCGTCTCAATATATATCAACTCACACAAGTTCTAACACAAAGAATCATATGGCCTACACTCAATAATTGAAACAATTTTTATGTGAACTAACAATCTAGTAGCTTCAAAATCTCATCAAGTAGGAATTGGGGTTGCCGGTGTGTGCATGCTTTTATTACACCAATAGTCTGTTAACCCTAACTAGGCAGTTCTTAATTTTTTCTAAAAACCTTGCTAACATCATTATTTTTGCTATCTTAGAATTAGACCATGACTAAGGACCCTTACATCAACCATGGCAAGAATCAATTGGTATGCTTGTCGTTTTCGTGTTCGACTGGATTGCTTAAAAACAATAAAAATTTTCCAAATTTTCCCTCATCCTCACACTTGAGATACATTGTCCCCAATGTATGGTATTTAAGTTAAGTGTGTGAATTTTTTCTTCTTTTCAAATCAATTTATTCAATTAATCAACAAAAACGACTTTTCCAACCCGAACCGACCCAGACAAAAATATAATGATTATCAAAATAAACTACTTAAATAGACACATCAAACATAAAACATAAAAGTTAACTCCGGGTTGCCTCCCGATTAGCGTTAAGTTTTAGGTCTTCAGCCAGACCATACCTGCGACCACTCATGGTGGTCGAGTAGGATGCTTCACTCCGGTATTCTTCAAGTGATTCGGCAGTTCTTTAACTAGATCGCATTGTGGCCCAAATATTAATGCCTCAACTTTGTCTTTTATAGGATCAAGTGGATCGCCAACTTTTTTCTTCATTTTAGGTTTCACATCTTTTGTTTCCATCCTCATAATTGTCTGTTTCTTTTCTTTTAAATCCACCAATTCCTTCAAGTCCACATGCTTATCCCTATCATACTCAAAATCATTCTCAAAAATGGTGTTCATGCTTACATGTGAAGTATAAGTAGGAACACACATGTTAGTCATATCTGCCACAAAAACTTTATCATTAACAAAATAATTAATCGACTTGGAAAATACATTAAAACGTAACTTACGAGTTTCGTAAGTCATGTCAATTGTTCCATCCCAACAATTGATTTGAGCATTGGCAGTTGCTAAAAATGGTCGACCCAATATGACATTCGGTTGCTCATTCATTCTCAGTGGTGCATAATCAAGCACCATAAAGTCCACGGGGTAGTAAAATTCTCCCAACTTGATTATAACATTCTTTACCATCCCCCGAGTACATTTTTTAGTCAAGTCAGCTAACACCACAGTGGTGTCAACTTCTTCTAAAGGACCGAAGTCATACTGATCATATAACATACCTGGCAAGATACTAACAGCTGCTCCATAATCCAAAACTGCTCTTTTTATCTTCAACTTCCCTACTTTGATTGGAATGATGGGTGCATATGGGTCACTCTCTTCTACCATGTCGGCTTTCTCTTCCTTATCTGCAACTTGTTGTGAAAAAGAAGTAAAGTCATTATCAAAAATTTCAGAGTCAGGAAGGATACTAATCGAATTGATATGAACATTTCTCATATTTTTTGTGTTGGTTCCTTGATGTTGAGGATTGACCGTGGTATCACTCGGTAGCTTTCCATGGTTCCTTTTAATTTGAGCAACATCCTCTGCAAGTTGACCCACTTGTTTATTTAAGGCGTCATAAGCCTTATCCCTAATTTCATTTTCTCTCTTGTTGTCTTTCATATTCTCTTTCATCATGTTCATCAAAGCATCCAACTTTGCATTTGTAGACTCTTCACCACCAAGTTGTCCAGATTGAGCATTACTTTGATAGTTGCATGATGAACTACCTTGTTGATCCCTATGATTGTAGTTTCCTTGATTGTTTCCTTGAGAATATGAAGTTCTTTGATAACCACTTTGATTATAATTCCCTTGTGCTCGGTTCTGATAAGCTTGACCACCTTGATTATTACCTTGAAAATTAGGGTTCATCTGGTTTGAAGCATTTCCATACTGAAAATATGGATGATTTCTCAAACCAGGGTGATAAGTATTGGAGTTCATATCAAACTGCTTTCTCTCTCCATATACTTGATTCACCTCTTCATGTTGACCTAAAAGCAACAGACACTTTACACTTGCATGCCCCAGTTCACCACATTCATTGCATAAATTAAATCCAACTGAAGCTACATCTTTAGTCCCCGCATGTCCTAACTTGGCCAATTATCTTTCCAAAGATGCAATTCTTTCTATAGTCTCATAATCAATGGTCGTTGACCTTGCCAAAGCGGGCTTTGACCGTCTACTAGCCGAAGCTTGAGCTTTGGAATTCTTGTATATTTGTTCTAGGAATTCCCAATCCATATCTTCATGATTAGATAAGAATGTTCCATTCCTTGTAGAATACAAGTATTTCCTTTCTTCCGGTGTTAGTCCATCTGAAAATGCCTTAATCAATTCCCACCTTTCAATACATTGATGAGGACACATACGGATCAACTCCTTGAATCTTGTAAACGCCTCATGAAATTGCTCACCCACTTGTTGTTGAAAAGATCGAATGGCCTCTCTTGCATCACTTGTCTTTCCCATAGAATAATATTCATCCAAAAATATTTGTTGCATTTCTTGCCATGTATGAATATTATTGTCAAGCAAAGTGAGGAACCACTGCTTCGCTCTGTCTTTTAAAGTAAATTAGAACAATCTCAATCTCACCTCATCTTGTGTGAAGTGATTTCCACCAATAGTACTACATATGGCATCAAATTCAGCAAGATGCACATATGGTTCTTCTGTTGCTGTGCCTCTAAATGTAGGGAGAATGGTGAGATAATAAGGGCGTACATCAAAAGCTCTTCCTCTACGATTTGGAGGTGCGATAGGATTTGGATTTTCAGAAATAGTCGGTCTGAAATGGCTATTCACACCTTGTACTTGAGCTCTTTGAGGTCTTCTTAGCTAATTGACATTATTATTAACCCTACCCCTTTATTGATTGATAGGTGGTGGATTCCACCCATGTTGATCATTCCCCCAATTGTTATTTCCATTTTGTCCATCACCTCCACCGAAATTCCCATTCCAAGCATCATAATTTGCATCATTATAGGGTTCTTCATTGTTATTCCACTAATCTTCATAATTCTCATCACCCGTGTGAACACTATGCATGCTTACATGATCAAAGTCATCTCCTTGATTGAGGTTATTTTGATTCATATTATTGTTGGGTGGTGGTTGATTTAGGTTGTTGTTGCAGTTGTTATTTGGTGGTGGGGTGGATTTGGGTTTTGGTTTTGCTTATTGGGAGGAGGGTTTGGATTTTGAGGTGGTTGGTTGTTTAGATTATCCATGTGAGTTGAATCAGACAAACTATCAGCTGCTTGATCAATAGCTTGTGAAATTGATGTAGTTGGTAACCCTGATCGATGCAAAACACGATTATACCTTGTTGATTTCTCTATCTCTGGATCGAATACTAGTGGTGATTTCCTACTCGAATATCGAGTATGCATGCAACCTGTCACCTGCACACTGAAAACACCAAGCGTAACACGAAAATACAAACAAATAAAATAAGACAAGTAACAAAAAATATTTTTTTTTAAAACAAATGAAATAACAAAACACCAAGCGCACCGATTCCCCGGCAACGGCGCCAAAATTTGATCAATGTCGAAGTATCAATCAAATAAAATGTTAAAATATGTGTTCCTATTCACCTTATAAGCAGGGTTGTCGATCCTTGTGGAATTAGAGGTTGGTGTATTGTACTTTGATTTATAAAATAATGACTAATTAAACTATCAACTTACTTAACTATTGCCTCTTGGCTGTAAAAATTGAATTTTGTAATGATTAACAAGTAAACTATGAAAACGAATTGCAAATAATGAAACTTGGTTAAGAAAACGATTATACAAAAAAGTAATCCACTTCGGATCTAGGTTTGTTTTCAGTAGTTGTTTAATTCAACTTCATGGAAAATCCTTAATAGGGATTCTGTACGTACGATGATTAAGTGATATCGATAATCAAGACTTAATAGGTCTTAATACACAATGCCAAATCGATTGGAAACCAAAACTTGCAATCATATAATTTCCGGAAGATTAAATGATATTCAAATAAAAGTTCACCAAAATCATTGTTTAAATAATCAAAACACAAGTTAAACTTATAAAAGAACTTAACATGTTCTAAAGTTTAATCCCAACAAAGTTAAACATAAACAAAAACCTAATCACACAAAACCTAATACCCGAAGTAGATCACGAGAAGATTAGTCGCTCATCGTTCTTGAATGATCTTCAAAACCGTTGTTGATTTGCATTCCGGATGATTGTATCTTGTTTTTGAGAGTTGGAATGGTGAAAAATGATCTAAGAACTCCCAAAATTCGTCTCTAAATGTTCTAGGTCGAATATGGGGCAAGTGGTGGGTGAAACCTAACAAAAACGCGGTTTTATAGGTGTTCCACGGAGGCCCTGGTGTAGCCTACGCCAGCCAGCGTAGCCTACACTGGGGTACATTCTGCTGATTTTTTTCTTGAGCTGGCGTAGCCTACGGTAGCTACAGTAGGCTACGGTGGAAGCCTTTCTGCTGCACTTTAAATCCTTCTTTCTTGACACATCCAATAACTTGTTTCACCATGTAAGCTTCCAACTTGCTTTTTTTACCTACAAAATCACTTCCAACTCATAGTTAACATATTCAACTTAATCACATGCATAAAAACGAATAATCATATGTAATATTTAACGTTTAGACACTTAAAATCTCATCCCAACACACACACATCAATGATGTTGAAGGTATAAATCAGAATAAAAAGATTATCTTAATATAATAGTATAAAAAATCATATCGTTTCACATTAGAATCAAATGAAGGTAAAATAGTTAAATAAAAAATAAATATAAATATCAACTAATGAGCAAATTTGATAAAATTTACAAAAAAATATGTAACAATAATACGCAACTAAAATAATGAACAATTAAAATTAAAAACTAATTGTTCATAAGGATGTAAATACTTTTTTGTGCAATGGTATTGAAAGTTATAAAAGGTGGGTAAAAGTCATATTAATGGAAAGTGTTAATGGATAAACATTACTGATAATATGAATAATATTATGAATTTTTAAATTTAATTAAGAGGAAAATTTTATTTCAAAAAAAAATATGACAGAAACTTTTTATTTTAATAAAGCGGAAAATTGTTAATGGTAATATTAAAATTAATAACTTAACTATGATTTGTTAACATAATTAGTAGTTTCTTATAACTTTTGAAAAATGTCAAATAATTTAAAAGTAATAAGTAATCATAAATATAATATTTATTGTAATTTATACGAGTTAATAGTTTACAAATTCAATGTAACTCAAGATTGAATAATGTAACGACATGTGACAATGTAGATGTGACACTTATATGGGCAGGCTAGAAAGAGATCTTGTGTACCCATAGTTAGTCTTTTATTATATGTATATATAGTTTTATTTCGGCACATATGATATTTTGTAAGTTAATAAAGGTATATATGAAATTATTCCTTAATATGTTATCACTTTAACAATAAATTTTTAATAAAAACTTATCATATTATTTTTGTCCAACATACCCGATAATGACATCAAACGTTTTACTAAATATAGTTTTATTTCGGCACATATGATATTTTGTATGTTAATAAAGGTATATATGAAATTATTCCTTAATATGTTATCACTTTAACAATAATTTTTTAATAAAAACTTATCATATTATTTTTGTCCAACATACCCGATAATGACATCAAACCTTTTACTAATGTTTTCGCAACACGACTCTCAGCCGGATTGGTTTTCAAATCTAGATGGCAACGTAATTAATTGTTTAAATTAAAAAATGCATTTTTCTAATATTAGTGGAGGAGCGAAATTTTTTTTTATGGAAATCGGAGATTTTGAAGGGTCGAACATGTATCACTGAATATTAAAATTTTCCAGTCTAGTTCAGTTCAGTTGGGGTCACACAATAAACATATAAAACCAAATCAAATCCTAAATCTATATCTGTATTTATATATCTATATCTATAAAAAAATGTTTGAATGTGTCACTTGTCATAATATTAGACTTTCTCGTTTTAACTTTCTCGCCTCTCTCTCTCCTAACAAATAATAATTATAAATAGTAATAATAATATCATTCAATAAATTTCCATGTTTTATTGTTATTGTAAAGTTAAAAACCTTTTTTAAATAAACTTTAAAAGATCATAAGATATAAAATTTTCTTAAATAAGTTTTTTTTTAAAATACAAACTACTTTAAAACCGTTTTTTTACTTCTACATGGATTTTTTTTAAAATGAAATTATTTTTTAAAAAACAAGTGTTTAGAAAAATAATTTTACAAAATGAAAGTTTAAAATGATATTATTATTGTTTTACTTGAAATTAATACTTATTTATATGTAACTCAATCATATTTTATCTAAAAAAATTATTTTATAATTTTAAAATTTTATTACAAACTATTTAATATTATATTTATTTAATCTATATATTACACGGGGTACTAGAATAGTAAAGAGTTAATTACATGAAAGGTCCATGTAGTTAGGCTTGTTTTCATTTTTGGTCTCCAGGTTTGAAAAATTACAAAGTCGGTCCACATGTTTGACAAAATGTAACACTAAAGGTCCTCGTCATGGATGGTCATTATCTTTTTCAGTTAACATTTTATACCCCTGTTTAAAAAATTAAATAAAACAAAATCTAAGGGGCTCACATGTAATTAACTCAAAACAAATACCACATTTTGACCTTCCCTTTCAACACTTCCATCATTGGCACTCCCAAGCCACTTCCGGCAATCGCATCGCCCGCCACACCGCCGGTCGCCGCTCCAACACAACAACCTGGTCATACCACCATAGGTGCACATCATCTTTAACACCTTTCAACGCCGTAACCATTCAGCCACCACCATCAATTCGACCACATCCTTACCATTGCTTGAAACACTCCACCATAACACTAATCGCCTCCACAATCAGCCACCATCACCCCCTTGAACTTCATATCTGACCGATTTGGTTTGGGTTTGGGGCGGCGGTAGCTGGTTGTTGTACGGTAGCAGACAACTCACGATGACAGGATGTTCATGTAATGGTGGTGGTTGGCGGTTGGTTTCAAGTGGTGGTGAAAGGTGGGTTCAGGTGAGGAGGTGACGGTGGTTAAAGGTGTGTTCAGGTTACGATGGTGAAAGGTAGGTTCAAGTTATGATGGTGATTGGTAGTAGATGAGGAAGATGAAGCTGGTGATGGGGTGCGATGGTCCGACGATGGGTAGGGCTGGTTAGGGTGGTTAGGCATGGTGATGTGGTGGTGATGGTTGTGTACAATTCAAGAAGGAGATGTTAATTTGGTGGTGCTAGGAAGATGATGGGGATGGTGATGGGTTAGTGGTAGTAGTGGGCCCACCATGTGTTTTTTTATTTAATTCTTTTGTTTATTTACACATAATATTAAATGAGGGGCAATTTAGTCATTTCACAAAAACTTAACGGAAAAAGATAACGGCTATCCATGACAGGGACCTTTAGTGTTACGTTTTATCAAATATGTGGACCAACCTTATAGTTTTTCAAACCTGAGGACCGAAAGTGAAAACAGATCTAACCACAGGGACCTTTCATGTTATTAACTCAATAGTAAATAATAAAAGTACGTTAACTATTCTATAAATGCAGTATAATGTCGCTATAGTTACTTTCAACGGAGCTTCATCTTTTATAAATCTAGTCATTACATCAAATAGAGAAACACTCCTAAACTTAAATCTTTAATTATAATATTTGATTATATATACTTCATTTCTCATTTATGTAATAGAGGTACATAACTTAACTCAATATACAAACAAATAAACCCAGACATACAAGTAGAAGCTTTATGAAACAAATAATAGAAGAAAGCAAAGATGTATTTTCATATTTTTAAGTAGAGTAAATCATAAAAATTGTCCATTAAGTATAATCAAAATTATAGATCTTATCCTTAAACTTTAATAAGTACACTGAGTGTTCTTTATTTAAAAAATTATCACGTTTTATGTTATTTTCTCTAACTAAAGTGTATTTTTTCTGTTAGTTTTATACAAATGATAATTATACCCTTCCACTTAAAGGACTAGATGTGTAATTTTAATCAATCTTTTGTTTTCTTTTTTTTTTGAGTAAATTACAAATTGTGTCCTTTATTAATATATGAAATTGCATGTTACGTCCTTTAATTTTAATAATTACATACAATATCCTTTATTTAAACAAATTAGCGCATATATTGTCCTTTACACTAACCATCATCCAAATACACAGTTAACTCAGTTATGTGATCCTCACACGAGTGGTATTTTTGTCATTTGTTTTTCAAATCTAATATAGTAAAAAAAGTTTTTTTTTAAATAAGCAATCGTTAAACCAGATTGAATGTCCAAAATGAAGTACATAATTTGCTACCGAGCGTCAATTCTTGATCAGCTTGATAAAAATATCAAACAAAAAATAATGTTAATAAGATGAAGTGTATTTATAAATCATTGATGATAATTCTTCTCATTTACCACAAAAAATTAATAACAAAATGAACTAAGACATCAAAATTACAGTTTACAAAGTAAAGATATAGATTTAATTTAGAAAAATGTGAATGCTTTTAAAAACTTAAAGTAGCTTGAATGGTAGAGAAGATGTTAAATGATGATGAAAATGATCGGTGTTGGAATATCAAAAAAAGAAAACACTGAATTTATTGTTATTGAGCTCAAGAAGAACATGGCTTTTATCGACTTACACAACGCTCCAATAGCGATCTTGTAATTTTTTTCATTTAAAATTATTAATAAAACTTTAAATTTTAATAATATAAGATGTCAAAAGCAAATGACAAAAATACCCCTCATATGAGAAACACATAACTGAGTTAACCATGTATTTAGATGAAAGTTAGTGTAAAGAACAATATGTGTGCAAATTTGTTTAAATAAAAGACATTGTATGTAATTATTAAAACTAAAGGACGTAACATACAATTTCATATATAAATAAAGAATATACCTTGTAATTTACTCTTCTTTTTTCTTTTTGTTTGATCTACTTTACTTTCATTTATTTCTTTTTATTTCATCACTTTGTTTTATAAACTTATCTTAAGTACTATTAATTAATTAATTTTAATATTTTTTATAAATTATAAGTTTGTTTATAAATGTATCGATTGATTAGTATAATTTATAATAAATATATAAGCTATACTACATAAAATATACTAGTAAAAGAATATGAAGGTGTCCGAAACAAATATTGAAGCTATATGTACATAAAATATACATAGTCTTTATCTATGGCTTAATATTACCTAGCCTATACATTTAAACAATTTAAGTTGAAAAAATAATATTTTAAAATTTAGTTTGGTTAACTTGGAACTAAATATCCAAAAGCTAAACATAAAATCCAAAAGATTTAATTTTAAGTAACTTTGTTCTTTGTAGAAAAATATTACATAAATTATTTAATTAAAACTAGGAATTTACTCTACACTTCGTAATGGGTTATGCTACCTTACTAAATTATAAAATCATTTTAAAGCAAGGGTACAATTTATTTATTTTTGGTTAAAAGCACAACATCAATATATGAAAAGATATCAATCACACCTCAATTTTTACCATGAGCAAACAGACTTGAAACACTAGGTTGTGAACCTTTGGGTCCACTTGAGTAAACAGTCAAAAATTAAAAAATGTTTTAGAGTTGTTTTGTAAACGCTACTTAAAACATTCGGTTTTTTGAAAAAAATATGTACACCTTATTAGATTATGGCCAAGATGAAGGGGAGATGTATCTTGCACAAAAATTTTCAAGCAGCAGAAACAAAACAATTTTGGTAACCGAAAAACTTAGTATGCGAAAAAAAAAATAAAACCTACAGTTAACCTAATGTTATATATCCATAAAAAAAACATACCCTCTACTTAAAGTTGAAGTTTTAAAAAATTTTGGTTACCAACACTACTTCAATGCCCTTACAAACTTAGGTACAGTCTCTAGTAGAGCAATAATGATGTTAATAAAAGACATCTCATTATCCTTTTGGCTGCATGAACTTTTTGAAGGGTGGTTTTTTCCGTTAGCAAATTAGTAAATGTTTCTTCTCATCATTTGCAACACTTTGTAACAGCAGGTTATTTTTTGTGTTACTTGTATTGTTTCAAAGTGACTATTTTTATAAAAACTTCAACACAAGTCTTTCATAAAACTGTAAGTCATAAATCAATATATCCGTTCACATTTTATACCAAAAATATACTAGTTGAATATGAAATCTTAAATTTAACACTCTATTACATGAAAGTAAATATAAATAAAACCTGAAGCAAGCAATCATCACACTAAATTATAGCTACACTTTATCTTGTGTAATACCATTCTAAAAGAACAAATAAAAAGAATTATAACAAATTAAAATCACAAATTTACATTTAATAAAAAAACTAAAATAAAATAATTAATTAAATTTGTATAAAAATGGCAAGAAAAAGAAAAAAAGGAAATGTAAATAAATAAAATAATAGAAAGAAAGAAAGAAAATATAAGATTAGTATAAATTACATATTTTGACCTTTAAAAGGTAGGGGCAAAAAAGTCAATTACTAGAAACTTAACAGAAAAATATAACTTCAGTTAGTGAAAAGTACAGAAAACGTAACAAATTTTCAAATAAATGACACTTAATGTACTTATCAAAGTTTAAGAACAAGATTCGTAATTTTAATAATACTTAAAGGACAATATTTGTAATTTACTCTTTTAAGTATTATAATCTAGAAACAAAAGAAATACAAAAAATGTAAAAAAAGAAATAAAACAAACAAATTGAAAAGGATTAAAAATACCAAACACGACATAGATTTCGTTACTTGACAACATGATTTTAATTTGGCCAACCATGAATAGTCATCTGATATTAAATAAGAATACTAATTTAGAAATAATGAACAACTAAAAAAGAATTAAGTAATCAAAATCTTCTAATTAAGAAGAATTACCAAGTTAAAATCAGTAAGTTACAAATAAACTGAATTACGTAATTAATAACATTAGGATTGCAATCATTTTATTAGGAAAGTATAATTAAATTGCCTTAAAAAAAGTACTGTCAATTTGAATTCTTTATGTTTATATATTCTAAGTTTACATAAATTAACAATCGAAATCTTTGTAACTCACCAAAAAAAAGCCTAAAATACACAAATCTAATTTCTCTCTTCTCTCTTATGCTTCTGCAAACTAGTCTGCAATCAAACTCTTACATCTCTCAAGTCTACTGCAAGGTAAAACAGACCAACCAACGGTAACAACATGCTTCATGGTTTCATAACTACATCTATTTGCAAGACAAATTTATACATGTCAAATTAACTTTCTTTGTTGCTCATTTTCCAAAAGATTTCATGGGTGTCAGATCTCAAATTTTTACGAGGATAGTTCATATATTAAACATAAAAAAAGAAGTTCATGGGTGTCGAGTGATCCCAAACACCCTAAACAAAATATAAAAATAAAAACTACTTTGACCTTTTACTAGATTTACAACATTTTAAAAAGTCTTGGAAAAATAAAATAAAGCTTGAAGTAATAAACGAACCGTAAATAATAACTAACCTAGTACCGCTAGTTCAAACGAAGACTTTATATTCCTATAGCCAAACTTGACCAAATGTATCAAACGAAGACTTTATATTTATAACATAGATTGACTTCCACACTTGAGAATATAAAAGCCTTACCTACACATATTACATGATATAACTTGTAACTTAACGTTGTATCCACAAACACATCAAAATGGAGACAAAGAGCAAAGTTTTGATCATTGGGGGAACTGGACACTTGGGGAAGAGGATGGTGAAGGCCAGTTTAGAACAAGGTCACGAGACATACGTTCTTCGACGACCGGAGATCGGTGTCAACATCGAAAAGGTTCAGATGCTGCTTTCGTTCAAGAAACAAGGAGCTCATCTTGTCGCGGGCTCGTTTCACGATCATCGGAGTCTTGTAGAGGCCGTGAAGCGGGTTGACGTGGTGATATGTGTGGTATCGGGTGATGTTGATCGTATCGGTTGCCATCATCTCCTCCTTCAGCTTAAACTTGTTGATGCCATTAAAGAAGCTGGTAACGTCAAGGTATATATATGTTATATGTATGTCTAGTGATAAATTATTTTGTTATAATCGTTTTTCACATGAACCGGTGAATTGGACCGGTTGAACTGGATTTGAAGTATCTCTAGTGATAAATTATTATTCTGTTATAACTGTTTCTCACATGAACCGGTGAATTGGACCGGTTGAACTGGATTTGAAGTTTTGTTTAATTAATTTCCTTTCAAAATCTTATTATCGGTTAATTTAATAATTTAGGTTTTTGTCAGATGTAAATATAAGGGGAAGTTCAAATAAAACTTTGATTTTTTTTTAAAACCTGATAAATTTTTTAGCCATACATAAATCTGGTTAAACGAATTTTATTTTTTTTAACGCATTCTAGCGGCGTTTGAACCGTCTTGTTAAATTATACTATCTTAATTTTTAAGTTTCAGTTTTTAGGTTTAAGTTTGAGGGTTTAGCTTAATGTTTTAGTTTTCAGGGTTTAATTAGTTTTTAGGGTTTAGATTTAGGTTTTTCTTTCAGGGTCTAGCTTTAGGGCTTACGTTTTAAGATTTGACAAGCCAATTTCAATACCACAAAAATGAGTTCAATCGGAGGTCGTTTAACCAGATTTAACAGTGACTAAAAGTATTTACTAAATTTCTCATAGAAAAATTAGTTCTTAGTTTAACAATCCTGTGTGTATGCATGTGTGTGTGTTTTTAAAAAACTTAAGATGTAATCTAGTTTTAACTAGTTTTATAACCGCATGTTGCGGCGGTTACTTTAAATCATGAAAATATTAACGTCGAAACATTGTCTTGTATCCTCTTGTTAAGAGGGTGTTGCTGATAACGTAACTTCATACGAGAAAAACGTGACCTTAGCGCACCTTGCTAACAATCGAAACTGTCTTAAACCCAGACATTACAACGGGATGTTGATAATACTCAAACTTTAGAGACCGTAAAAAAATTTCACGTTAATATTTGATTATATTCATTTAATCAGTTGTACATATTATGAATATAATAAAACTACTAATAATACTAAATAGAAAAATAACTTTCATTATTCTTAAGAGATGTTATTGATGCATTCAATTTGTTTTCAACCTCTCAATAAACTTCATAACAGAGTTGTATCCTTTGTATTTTAATGTGTACTCTGTCATTGGAAAATGAAAATGTCAGAAAAAACCATCAAACAAAGGGGGTAATGTAGTCAAAGTAAAATTGCTGCACTTTAGGAATCAAACAATCTCAACCCTTGAATATAAGTCAACGGTACGCGTACCGAGATAAAAGTATACACTAACCAAGCAGTATGTACAACCATATAAAGCACATAAAACCTAATAAGCATAACTTACAACAATACTATGCACAAACCAGTTACAAATTAATATTAGACTAAATTAATATTTGCATGTTCATTTTAACTTTTAAAATTACCAATGACCCTCTAATATTTTATTTTTATATCTATTTGTATCTAAAACCCTAACACCGTTAGTTATTCTGTTAACTTTTTTATAAAAAAACTAAAATGTTTCTAAAAATTAAAAATAAAAATAAAAAAATTGTGAGACACCTACGTCTTCTTCTATGACCACCGTAAACACACACCTACACCCACCACCACCCACCACCCATCAACACAACCACCCACCACCCATCGACACCACCACCCACCACCCATTGAGGCCACCACCCAAACCTTCTTCTTCCTCTTTTCTCTACATCCACCACCACCCATCGACACAACCACCCGTGTGAGAGCACTCTACCGTGAACGTCGCCGTTCACACTCTGCAAGCATAATCCACACCTTCTCTGCAGATTCAACAACAAATTCATCAGTACGATGATAGCGATGACGATGATGAAAACGAAATTAACGCACAAATTACAAAATTATACCGTGAAATGCGTAAACTGGATTTGAGAAACGAGAACGGTGACGACGACCGTGGCGACGAAGGATCCGACGAGCGGAGGAAGAACCGTGGGCTGTTGTTAGTGGTATCACATTGAAGCTTCGGACTGAGAGGCACCGATCGCGACGGAGGCGGTATGGCGGCGGTGGTGGTACGACACCGGAGGTTCGGGCTGGCAGCGGAGTGAGATCGGAGACGAGGCGTTGAAGGATTCGACGACGAACTGAAGAAAGTGAATCTGCTAGCGAATTTTGGAGTTGTGGGTGAATTTTGGGGTGGTTGTGGTGGTGGTGATTTAAAAAAGAAGATTTTGATGGATGGGATCCACAAGGTTTTTTATGTTATTATTTAATTTTAAAGATAGTTTAGTGTTTTCAATAATAATTTTAACAGAAACAATAATAATGTTAGTAACTTATACTCAAATGGAAATAAAATGAAACGACATAGACTCAAATGAAGATAGCATGAAACATTAGGGGTTAGATGGCAATTTTGAAACCGTAAGGATGCAAGTGGTTAAAATGAACAAACGTCAGGAATGCAAATGGTAATTTACTCTTAATATTATATAAATTTTAAACACGCTTGATCGACTAGTGGATAGTAAGACGGCCATCCAATCCAATTTTAAAAACATTGTATTTTATCATTCATGCAGGCGTATAATAATAATAATAATATTTATTTAACTGATAGCGGTTTTTGCCTTCCGAGTTTGGAACGGATCCATCAAGAATGGCGGATGCAATGGAACCAGGACGAGTGACCTTTGATGACAAGATGGTGGTGAGAAAAGCCATTGAAGACGCTGGGATCCCGTTCACGTATGTATCCGCGAATTGCTTTGCGGGCTACTTTGTGGGAGGGTTATGCCAATTTGGTCATATTCTTCCTTCAAGGGATTCTGTAGTCTTGTGGGGAGATGGAAATCAGAAATGTAAGTTGAAATTTCTCTTTTATATCTCTGTTCATTGCTCTCAAATAACTTAGTGTTGAACTATGAAGTTGAAAGTCAAAAATGACAAAGAGGTTTTAGGTTTAAAGCTCTGGTGTAGTCTTAGGCAGGATTTCAGATTTAACCATTGCTTCTATTGATTTCATGTTATGACCGTTTGAATGTTAAAAGCTTAGAGCAATTTAGTAAATAAAAAATTTAATGGAACGATTTAAATATATTTTTTTACTAGCCAATTGCATGCATACGTGTGCATTCAAAATATCTAAAAACTTCATAAATGACTTAATTGAAAATAATAGATTTGTTTTATTTAGATAATCATTTATAGGTAGGTTAACAACTATTAATTAAAAAGTTTATTTACCAAGAGACGCAACTTTCAGTATTTGAACCACGTGTGATTATTTTCCATTCACTTATGAATATCTTGGGTTTTAATCATTATTGTTCTATTTAAAGGCCTAGAAATGTCTTCTTAAATATATGATCATCTCAAATAAACTTTCTCGATCGATACAAATATATTTAGTATATATGTTATATACAAGAGCAAGGGTTGCTTGTGTGATGTGACGAAAAACATTAACATATTAAAACAGACACCGGTAAAATGTTTGAATAATAAATTGATGATTTATCATACAAATTTGAGGGTTTTAGTATAAAACCATATAAAATATAAATCATACAAAAAATTCAAGATAAATATCACTGAATTAAAGTTCTAAGGGAGTGTAAAATGAAAACTTTAAAAGGGTACTTAGTTCAAGAGCAGAGAAAAACTAAGGAGAGTACAATGATTTGAGTTGTCAATAAAAGAAAAGGAAAAGAAACACTCTGCTTCGTAGCACATTATGTGGACATTTGTAAGGGTGGGCGAGCGTACCCGTCGTGAGCCACGGCGAGGCACGGAGCCAAACGGCACCAACGCCGCCATCCCTTACTACGCCGAATTTTCTCATTGCCACGGCATATGCTCGCTGACTATTCCTCATGTGTGTGGTGTAGTGGTATAGTGTGGCATGATGTGACAACACCGATGCCACCAAATTTGAGTGTGTGGCACAGTATGGTGTACTGTGACATGACTATATTTGATTGGTGATTGGTGGGTTGTAATGTGGTGGGTGTGATGAAAATGCCCCCAACACCCCCAAGGTTTTGGACTATTTTATGGTCCCATTTCAATCAATTAATTTATCATAAAATCAAAATTTAACTTCAAATGTGCGAACACAATCATACATGACTTAATTAATTACGTAAGTTGTTTTTGTAGCAATATTTGTGGATGAAGATGACATCGCAGCATATACAATCAAAACTATAGACGATCCCAGCACTCTGAACAAAACACTTTACATCAGGCCTCCAGCAAACATTCTTTCACAAAGAGAAGTTGTCGAAATCTGGGAGAAGCTCATCGGCAAGCCCCTACATAAGTCATCTCTCTCGGAAAAAGAATTCCTCGATAGCATAAAAGGTAATGTCGTTAATTTCCATCTTGTTCTTACATGTGTTTTGGACATGGTAAGAAGGAAACCTGAGGCCTGAGCCTTAACATAACATAACATATTTATTATGAACACTATAGAATCTAATAAGATCTGTATTGCATATTATTGAACAGCTATTTAAAAGGAAACCTGAGGTTGTTATGTTACTGATGGTTTGATTGTTAATGTGTTGGGGGCATGCAGAGAAAGAATATGTTGAGCAGGTAGCGATGACTCATTTTTACCATTTCTTTTACGAAGGATGCTTGGCTAATTTTGAGATTGGAGATGATGCTGAAGAGGCTTGTAGTCTCTACCCAGATATCAAATACACTACGGTGGAGGACTACCTGAAGCAATTCCTTGATCGCCTCGGTTAAATTCTAATCTATGCATTTTCTTGTGCTTCATTTGTGTAACACTAGGAGTGTGTGTGTGCTTAAATCAAACATTACTACTGTTATGAATAAAATTGCTAGGCTTTTTTTTTTTTTAATTGCACATGTACGAAAATACCTTCAAATCTAACTATCTAAGCAGCCGAAATGCTTTTATACTTCATCCTTGAATCTTGTCATTGTATTATGTTATTTGCTCTGAGAAAGAACTTGTGTTTGTTAATAGGGTGATCCTTTCGATACATAAAATTTGTTTGTCTAACCCTCGCTTGGTTTGAAGCCAATCGCGCTAACCAATGGGGAAAATGATCGCCTTTTCTATAGGATGGATCCATGGCTTTAACTAATCATCAACGTCATGGAGCATGTATCACAAGTGCAACATGTATCAACTTTAAATGATAATTTCTAAGTCCTATCGTGATCAAGCACATACATGTAAGTGATATCCTAGGTACAACTTATATATTCATAATAATATATTATATACACTAAGCACACATAAACATAAACAAGCTTATGAGGTCAAAAGACTAATTATAATCGCGAGCTTGTCCTATTTGGTGCATCTAATGTTTTAAACAAAAATGTTCAAAATCAAGTGTATGAAAATTTGTGTTGAAATGGACTTTGAAAACGGAACTCACAAACCAAGTATGAGCATTGTCAAAAACTTGATCATGTGTAAACAGAAGTGATTACATATCACTAACTTATTACATATCACTAACTGATTACTCTAAGAAGTCCAGATAATTAAGCATATTTGCTCCAATTATTTCTTCTAAAAGTCATTGATCAAATTTTGTCAATCAAATTACTTTACGAAAATTACTAATAAAAAGCCTAAACACTTGCGTGTATCGTCCATAAACATGATGTTTTTCAAACATATGTGGTCCACTTAATTATTTAATTGACTAATAATTAGCAAAAAATCACACTAAAAGATATATGACAAAGTAGAATTTTATAATACAAAAGTATTAACAATTAACCGATAATACTTTATACTAACAATGTGATTAATGACACTCTCATCAATCACTTTTGTTACCAATATATAACAATCTCAATAACATAATTACTAAATATTTTTATTTGATATAAAAAAATACAAATGAAATCAAACAGAATATAAATGAAAATCGAAAGTTAAAAATTATGCTACTAAAATTAATATTGGTAACAAAAGTGATAGTTGAGAGCGCCGCTAATCAAATTAATAGTATGTATTATCAGGGTTGGATTATAGTAAAAAAAATATTCAATCTAAAAATACTCACAAAAGTTCTAGGCTTAACATGAGTCTCTCTATTGTTTTAAAGTAGAGAACATTTTACTTATTGTGTTAAATATGTTAGACCTTTTGCTTGTCAAGTAGCTATTTAATAGCTTAATTTGTTTTCTAGATTTAACACGTTTCTTAATCAAATTAGTGTGTATTCATCTAGGCGTGTTGCGCTTGTGATGGACCGGCTCAGAAAAGACTTTCAGTTGTTAACCCTAAATGGTAGCCATGCCAAAACAACCGATATTATCATTGGTTATCATCATAGTCCGGCATTGTATCACATGTAATAACAAAAACAAACAACTCAAATGAATACAGGTTTACCACCATCGACTTGAAGTAGAAGTAGAATCACCAACGACACAACAATATTCCCAACTACAGCCTCATGACATTAACATGGTCAGGGTAAACAACATTGAAACAATGATGTAAGCAATAGAAGGATCAACACATATTAGCTCAGTCTAGCTGCGGTTCTTAACCACCATTGACAAAACAATTTTGTGAATTGCAGAATCAGGGCAACAACCCACTCAAGCAAATTGAGAAAAATAGTAAAAAAAATTTAGAAAATCAACTGGAAGGGTCAAGTTAAACAATGACTTGTGATAATCACTGTAATATTATTCAAATGATCAATGTACAGAAGAGTAGTCCTAATACAGTCAAGATATGTGTTTGGAACTTGCAGAGAAAGAATATGTTGTGCAAGTGGCGATTACTCATTTTTATCATTTCTTTTACGAAGGCTGCTTGGCTAATTTCGAGATTGGGGATGATGCTAAAGAGGCTTGTAGTCTCTACCCAAATATCAATACCTTTGATCGACTCGGCTGATCCTTAATAATGCATTTTCTTGTGCTTCATTTGTGTAACACGGGGAATGTGTTCTTACTTGTTTGTGCATGCTTACATCAAACATGTACTACCGTATGAATAAAGGTGTTACACCATATTTTCATTTGCACATGTATTGAAATACCGTCCAATCTAACTATCTAAGCGACGGGAATGCTTTTATGCTTCATCCTTGAATTTTGTCTTTGTGTTGTGTTATTCGCTCTAAGAAAGAACTTGTGTGTGCTGACAGGGGGGGTCCCCTCAATACACAAAATTTGTTTGTCTAAGCCTCGATCATTTTTGTGCTAACCAATGGGAAAAATGATCGCATTTTTTATACGATGGATCCATGCCTGTAATAATCATCAACGTTGAGGAGCATGTATCACAATTGCAACATGTATCAACTTCACATAATAATTTTTAATTCCTATCGAGATCAAGAACGTGTATTTGATATCCTAGGTACAACTTATATATTCATAACAATATATTATTAACACTAAGCACACACAAACAAAGACAAGGACTAAAGACTAATTGTAATCGCGAGCTTGTCCTACTTGGTGCAACTACTGATTTGGACAACGTTGTATTCAAAATCAAGTGTATGAAAACTTGTGTTGTAATGGACTTTGTAAATTTGCTAAGCTCACAAACCAAGTATGCTCATTGTCTAAAACTTGATCCCATGAAAACAGAAGTGATTACACGCATAGGTGAGGCTTAACACACACCAATAATTCGGTTCAAACTCCGCTAGTGATTACACATCACTAACTGATTACTCCGAGAAGTCCAAACATTTAAACACCTACTCTCCAATTATTAGTTGTAAAAGTCAATAATCAAATTTTATAAATTAAATTACTTTGTGAAATTTACTAATAAAAACCCTACACACTTGTGTATACCGTCCATAAAATTGATGTTTTTCAAACATAACCCGTCAACTTAATTATTTGATTGACTAATAATTTATACTAACGACAATAATTTATGCTAACGATGTGATTAGTGGCACTCTCATCATTTATTTTTTTTACCAATAACAATCTCAATAACACAATTATCAAATATTTATCCTTTATTTGTATTTACTTGCGCTCACAACATTATTATAAACAAAATGAAAAGAATACAAATGAAATCAAGTATAAAATTAATGCAAATGGAAAGTAAACCTATAACAATTATGCTACTAAAATTAACATTGGAAACAAAAGTGACAGTTGAAAGCATTGCTATTTAAACTAATAGTATGTATTATTAGGATAGGAATATAGTAAAAATTATATTTAATCTAATAAGATAACAAAAATTCTAGACTTAACATCGGTCTTTTCTATTATTTTAAAGTAGAGGGTGTTTTAAAATTATGTCAAATATATCGATTCATTGTGTCTAATACGTCAGGTTATTATGTTAAATATCAATTCATTGTATTAAATATTTTTCATCATGTGTTATACATATTAATCATTGTATTTTACATTTTAATCATTTCTTGTTATTTTTATCATTTATTTTTTATATATTATATAAACTTGTTATTTTATCATTGTTCATATAATTAGATGTACACAATAATGTTATTTCACAATATGTTTCTTAAAACCCATTGTGTCCTTAATAACATAATGACTAGCAAAAAACACAATAAGACGTTTTATTATTATGTTTTACATTTTAAATCATTTTTATGATATGTTACTTGTTAATTAATCATTATGTTTTACACATTAAAATTACATAACAACTTTATCTCACCATTATGTTTTTTTTAAACTTCAGCATTTTAGAAAACACAGTAATACACCAAAAGACATAATAAGTAACAAAAAACACAACGAACTGCACTAAAGATAAAATGACAATTGACAAACATACTTCATGAGTTGAAAAACACATAAATATTTATTGTTTTTTATATAATAATAATATACATATTTTAAAAATAAAAAGTACTCATTTTATGGTGTGATTTTTATAAAAAACAATGTCGTATATAAAAGTTATAAATATTAAAAATGAAAAAAGTAGAAAAAAATCAACAAAAATGATTATGTTTAATATACACTTTCAGCAAATTTTTCTCTATATTTTGATCTCAACCAATGATCAAAATAATTGATAGTCAAGATTTTTTCTTAAACTATTTAGATTTAAAACCATTTATATTATAACATTTTTCATATTATTAACAATTAATAAAAAATAGTTTAGATTTTTAAAACCCATTTTGGGAAAATTCAAATTTGTATTTGGGATGCTTTGGAAATTTCTGTGAGAGAAGAAAAGATGAAGGTGTTGAGCTAAGTTGGCTAGACAAGTTCTTTTTCAGTAAAAAAAAGCTCATCCCCTGCACATGGTCTTATAGATTTTATAGAACATATGTATCTGTTATTGGTGAGGTTAGACCAATTGAAGAAGAAAATAAGTAACCAGCCAAAGTCAAATCAGACTGAAAATTCTGAAAATACTAAAACCATGAACCAAACTTGTTTGGTAAGGGTATAAAACCAGTTCAAACTTCCGGCTATTTGGGCCGCACCAAACAGACAACTAGGCTGAATATGTGGGTCAGGTGGGAATAAATGTGTAATCTGTGAAATCCATTGTAAAGGTTACAAATATGATTTGGTAAATGAACTTGAAATGACAAACTTTCTCAAGATCCTAATGAGTTGAGAACTTTTGATCTGCTAACTTTCAACCGTCCCACAGCTATGTACTGAATGTGGTATAAATAAATACAAATTTCAGGCTCCTTATGCTTTTCATACAGAAATAGATCAAAACCTATAAAGTTCGAAAGGCCTTAACTTCTTCGGGGTGTGTGTATTAGGGAGGGGAGAGGTCACGCAAGGATACGAAAACTGTCACCACTTACAAGGTATATCTCGAAAGTATCGAAATGAATTTGGCGTGTGTAAGCAGAAAGTCACATTTCAGCTTCTGATGTCATTATCTTTAGTCATTACTTTACATTGTCCACTTGGTTTGCTGCCAATGGAATCAAAAACAGGTTATGAATGTGACGTATGAAATAAAATTTCTAAAACTAAACTACTAAAGGGACTTTGACTCTACCTGCTGGACTGCAAGTATGTTGCTGCTAGATTTCGGGACCGTCTTTATGTACCTACAAGTTGGATAAATGTGGACAATAAATTAACCTGCCTATAAAAGACCGTAAAAACTGTTCTATTGGAATAAAATTTTCCAAAAGAAATCAAAGCTAGAATGGGAACAAACCACATAAAAGTAAATCAATTTATGAATCTGGTTCCAATTTGGGAACAATTGCAGACTTTAGCTCTAGATGTGAAACCCTAACGGCACCTATAAGCCGCTCTGGCAACTCATCAGTTGTGTTCGCCTGAAAACAAAAGGAAATTAAATAACTGTATGCTCACAAGAAGATCATATGATTCATATTTTCTGTTAGTCCTGACTTACATATGAATAGGTAGCAAATACTGTATGCTTTATTGCTTTAATTGCAAAAATTGCTAAATACAACGTATAGTTTTGGATGACCAAACCAATAGGAGAAAATATAGCATAAAACAGTCACAATGTCATGAACTTAATTCACTTTGTGTAAAACATAGGTGGCAGGTTTGGTGGGTCAAAACAGGTAATTTTTAAATATGGATCGAAGCATGTTGGACCATGAACATAGCCAAGTTGTATGACGTTTAGAACTTGCTGGTATGTGTAATTTAGAAATATAACAAGTATGGTATGTGCATTTTGGTGGATTGGGGTGATGTGGGTGATGGGTCAATAACAACCCAAATATTCAAATTTGAGAAACTGGCGTGTAAGGCAATAAATTTAAGGCTTCGGCATGTTTAATAACACTGAGAAGTGATTAAGGTAAAATGATGTTCTGCAGTGGAAAATTGAAGAATGGTGAAATTGGTAAGATAATCAAATTTGACCAATTTGTGGGTCAAACGGTCAATTAAGTTAATTATGATTCTAAACATATATTTATATGTTAATAGAGATTCTCAATTAAGAAGGAATATATTTAAAATCAAATGAAAAATATTGTAAAAGTATGGTTTTGTATGAAGGTGTAAATAAGAATTAAAAGCCACGGCTATGTAAATTATATTCACATAGTCATAACATTTTTTGTGTAAATTAGAATTTGAAAAAACATAGCATGCAGCTAGGCAAGGTTTTCTCACATAGCTGTGTCGATTTGATAAAACTGGGAATTTTGAGAAAATTGAAGGGACGGATATGTAAATTATAATCAAATAGTCAGGCCAGTTTCTGTCACTTGCTAAGGATTTTTTAGAAAGGGGTAACACGGCTATGTGAATCTATCTTATGTAATCAGACATTTCATGATAAAAATTTTGAAATTTCATTTAATTGAGGACTCGACTAGGTGAGTATATTTTGCAAAGTCATGCAAGTTACTTTCTTCTTGGAAAATTCTAAATGAATGTATACAGCTATGTAATATAAAATCACATAGCCATGTGTTTAATATGGTATATGACTGAGACATCCTTGATTTTTTAATGTATTTAGGTATTTAATCATCCATGTATTGGTTTCAGGTAGCAAACCCGCATAGGATCGTGGTAAGAAGCCCATTGAGGACTAGAAGATCACTGTTTATTATATCTTTTGTAATGTATTTAACAAGTAGCTTGGATCATTGCCTATGAGATTAACTTCATACAACCAGCTTCTTGCAAATGTATTTTAAGTCTTCCGGTATATTGAATTACAAATCAATCTGCTTTGAAAAAAAAATGGTGCTAAACATTAGGGTGTTACACATACCTGTACAAGGAAAGCCATGTCAACCACAAGGCTAGTGATAACACCAACTACAAGACCCAAGACTCCATTAGCCACAGTAGAAGAACCAATGTCCACATCAATCTGCCACATGAAAAAACAAATTCAACATCCTCAAATGTATTTATGTGTCTATTTGTCAATACGCCTTAACAGAAAAGAGAAAAAGGATGTTTACTTCTAAGTAATTGGCACCACGGATATAGTTGCAGTCAACTGCTTTTCCTAAAAGACAAGGGGTGCTTCCAACACTCTGCCTCACTATCCATGAACCCTGCCATATTCAGTAGCGCCATGTCAGAAAATGATTACATAATAGTACATGTTCAAGATAGGTGGGTTGGGTGTAATAAGTTAAAGGATTCTCATTTTTCAGCATTGGCGATGACTTGCAAAAAAGTTTTGGTCAATTTAATTTTTTAAATGTGTTATTTACGAAAATAAAACATATTACTACAATAATATTCTAGATCTTTGATTAAAACAATACGAATAATTGATCAAACAATACCTTCGGGACTGATGGGATCAGTTTCATCCTACTATTGCGAAACTCATCATCACCATCTACAAACCGTTGCAAGAGAGAGCCCTCTGCTAATTCCTTGGTCACAAAGTAGAAAACCATGCTGTAGTTGGTTGAACCAGGTACCTTCAGAAATAGAATGTTATGTTGCTAACGAAACATGAAAATTATCTAAAATTTTGAGATTTTCAGACAGCTTACTTGGAGATTGAAGACTAAGCAAAAATGTCCCTTTTGAGAAGCAACCTATACAGAAATGGCAAAGATATTACAGATAACCCATACAAAAACTGTTCTCTGTGTTTGTACATTAGAAATTTAAATTTAACTTAAATAATTAGTACAACATTTGTTCTTGTCAAACTTGGACAATCAAAAAGCACCTTTGTCTCTATTAATTAATCAGAAACTAAAGTTAGTGGCTATGAAGTCTTTAGTTTGAACAACGCACACAAGTCTTCTTTCTTGCTAAATAAAGACACATAAATACTAACTTGTTACGTATTATTTGGTCATTCTATTCCAAGAGTAGATGATATTCAAACATTGTACTGATTATACATGGATGCAGCATATATTTCTAGTGGCATACATTGTAAACCTGAAAGGTCATCTTATACGACAATTGCAAGTTGAGACGCCTAATTTTTTACGAAATTGCAAGATTTTAACTACCATTATTTTTAAAACAATAATACATCAGTTGCATATGAGCGTATCATTATCAAAATGGAATTATACGAAATCTTAAACATCAACTCAATTAGCTAAACATGAACCTACACATACAGAAAAATTAACGAAGTAGTTTCCATAAGTAGTAAGAATCCATAAATAATGGTATTGCTAGATTGACAATAACAACGCGGAATAACTAATCTAACAAAAATTGATCATATAGCCTATAAAAGTTTGAAAAACCTACTTGTGCAGCGCAACCAGGGCGTCTAGCAACATGGTCCATTCGTTTGGTGTCTTTAAACCAGTCAACAGCAACAAGATCCATAAGAGGTTTGCCTCCAGGCATCTTTAATCATATTTAACAAAAATTTAAAGGAAACATGAGAAGTTAGAAAAATATTTTAAATCCTAAGGAAAACAATAATGTTATGCAATCAAGTGCTAATAGACCTTCGATTTATCATAGCAAAAACGCTTGCTACGAAGTTTAAAATTGTTTCCATCAGATATTCGCCAACAGTCACGGCTATTTTCATTATCATCTCGCCGAAGATTACCCGAAAAACAAGACAAATCAATTTCAACAACAGGTTCTTCTTCAAAGGCTGAAAATAGGTAAATTGCATCATAAGTGAAAATCAAAACATGTAACAATTTTATTTTAATAATAATAGCCTACCAGTCCGTTTGGTCTCCTGCTCAATGTTATATGCCTGCAAAAGTTTGAAAACAAGTAAGAAAATGGAATATCGTTAAAACAAAATAAATTGATATAACCCTCTACCACCTCTTCATCAGGGATTTGGAATTCTTCATCTTCATCTGAGTATTCATCCATCATTTTTGCAGCATTATCAAGAGATTGACTTCGATTATGAGAGGATGTCAATTGGATCTTCTGCGATTTTTTTGTTGGAACAGTCGATGCCATGTTGACCATAACAGGAATTCTTGGTGGAATCCTTTCATCAGTTTGAGCAAAATATTCCCGTAGGCCTATTATCAACAATCAAATCAATTAAACTAATAACTCGTTAAAAAGATTCAGTATTGAATATTTATATGATATATTTCCAACTCACCAGCAACACTATTTAACATTTGTAGTAAGCAATGTTGCTGAAACGATGAAACATAACCCACGCCCCATCCCTTTAAATCAATTTGCATAAGATGCTGAACACGTGACCTGGGCCGTCCATTTCGGGGTTTTAAAGGGGAAATATTAAACCCCCCACCTATATTACAGAAATAACAATTTTAATTATGACAACGATCTGAAGAATTTAACATTATTACTTAGAATACAAAAGGGAATGGTTTTACTCTCAATATGAGCGCGCACATATCCTGGTTGTGGACCACAGTTCTCATGCTCCCTTGAGCAAAATAGTACAACTGCATATAAAAAAGGTACCTCAGCATGTAAAAAATAAATAAACTTAAAAACACTAAGCAACAAATACTTAGAATATGCATGCACTCACCATAACTCCCATCATCATTCCGGCGCCAATACCGCACATAACAAAGGTCGCGTGGCCACACAAATCTGTAACATAAACCGACACATAAAGTGCTATTTCAGACTTCAAATAGTTAAGAATTGACTTTTCACTTCTAGTGTTATTGAATCCAATAGCATTATTTATTGATAAATGAACCTATAAGTATTTGAAGCATTCTAAAGGCCAAACAGTATGTACAACAGTGAGCTGCATATATTCCAGAATTAACTATCTAACTCGTCATCAGTTGCAAATGATTGAAATCTTGAACATGTGTAAGTGCATCTTTTGCAATCTATATAGCCTAGAAAAACAAAAACACTAAGAACAAAAATGTATTACGTCGGGAACCAATCCAGCTGAAGTCTGTGATATAAAATTGCTGTGTGTCCATCAACCTCGTCAACCAAGCTACCCTCTTGAAAACTACAATCCCACCTGCACATTTCATCAATGCAATATAGCATGTTAAAGAATCAATAAACCAGCAATAAGACATAAAACTTGAGTACAGAAAAGGAAAAAAGAAAGAAAATAGAAAACTGAAACAGCATTAAGATATATAAATAATTAAGTACAAAAGAATGCTTACTCAGAGCGTGTTCCATCCATGCTCATTACAAGCTCAAATATTTCTTCACAACTGGCTTCCACAACACCCACAGCCTTCATAGCCCTACTACAGCTCTTTGGCTGCAATGATAACAATAAAACGCAAATATTTATTCTGACAAATTGTGTATATAATATTATGCTACAAGTGGTGAAATAAATAATAATAATATTAAAAATAAAAAAAAATAAAAAAATAAAAAAAAAACTCATACAAGGAAGTCAACTTCTTGAAGCTCTTCAAAGATACGAAGTCCTGAATGAAATATGTCATAGAAACAATAAATGATTTAGACTTCTAATATAACCAATACTTAAGTTTTGAAGTTCTTCAAAGATACAACAAAGAAAACCATTTTGGCATTGTAGAAGCCGCCAATGTTTCCTTGAAAATGCTTGATTGTTGGTATTTTGGCTTTCTAGTGTTGAACTTTCTTGGGTCCAGTCCAATATGGATTCAGGAGGGCCTGTCGAAATATATCAAATAATATAATAGAGGTGTCAAAACAGGGGGGTGGGTAAAATAAATGTAAAAGGAGGAAGAAAACTAATCACCATTTCCAATGGTTGTTCTTCGCATCAAACTTGGCCGTGAATCTTCTTCACCTTCAGCTGCACTGTACCTACAAATACAGAAGAAAGTGCATATAAAAACTTAAAGAATCACGAAATACATAAAATTATTCAATAAAGTGCAAACAATATATGAATTTTACTTACTGGCTTTCTTGATCTGACGACGAAGCATTCCTTCCACTATCCATCCCAGACTTATATTCAAAAGATTGATATTTATTCCCATTGGCAACTAGTGACTCCTGGTGCTGCAAATTGTTGAGATGACATTAGCTTTCAAAAGAGCATAGGGTAAGCGTTTACAAATATTTGACAAAAAATAAGGAAAAATCATGTCCTACTAATTATATCAGTCTGTAAAAAATATATACCTGGTCAATAACAGACTCAATTTTTTCTCTCCAGATAAGTGCCTCCTGGATGTTAAAAGCTGCCATCTAAAAAACAGGAAGAACACTTAACAAAAATATAACTTAAGTTGCATCCTTTAATAAACACAACTCTATAACCAACAAAATACCGAAAGACCTATGCCATTTTACAAGAGAAGATACAAGTAAATTATGTTCAATAACAAAATATCAAGTCTTCAGAACTGGTGAAAGTAAAACAGAATTTAAAAAAAAGGCAGAGGAAACTTTTGATATTTACTAACTTATGTTCAATGACAAAATATCAAGTCTTCAGAACTGGTGAAAGTAAAACAGAATTGAAAAAAAAAGGCAGAGGAAACTTTTGATATTTCATCTCTCCACACATATGCAAAAGAAACTTGAGTCACAGCAAATATACATCCATGCACTTAATTGAAAAGCAGGTAAAGTTCATGTACCGTAATCCGATTGTATTTTTCCTTCTTGTTGTAAACCGATAATACATAAACCATCTGTTACAAAAAGAATAGATAAGTAACATCAACATTCAACACATATATCCCAACAGCACAAAAAAAGTTTTACATGTCCCTCAATTAAAGCTAGTGCAAAAACATGGATTGTGATCACATTATACTAAGAATATAAACAACTTCAGAAGAAAATATATACTGACAGTATCATGTGGACTAAACTAGAGGGTAACAGCGATTCATACATATGTGTGTTTGTCATGTATGCATAGACTTGATGATATCGATATTGCCTACAAGGCTACAACTGTTTATTGTTATACTTTAGCTTTCAGAACATGTAGATTTTCAATCAAACTTCACATATGTATGCAATATCTTTTGTCATCAAGGTTATGCATACATAAACTGATAAACATACATACATATGTATGCATCAAAACTCTGCTTACTGAAATAAACAAGGAAACCAAAAAATTCTGTATGTAGAGTTCTGATCATATTAAGCATTTAGGATCACAAGTACTGAAGAAATATACTTTCAGCTTTTCAGAACGTGTATTTTTTTGTCACAGTTTACCAAAAAACTGGTACTTATGACAACTGACACCGAAAGCATCCGATGGCAGTTAATTCATGAATATAAGCCGACACCACTTCCAGTAATATCAGTATCTGATTTCATATTGTTAGTATGATTTTCTCTTCACATGTTTCCTATTCTCCATATGGCAATATGAACATATGATCTATACAAGTGCATTAGTAAGGGCTAAAATCATAAGCTTTCAAGCTCCAAACCGAATTGTAAAGCAAGCAACAAAATTGTTTAAAAAAGAGGCTCACGTGTCCATGTTGAGTTTTTAACCCTCTGTCCTCAACTCTACAGTTGCCATCAATAACCAGAGTTTTGATTGGAACCTACGGAAAACAAAGAATACATTACCTCACAAATTCAAAAACAAAACTAAAACTAAATCATCGTGTAACCTAATACTCAGTGTTACAAATTAGAGTTGATTCCTATCACTAATTAATATAAAAATCCAACATGAAAATTAACAATTACCACATTATCTTGAGGCTTCCTCTTGTAATACGCAAGCAATCTCGGCTCAAGAACAAAATACCTCATATGTATGAACGATCTCCCAATCTTCCTCCTCCCATACCGCACCATCCACCCCTCATACACCACTTTCGGATTCGACATCTCAACACCTCCCGATCCTCACGAAATCAACCACTAACCACTCATCACCCCAAAACCCCCAATTCAACAAATCGAAAACCCCGACCCTAAACCCCACGCTCCGATAAGTCAAACTCACTTCAACAAATCAAATCCACCACACCGATCTAGCGAATTTGAACTCCACCGATTCGGTTGAAGAAACTTGAGCAAGGGGCAACCACTCAACAACACCTGTGAAACCAAAATTAAAGTGAAGATAATCAAAATTACACACACACAAGTAACAAATCTTGCATAATAGATGTAGTGAACATACGATCTGTGAGTTTTACGGTGGTGGTGAAGAGAGATGATGAAAATTGAAAACTGTGGGATCATCAACGGGAGGCAGGAGAATTGTGACGAAAATGGAATATTTAATTACTAAAATTTGAAAGATTTTGGGTTGGATGAAAGAGGCCAACTGGAAACCCTCGTCTCGTCTTTTTCAATTTTCTTTTCGTCACAAACTTTGATGTTCTTGTCTCGTTTTCGTCACTAACCAACTTGTAGATCTTCGTTAATCACTAGGGAAGTAGGATCCCTTACTTTAATTCAAAACCCGTTTAGTTGTGTTAAACGTAAACACATCATCACTTGTATTGTATATATCAGGTTATATGCGTACATGAAAAGTAGTACATGGGCATCTGAAATGAGGAATAAGTCGTATAAAGATTTTATACGAGCATGTATGGTTTAAGGTATTAATTAACTTGGTTAAGTAGTTGGAGTTTGTTTAGTGACATGACACAGTAGAAAGTGTCTCTTATCTTTTAATAAATATATGATTATACAATTGTTGAATAACTTGATTTTAAACAAGTGTATTTACACACTTTAACCGGTTACTTATTTTAAATGACTATCTTTTTTTTTTGTAATGATGGTTTAACACCTAACAGTAAATCTAATTTCACTTAGTTATTTTAACATAATTTTTAATTATTTAATAGCATGAGTAACTTCACATGTTTGTGACTGATTTAACCCTAATCGCACAAAATCATTTATTGGCGTCCATTTGGTTATAGTTAAACATATAAGAGCGGTTTTATAATTCTTTTGCACGTGTTTAAAACTCATGAAGTTGAGTTTAATCATTATTCGTACCAGTTTTTAAAGTTGAAGTGTTGAAGTTAAGATTAATCATTATTCGTATTAGTTTTTAAGTTTGAAAGCACTTACGAAGTTATATTCTATCATTATTGATCAAATAGTCAACCAAAGCGTTAGTTTACGTCAATGCAACTAAGCATGCCAATTTTTTAAAAAATCGCAATGTACACTTAACATTATGTTCTAATCGAAGTCAATCCTTATTATTATTATAATCAAGAGTTATTTTTAAATTTGTTTCGTGATGTTCGACAAGAGTAACTCTTTTTCTTCAAAAGTTTAAAACATGTTTACAATTTCAATTTTAAAGGTTTTATTATTTTGAATATAAGCTGAAACAACTTATGAAATTTTTAGACTTAATATGAAATCATTTTTGAAACATTTAAAGGTCAATTGATGTTTTTTTATATTTTAAAGAAAAATAGTTACTTTTATCAAAAATTAAGGAGGAAAACCAAAATTAACTTTATAATCAATTTCCATTAGTAATCTATATCTATACTTGTTAATAAAATAACATTTTTAGTGCCACGTGTTTTTTTCTTATGCCTTCATTCTTTTGATTTCCCGCCTAAAAATGTATCTATCCTTATTATTAGTCATAATTCATTTGAACAAAATCAACTATTGCTATAATTACAAAGGGAGTTTTTTTCCTTAAATAGTGTATATAGAAAATTTATTTATTAAAATAGGTGTTGAAGGAAGTGTTTTTTTCTCACTATAATGGTATTGGTTAAATTTATTTCATATTAAAATAATATTATTAAATAAGTCTAGTGCAAAGGTTAATAAAATTGTAAAACCATTTGATTTATATGTCCTAATTAAAAACAAAAAAAATTTTAAATTTATTTTTGTCTTTTTAATTCACTCACTTAATTTTAAATCGTCTTTCATATAGAAAACTTGAATTTTTTTTACTATAATTTTATTTCAATTTCACACAAAAGTAGGCACATTTGTTTTTTTAATTCTTTTTAAAAATATATATTTTTTGAAAATATTTTTAAGTAGCTTAAAAGATGTAATAAGAAAAAGAGTAAACTACAAATATTGTCCTTTAAGTATTATCAAAATTACGGATCTTGTCCTTAAACTTTGATATTGCACTGAGTGTCATTTATTTAAAAATTTGTTAAGTTTTATGTCCTTTACACTAACTAAAGTTAATTTTTTCGGTTAAGTTTTTATTAAATGATATTTTTACCCTTAATCTTTAAAGGACGAAATATATAATTTATATTTTTCTTCTTTCTTTTTTTCAATTCTCATCATTTTTATACAAACTATACAAACTTATTTTAAATATTATTGATTGATTAATTTTTTTATAAAATATAAATTTGTTTATAGAACTTAAGTTTATTATAATCTTTTTATTTGTTTGGTTTAGTAATTTACTTCTTTAAAGTTTTAATTAAATAAGTCACATAATTATTTTTTTGTAAGGAAAGAAGTTATTTAAAATTATATCTTTTAATTTTTTTTTGATTTTGAAGTTTTAGTTCAAAGGTAAAGCAATTAAATTTTGGAATATTATGCTATTAACTTTAAACTAAAACCACAAAATCAGAAAATAAAATTTAAATGGTCTGGTTTTAAATTACTTTGTTCTTTATAATTGTTATGTAACTTATTTAATTAAAGTTTTAACAACTTAAACTTATTAAAAATTTAGTTAACACCATACTATCAAACTTATCCAAAATTATCATCGTAACATCTCATGAAACATACAATAACCCAAAAAAACATTATATCTAAAAAAATAATCATTATATACACATAGTTAATTATTTATTACCCGAAATATATCATAAAATCATACTATGATTCAAGAAACAACATGAAGAACACTTAGAAGCTTTTTGATATTATGATGTCAATCAAAATATGATAGCTCTGTTTTTATAGACATAAATGAATAATGTTGGAATTAGTTATGTTTGATTTAATGTTTAATGGTTAGTTATGTTTATGTTTATGCTTTAATTATTATATTTTATTAATTCACGTAATTTTTGAGTTAGTATTTGTTTTTAGGTTAAAAAAATTCTAAGTTCTCTAAAATTTATAGATTTTACTAAAAAGTAAATAACTAAACTAAACATTATAATAAATAAAAGTTCTATAAATAAAATTATATCTTATAAAAATACAAAATAATTATCAATAATATTTAAAATAAGTTTGTATAAAAAAGATAAAAATTGAAAAAGAGAAAGAAGAAAAGTATAAATTACATATTTCGTCCTTTAAAGAACAAGAGCAAAAATATCATTTAATAGAAACTTAACAGAAAAAGTTAACTTCAGTTAGTATAAATGACAAAAAAACGTAATAAATTTTCAAATAAATGACACTTGGTGTAATTATCAAAGTTTAAGGACAAAATCCATAATTTTAGTACTACTTAAAGGACGATATTTGTAATTTACTCTAAGAAAAACTATTTTTAACTCATTACAAAGGCCATTTTTGATAGTTTTACCCCAAATCACGTTATGTTTCAAGTTCAACTCACCAATCCTTTTATGTCTTTATTGATTTATTTAATATCATTCACACCTCAAGTTTTAAATCACAACAGCTCTTCTGCAAAGTCTAAATTCAATGCTCATATATACAAATCTCGATTGCAATGGTAGAAATGGTCCGTACGATTCAAGGATTTTGATTTTGATTTTGATTTCAAGATAAACTTTAGTATTTTGGTTTTTTACATCAATTTGATTGATTTATGTTTTTGTTTATAAAAGCATGAAACTTTGATTTAGTTTTAGTTTATGTAAGTATGAAATTAATTTATGTTTTTGATCAACAAAAAGAGAAAATTACATATATGGTCCCTGTGGTTTAATCAAATTGCATGTTTGATCCCCAAACTTAAAAATTGCAAAGATAGTTCAAACTTTTATATAATCATTGTATGTTTGATCCCTGACATCAATTCAAGCTCTATATTGTATTAGCTCAAGTTACAAGTAGACATAAATTAAAATTATTAATATGAGACAATGATGGTAAAATTACAAAAAGAACATCAAATTTTGTATACAAAGAAGTTTTCAAATATTAATGGGTGTTCTCATGTTTAATAAATGTGTTTATTACCTAAAGTTTTTTTATAAGTTTATTTCATTTCATATTATACATTATTTAAACTTATAAGCTTTGATAAAGAAAAGCTACTAATATTAGATATAGATGATTTAAAAAATTAAATATAAAAATCAATATACAAAGTATTAACAATAATATTATGACTTACGAACCTTTTTAATCTAAAATAATTTTTAATGATTAAACCCGTGTATTACACGGGTCTTTAGTCTAGTTAACATATATAAACGTAAACATTCACACTATGTCAAAATTGGTCAAACCTCATGAAGAACACATAAGCCCATGTATCTTGCTAGGTTACCTAATTAAAACCAAACCTAACCAACACAATTGAATCATCACATTGGTTGTTTCTTATACCCAATTTCCATACATTCATACTTGGGTCCCAAAACCCACTAAAAACCTATAGAACTAGCAAGGAGTGGATGAACAATCACCAAGTGGTTATCTTTGGCTTCGGTCAATTTAAAGTGTTGGAAGCAAAAGATAAAGTATAATCCAAAGATTCACTTTGAGGAAGTGACATAATTGGTCCCTTTAACCCTATTAGCGTAGGCTTTAAACACCAAAGTCAAGTATGACGTTTATAAGTTTTTAGTCCGATATTCATAATAAGAAATTGAGTTAACATCAATTTTGCTTCCTGAAGTTTTATAAAATAAATAATTTTCTTCTATAAGATTAAAAATATCAATTTACCTTAAAAAAAATAAATTGTTTCAGTTTAGTCCTTAAGTTTTATTTATTTTGTATTCAAGTTGAAACAAGTGAAAAAAATTTGAACTGAAATTGAAATAATTTATGAAACTTTTGGAGCTAGATTGACGTTTTTAATATTTTGGATGAAAATGATTATTTTTGTCAAAACTCAATGAGCAAAACCAAACTTAACTCTAAGTCATTTAATGTTTCCACCAACACCATTTAATTGAGAATTTCTTATTTAATATTAAAATAAAATATTTTTGACAATATTACATTAGATTTTTGAGATATCACTAGTTTTTCTAACAAATTATAGGCAATATGACATATACATGGATATATAACAACATTTAATGTATTTGATTAACCACTTCTATTCTATATTTTTACTTGCGACTGTGAAGCTCTTTGCTCTACAACTATTAAGCTTCTAAAAAGGATTTAAGCTTGAGATTTTAAATAAAGATAAAATATTTTACCAGGACGACGTCACTTTAAAAACAATAAATGTCTTTTTAATATATAAATAAGAATTATCATTACCTATTAATATTCAAGAATCAGGACACAACCTTTTATTGCTACCAATCCTTTCTAAACTACGAGAAAATGAGAATCTAAAAGAAAGTGCGAATCAAGATAAAACAAACCCAAATTCTCAACCACTCGTAATGGCATATGAATAATTTTGGTCTTAATCATAAAAAGGTTTATATGTGGAGAAGATTCTCCATTAAATCTATTTATAAACGACAAATTGCAAATGAAAGAGCATATATTTTAGCAAGTTTTAGTATGGTGATAAGTGCCTACTTGTTGTACTGACTATCAAGTTTGGCCTCGAGGGCGGGGTGGACGACTGCCAAGTGCCCGATCTATTTAGAGGCCCGAAATTTCTGAAAAAAAATTATATTATATATATTTTTTGAAAAGCTCATATATACATTGTTAAACATTTAAACGCATTAGACTCAACAAACTTATTAACATTTTAATTACTTAAAGTCTAACAAAAATTAGAGCCCATTAATATTTTATTTATTTTAGCACACCACCAATTATATGTTACTAGATTTTTAAACCTATTTTATAACTCAAACAATAAACTTGTGATTTGAGGAGAGGTGGTAAAAGAATAATCAGAACACAGGCAGTCAGAACGATCGATTGATCAAAATAGGGTCTCGTTTTTTCTACTAGTACAGGGCCCAAAATTTTATATATGAATTATTCATTTATATAATAAGAGACCCGTTTTTCTCTACCCGCCCATGGCCCAAACTTTTTTTTATGATTCTCGAGGACAATCCTGCTTATTACTAACACAACCAAAATGGTGAAATATTATATCTTGTAGAGTACAAATTGTGGTATATTTATTTTTTTTTAAAATGTAAGAATGGCTATTAAAGAAAAACTATATGTTCATTACATCTTTGAACTATAAAACACATTCAAACATTTTCAATCTATTTTTATTTGTTAAAGTTGATTGTATTTATTTATATGATTATAAATAAATAATTTCAAGACTCACATACACCGAGCATCTTTTAATCAACTACAGGTAAATGATACAAGTCAAGCTCGACTTGTGGCAACTTTTCAAGGTCGGACCCGATTTATCTATCATAATGGGCATATGAGTGTAAGATTGAACCTCTACTTTTTTTTTATTTTTTATATCACAATGATATCTACGAACAATGATTGTCGATGGGGGTATTATCTCCTGGAGGGATCCAAGGCGCAACGCTCTTGGCTTTTGATGTACTTAGACAGTACTAATTGCATGATTAACAATAACCGAGTGATTAGTAGAAACTAAAGGATTAGAAGGAATCGGTGTTTGTTCTGATAACTGACATTTAGTAGCAAATAGTTTCTACTGAGAGAAGTCAATAATTAGTAGTAATAAAGTTCATATTAATAAAAGCTAGCTGAAGAATTAACTGTTAAATTGACTAGTTCATGAAGCATGTTGTCTTTTCAGCAAAAGATTGTGATGATTTATCGTCTATTGAAACACGGTCTTTATTATTATGGTTTTTTCTGAATTATCCATCTGAGATTTATAGCAACCCATAAAAGTGTTTTAAGTTTAAAGTCACAACACAATTTTTAGAAATTATATCTAAATCACATACAATATAACCTACAGTTTATATTTTGGCTATTGTAAGAGATATGATACTAACTAGAATTGAGACCGCGCGTTGCCAGAGGTTTCTTTTGAGTTTGGTTTTAACGGAATTATGATCAACATAAAAGGAACTATTATAATGAGCGAAAGGTTCGTACAAAAGAAAATATAAAAGATTGGAAGAATTTATCAATTTTTAAATAAGAAAAACGTAGGAAAAAACAATAAAACCGCTAAAAAAAGGAGCGAAGATAGAACCTGAGCGGGTTCTCTCACTTAAATGAGTGCAAACCAATTCTTTTGAGCTTCCATTTGGCTAACGTATTAACAATTAATAATTATAATCTTATAGTAAATCAATTTGAAATTAAAATTCGCATAGATGAAGGAGCGAAACTTCTTTAAATAGTTAGAGTACTATAGGTAAAATTCAGTTTGTTTTTTCACAGCCTTTTGGGGTGGTTTTATCAAAATATTAGGAGGTTCTCTTGAACTATTGGGGCGGTTTAATGGAGTTTTGAGGGTTTTTTAGTGATCAATTTTATAAAACAACCAAAACGATTGTCGTCAACATATGAAATTACTATGTTAAACTGTACCTACCGACATAAACAAATAAAATATAGTATAATTTATTTAACAAATAAAGTCAATTAAATATTGCTTTTGGAGAATGGTCAAGTGAAAACGTTATAATGGTATGACTCTTTCCCATCTTTTTTATGTAGACGATGCTATTGTGATCGGAGAATGGTCAAGTGAAAACGTTATGTGATTGTTTGTTTGTTTAAATACTTCTTCATGTGTTCTGGTCTACAAATTAATATTCATAAGGTAGGAGTTGATCCTATAGGATAGGAGTTGATCCTATTGATCTTCAGGGGCTTGCGGCTTTGACCGGATGCCAACCGGGTAATCTTCCTTTTTCTTGCTTAGGACTATCAGTTGCAAATGATATGAAAAAAGCTTCTAGTTGGAATTTTCTTCAAGGCCAGCTTTGTGGAAACCAAACCTTCTTTCGGTTGGAGCTCGGTCGGTTTTAATAACTTCGGTTCTTGGAACCATTGAAGTGTATTATTTGTCTATGTTTAAGGCTCCTAAGTCGATTCTAACTTCCCTTGAGAAGGCTCGAGCGGTGTTTTTTTGGGGAGACTTGAAGGAGGAAAAGAAATCATATTGGATTGCTTGGAAAGTGGTCACGGCGTCTAAAGATAAAGGATGTATTGGTATTGGATCTTTAGACTCTTTCAATAAAGCTCTTATTCTTAAATGGCGTTGGAGATTGGTGACTAAACCAGATAGTCTTTGGGTTAAAACCAATGAGAATTTACATTGCTCTTAATTAGATTTAAATTCGTTGGTGGCTTCTAGCAAAAGAAAAGGTTTATGGGCTAATATGTGTAAAGTTTTCATTGTGGTTCCTTTTTATGCAATTTCAAGAAAAGTGGGAAACGGAGAATCTACAAAGTTTTGGAAGGATAAGTGGATTGGTAACTCATCTCTTGCTTCTTCTTTTCCTCGTCTTTTCGCTTTAGAGTTGGAAAAAGATTGTCTTGTCTCTCAGCGTTTGGATTTTCAGAGTTGGAATTGAAGAAGACCTATTAGAGGGGGGATCGAAAATGCACAGTTTAATGATTTGATGTCGGCTATTGGAAATGTTGCTCTTAATGACAATATGGATTTATGGACATGGGAGGTAAATAATATGAAAGAATTTTCCGTTAAAGGGGTTCGATTGCTTATAGATGATTTGTCGCTTCCTAATGCTTCTCGCACCACGATTTGGTTCAATATGATCCCTAGGTTGGTCAATATTTGTGCATGGAGGGTTCTTCTCAACCGAATTCCAAGTAGAGTTACTTTGGATGCAAAAGGAATTGATATCACGAGTATCTTATGTCCGTTTTGTAACGAGTATCCGAAATCTGTCAATCATGTGTTTGGTTTGTGTCATATTTCGGATCGTCTATGGTCTCTTATGGGATATGGATTCAAGTTGATTTTCCTACCACTCGGACTCCTGAAATTTTGATGGATTGGTATGATATATTTAATTATACTATTATGAAGAAGAAAATGTTGGGTTTTATAATCTTCACTACTTGGTGGGTTCTTTTGGCAAAGAAGGAACGATGGGCTTTTTTCAACTAATCGAGCGCCGAAATCTACTATATTTGAAGAAATTCAACATTTTTCATTTATTTGGTTTAAGAGTCGATGTAATAAGTTCACTAAAAACTAGATAGAGTGGCTAAATACTTCTCTTATGTAATGTTTTGTTTTTTCTCTCTAGTCTTGGGTTTTTTATTTATAGAATTTATCGCCGTTCAAAAAAATATGCTGAAAGTGAAAGAACAGATTAGGTAAAAAGTTACATATAGATATAATAAATGTTGGCAACTCTTTAGTCATGTAATCTTAAAAAATAGAAATATGTATTAACTTTTAATAAGACAATAATTATATATGAAACCGATAGCGGCATGTCAACAAACCCCTATTGAAAATACATAATTTAACACACACGACTCCTGACCCATCAAATTTACCACTTATATTAGTTTAATTTCGAAAGCCATATATAATTGGATTGAGGTTTTAGATGAAGGTAACAAATTGAATAATCATCCCATAAGCTGCCATGAAGAACGTTCTTAATGCATGTAACAAAATAACATATTAAACAAGCCGTGTACTATAACATTGAAAATTAAGAATGCTTCAAGGCACAGGAATGACTTTACCAATCAAAATAATTTTAAATTTGAGAGTTTTAACACGGTTTTAAATACACACATTAAAGAGTTTAGTGTTTGTTTTAGTGAAGCAGTTCAGTGTTAGAAAATATGATAATTATGAATGTGTGTGACTAATTATCTAATTTTAACTTATCAAAGTTAGTGAACCTTAGCTAGATTTATCTCAAAATTTTAAAGGAAAATTATCAAATTGTCCATTTTCACTATGGTTTCCCCAAAATGTTTCTCTTTTACAAGTTTCAAAAATATCTCCTGTTGAAGAGACGCCGCCTGTAAAGAGGAGGCGCCGGTGCCCATTCACTAGTTACCAGGTGTGAAGAGGCGGCCACTTGTATGGTAGAGCGGCCGCCTGTATGGTAGAGGCGACGCGCCTCTTAAACGCTTATCTGCAGCATGTCACCTATACATGCACCAAGTCATTCACCTATTTGTAAGACTTCGGCGCCCTTTTTGAGGAGGCGCTGACCTACTCACCAGGAGACATTTTTATAACTTGTTAAGGGAGGGACATTTGGGGGGAAACCATAGTAAAAAAGGACAATTTAAGAATTATTTTAAAATTTTAATTATATGTGAAATGTTACTTTCTTGATCAATTGAAGGTTTGTTATAGATAGTTATAGAAGATAACATTATTGTTAACTTAAATGGTGTCGCTAACCTTGCTCTTTAAGCAAAAAATAAATGTTGCTTTTCCTTTAGTCTATTTGTTAGAAAGCTTTTGATATTGTTGATTTAAGAGGCAACAGACTAACAGCTAAAATATCAAATATAAAGCTTATAAACTCAAAGTTGAAGAATAAGTAGTGATATTTTAAAAAATCTTTCATCTTTATACTTTAATAAAAGAGTAACTTAAGGACACATGGCAATACCAGATTTCCATCATCAAAAATTTTACGTTTATCTCTTTTTTTTAATAGTTATTATAACTACTAATGATATTATTTAATTTTTTTATAGACGAAAAATACTTTTTAATAAATTAAGAAAGAGCTCTTTTTATTAATGTTATTAATAAAGAATAAATTTTTATAAAATAAGAAATTTTTCTAAAACATCAAAGTTTATTAAAAATACAAATATATTAAAATTGATGTTAAAAAGTAATATATCTAGAAATAAAAAATAATTAAAATTGAGAGTTAGAATAATGAATTTTTAAAACTGTTTGTTTTAAAAAAAATGTTTAGTTTTTTTAACAAAAAAAATTAAAAAGTTGATATTATTGTTGTATTACTTATAATTTTTACTCATACGTAATTTCAATCATATCTTATTTTAGAATATCGTTTTATAATTAATATTTATTCTATTTAATCCGTGTAATATACGAGTTACTAAAGCTAATGCTATATAGTCGATTCTGTGTTATGTAGAAAGGAAATACTTAATTCAGGAATAAAGCTATAATTGATTTATTTCAAGGTATGAAAGAACCCGGAAGAAGGATATAGAAGGTTATTTTTTTGTTATTAGAGTTAATTACACAAATGGTCCATGTGGTTTATCGAAAATAACAGGTTTTGGTATTAAGGGTTTTTTTGTAACAAGTTAAGGTATTATGTTTTCAATTTTGTAACGAGAATGGGTACTAAGACTAACAGCCGTTAATTTTTCAGTTAAATTTTATTAAAATGACTAAATTACCCTTCGAGGGACTACTTTTGTAATTATATATCACTTTTTTATCCAAGCACCATTTGTGTAATTACATAACTAAAAAAACCCAACCCCGCCCACCCATCCTACCCATTGTCTCTTTCAATAAATCAACCACCTAGCTGCGTTCATTACCACCGTTGTTACCGACCATGGCTGCCGCCCCACCACCACATTGGTTAATGCCTATTTCAAACCACAACCCATCATTAAAACCACCACAGTTCCTAATAACAAAAACCCCCAACACACCCAATGTCGTCTCCCTCCCCTTACCCTTCATATCACCACCACTGCTAAATCCACCAACGCCACCCACCATCACCTTGGTTGCACCCTTCCTTCTCCATCCAAACTCATCCGACGACATCATCACAACCAGATCTAAACACATCGCTAGTTCCCCCTACCTCCTATGATGTGTTTAAAACCCTAAAACCCAAATTGACATTACCTAATTAGGAATTCTTGACTTAGGGATTGTTGGCAGTAGTGGTGGTTTAATGGAGATGAAGCGGCAATGGATGGCGCCATGGTGATGATGGTGAGATGATGATGATAATTGTGAGATGGTGGTGATGATGAAGATATCGTTGATGGTGCTGTTGTTTGATTTAAAGAGAAGATGGTGCTGGTGAGGATGATATGATGGGGTGGTGGTCGGCGGTGAGGGCTGGCGGTGGTGGCCGGTGATGGGGCACGGCGAGTGGGCTAGCGGTGGTGGTTAATTATTGAATATATATAGACACACACATAGTGTGTGTGTATATATAGTATGTGTTGTGTATATATAGTAATTACTAAAACACTCCCTTATATATACCGGATGACACAAATAGTCCCTTTAGTTACATTAGTAATCCTTATAAAGTGAAAAGACGAAAATGCCCTTAGGTTTAACAGAAAAGTTAACTTCTGTTAGTGTTAACACCTTAATTTATTATAATTTGAAAACACAATACCCCAACCTGTTACAAAAAACCTTTAGTATCCAAACATGTTATTTTCAACAAACCACAGGGACCATTTTCGTAATTAACTCTTGTTATTATAATCTTTGAGCTTGTAATTTTATTTTAATAACATCAGGAATTGGGCTGCACAGTCCCTCACTCTATTGGGTTCAGAAGAAAATGGCCCAAAATGGTTGCTTCGTCAAGTCTGGGCCCAAAACAAAATCGGCCCCAAAGGCCGAACCGTCAAATATCCGTTTATATACTTTCCACAAATATATACTAGTGAAACATTATATTTGCTTGTGTATAGAAAATGTATATAACAACAATGATTCAACAAAAGAATCTTAAATTTGTTCATATAATAACATGTTTACATAGACCAAATATGAACTTGAATGTACAATAAAAGAATCAAAGAATTTTAATGAATTGAAGAAACAAGCTAGGTTCATGTATGAATTTCAGTATTGTCGAAAGCTTCAACTCCAAGGCTGAAGGCTGAAGTTCGAACCAAAAGTTCATTTCAAAGTTAGAATTTAATCGATAAGTTTCATCTTGTTTCATCTGAGAAGCGTATGAGAATGCTTGAGAAGATTATTCAATGGCGTGTTTGCATTTTGCAACATATTCTTCACCTTTTCGGTAATCTGTTTCGAGCAACGAGCAATGAAAAGTAAGGGGAGAAAACAGATAAAAAGTTGAAATCCGGTTATGCATGGATTTCAACTTTTTGTCCAAAACAGAGTTCGTGATCATAGTAATCATTGAACCTGTCGAAGGCTTCCTGTTGGGTAGGGGACGACTCGATAGCGATTGAGCACCGTAGGAGATTTCCTGTTTGTTTCTTTGCCATCGGTATTGCTCCTACTTCTTGTCGTCATCTGATCTTGATGCCATCTTTCGATCATTGTGTTTGATACATGCGGTTCCTTAATCACCATACATTACAATCAATATCTATTGGTGATAATAAGTTAAAAGACAAATTAATAAGTCCTAGAGAAAATTGCATAAATGGTCTATGTTGTGTGACCAGATTGCACGTTTGGTTTCTAAATTTAAAATACTGCAGAGTTGGTCCAACTTTTGTGTGCGTGTAGCACGTTTTGTCCCTGACGTCAACTCTTGTTAGTTTGTGTGAAATGCATAAAACTTACGAGATTTAATGTGGGGACCAAACATGCAACACGCAAGTTTGGACTCTATATATATGTTTTTTAAATCTGAGAACCGAATATGCAATATAATCAAACACATGAATCATTTATGTAATTTCCCGATGAAACATACCTTTACATTGCTTCTACTTCTGGTTGTAATGTTGGGTGATGAGTTGCGCTGCCATTGATTCTCAAGTACACCAGGAACCACGGATTCCTTGATTTATTTCATGGGAAAAACATCAAACAACATTAAAACAAACATTTAAAGACATAATTAAGTTTAATTTGCTTGTTTAATGTGTTACCAGAAACAACACGGTGGCACAGTGCTTGAGAACTTCAAGATTCATTCGTACATCATCAAGACTCCTGTAGTTAATTAACACATCGTTAAGTTTATGATCTCTATTAACGTTTTTGTTAATTTCCCATTGATTTCGTGTAAAAACACTACTGGAAAAGGGTTAATTTTCTTACTAATGTTTCCAATGAAAATAATAGAGTCGAAAACTCCTACATATTCCTGGCGAATTTCTTCAAACTTACGATGAAATTAATAGCCTAATAGAGCGACAATTCGATGGAGACAACTCGACCGATATCCATTGTTTCATGGAAATGTAAGGAAATAATTGTGTAGGAAAATAATGTGCAAGAAATGCATAAGAAGAATTTTTGTTAGAAATATGTATGGAAAAGTATTTGTCCCAAATGTGTAGGACAGTCTCGTACGTACCTATGTTTTTGTTCACCAAGTCCAAAATAAGTAGCCAAAGAAGCCATCTTCATATCACCAGCCCTTCTTCCAAACTTCTCCGACAAAACTCCCAACGAATCGATCAACCCTACGGGCTCAGGCGCAGGCCGACCGATCTCCTTAAACGCCTCTTTAATCCTAACACAATCAAACCTTCGAATATTATGTCCAGCCCATATCCTACCATTCAAAATCTCGAATATCTTATCAGCAACTTCTTCAAAAGATGGCGCATTTAACACCGTCCCTCGTGAGATCCCATGACACCTTGCGGGATTCAACCCGACCACCGACAAGTCACCTGGTCGGATCAACGTGCAATAACTCTTGAGCTCAACTAGCTTCTTTGGGCAAACCACCATCGCCCCAAACTCTAAGACCCAAAACTTTTGCCCAGGTTTTTTGGGAACGTTTGTTTCTAAATCAAAGAATACGATTTCGTTCGACATTTGTTGCATCAAGTGAATGTATAGCTAATGAATTTTGATTGAGAATGATATGATATTGATATTGAGAGATGAAGTTGCATGAAATTGATACGTATGCATATATGTATGCAAATGTATAGAGGGGGTAATTAATGAAATTAATAAACTGCATGGATGAATGGTTGATTAACTTGCACTTCAAGTTAAACAATAGTTTGAAACAATGAGGTGTTTTTAGAGAAGAAGTCCTTATGGAAAAGTAAAGCAATTCCATGTAATAAGGAATTGAAAACCTCCTATGCTGTGTTCTGTGTTGTAATGATGAGAATTTACAATTTTCTATATATCATCTATTATCGTTGTTATTATTATTATATGTTTTCACAATTTTGCTTGCTAGTTATTATTCTATCATAGTTATTAACGTTTTATGATTATCAATTTATCAGGTTAACTGTATTATTATTTTCTATTATAACATCTCTATGATCTGGTACATTTTTAGTTTACCTTTTTGAACGAATAACTCACGTATCTATTAGTTCTATTACTAAATTTACATCTTTCATCCGCTATGGGCTAGAACCCTTATTGAGAGACACATCTTTTTATCACGTCTTTATACCGCTAAGGCACAAGCGATTTTTTGAGTTTCGGTCATTTAGTACACAGGAAATATTAATCACCAACGCATTTTTATTAACGATAAATGTACGATCCTGCTTCAGATGATATGTGTTATCTTAATCAGGTCCACCTATCCATTTTCCAGTCAGGACCGCACCCCTAACCCCCTCATGAGGAAAGTCATTGCTGAGAAAAACCACCGCCTCAACTCTAAGCATTTTGATTAGAGTGTTATCTTAATCACCAACACATATCTCCGGTTTTTTTTTTTTATTCATTTTTTTGGTTAGGTCTGAATTTAGAAAAGTAGCCCTCAATGGAAGCAAAATGCAAGAAAGTAGTTAACTTTTGTCTTACGTAATTTGAACCCGGTCTATTGGTTTATCCAAATGAACGGCTAACGTTTGTTATGTTGCTTTCAAACATTCTTTAGCCCTAAAAGAAAGGGTCAAAAACTTCAATATTGTTCATGGTGTTGACCTCTTGGTGGTGCCGTAGTGGGGCAAAAGTATTAATTACAATTCTAAACTTTTGTTATGTCTAAGATAGATTATAGACATTTGTTTTCTTTATCACCTGTGCCCATTTTAGACGTTTTATCTTTTGGTTAAACATTTGTTTTATAGTTTATAAAAGTTATTGTTCTTTTTTTATATACATTTCCGCTTAAATTTTTACAAGATCTAGATAAGTGATTGATTAATTGGTTATTTCCGCTTACCTCTTCACTTCTAAACTTTTTTCGCATGGTCAATACAATAGTACGATAAGTTAAAACAAACACACAACCTAACACGTCTCATTTATGTTTCAAACTCATAGCGGAGCGCGGGATATAATTTACTATTATATATTAAAAAGCAATGAGTTTGCTACAAGAAACTTTCCATATTTGCACTTTGGTCACATATTTCTTTTTGTTTTTACGCTGCTGTGTTCCCGAGTTCATTTAAGGAGAGAAAAGAAAAGAATCGGAAGGAAAGAAAAAAGTTGTTGTGTTCCAGAGTTTTTTTAACGAATGAAATGGAAGGAAAGTAAGAAAGTTGTGTTTTCGAGTTCATTTAAGGATGAAAAAGAAAGGAAATAAAAGAAAAATAAAGACTAAAATGAATCTTTTTAAATTGGAAGAAAATAGAGAGAAAAGAAAAGAAAGGGAAAGGAAGAAAAAGAAAAGAAAGGAAAGAAAAAGAAAAGAATTTTTTTTTTATTTTCTCTCCTTAAGTAAACTCGGGAACACAACGTTAATGAGAAAACCTAATAAGTATGGTAGGTGCATAAAAATTTTGGGGTTTTCAAGTTATGCCAAATAAAATTATGGACTTTCAAATAAGGATTAATTAGGATTATTCTTTTGGTTTTTTGTCCATATTGTTATTAAGGTTTGTTTATTATGATGAACGCAAGTAAGATGCTAAAACAAGTTTTGTATTTTTGTTTTTGACCATAAAAGTTTATTTTTTGTGTCTTTGGCATCAAAAATTGATGAATTGGCATTTTTGTGGTGTAAGCGAGGTGCTACAACAAAGTTTTGTGTTTTTGTCTTTTAAACACAATTTTTTTTTTGGCATCTAACATCGGTGGCAATTTTTTATCGTAGGCTATGGCGGGTGTAGTGACCGTTACAGTACTACGATGAACCAAACCGATTATGAGTAAACATCATCGTTGCCGGTATAAATATTATCGAAATCGGTATCGGTATTCGCTTTTATAGTTTCCGATGAGTCGACCCGACAACGAACAAAGTCACGTTGCGTAAGACAGGAGAAAACAACCAAATTCTCGCGCGCGTATCGTGGGAGATAACACTAGTTTATTCTTAAAATAAAACTAGAATTTCTAAATAATTAGGATTTTTTTCACACAATAATTTAAAAGTTAGGGATAATTACATATTTCCCTCTTTAAATTTGTGAAATTACACATATTCTCAAAACATATTTAAAAAACATTGCACTTTAAGCATTAAAACTTATGTTTTAAAAAATATGTAAATTTTTTGTGAAGAAAGAGATATATGTAATTTTTTGTCGGATCACTCCTACTTCCTAGCCATATTTGATAGAGAAAATTATGTAAAAGAGGTGTGGTTATATGACTTATATGATGGGTCCCATTTGCCCTATGTTAGTTTTAATTACACAATGATTGTTTTTAGAAGAGTATTATTGAATTTTAAAAAAATATAACACCATCAACATCCATTACCGTTAAAGATTATGTTTGACAAACAATTATACCAATTAACGTTATTTCTTAGAAGTTAAAATTAATAATAAAAACTGAGACCATCTACGTAATTAACTCTTATGTTTATATTACTTACACGCATGTCGTGACCTAAAAGCTGTTGGATTAATTTCCGTTATTGGGCTCCAAACGAGCAGGTTTGGGCCAACCCACGATGGCATGGAACAAGTCGGTTCCTAGTTTTAAGGGGTAGATAGGATTTAGTTTGATTTTCGATGTGTAATCCTTATCTGTTTTTCTTTCCCTATAAATACATAATCATGTTTGGGTTATGTTTAAGAGGGATTATTGTAATTAAGTTTTTGTGAAGTTTTCTTGATTGCAATAATATTGGGAGTTTAGTCAATTGTGTGTTTGTGACTCGTATTGATTCTTAACTTGAATTGGTATCAGAGCCACGTTGAAGAAGAAGAACCCTCCTGGTGCTACTTGAAGCCATCGATCATTGATTGAAACGCGTTGGAGTTCAATTCTTGAGATCGAACCAAAGTGCTTTCAAGCAAATACAAAACTGAAGAAAGAAGAAATGGCTGAAAAAACCTCATCGAAGGGTAAAGACTCCAGCTCTCAAGCCCTGCAATGTCCGATGCTTTCTTCTACAAATTACACTGTGTGGGCAATGCGCATGAAGGTGATATTGAAGTTGCACAAGGTTTGGGAGGCTATCGACCCAGATCAAATGATGAAGAAAAGAACAACATGACTGTCGCTCTTCTTTTCCAATCTATTCCCGAGAACTTGATCATGCAAGTCGGTGATCAAGAATCTGCTAAAGACATGTGGAACACAATTAAAACTCGGAATATTGGAGCTGATCGGGTCAGAGAGGCACGTCTTCAAACATTAGCCATGGAGTTTGAAAACTTAAAGATGAAGGAACCGGAGTCAATTGATGATTTCTCGGGTAAGTTATCTTGTTTAGCAGCAAAATCAGCCGCATTGGGGGAAGCAATGCCTGAATCCAAGCTTGTTAAAAAGTTCCTTAAAAGTCTCTCGAGAGCTAAATACATTCACATCGTTGCCTCCCTTGAACAAACGTTAGATCTTAACAAGACCGGGTATGAAGACATCGTCGGTCGCTTGAAAGCTTATGAGGAACGACTTAAAGATGATGATGTCGCTACCGAAACCCAACCAAAACTATTCTATACAAAGCATGATGCATCATCACAAAGCCAATCGACAAGCCTAGGTTCTAGCCGACCGTCACGAGGAAGATGTGGGGGGCGAAGTCATGGAAACCGCAACCATAAACCAAACGAAGCTAATTCATCTTCAGAGACTCGAGTGAACAAAGGGAAAAACCGAGACATGTCAAAAATACAATGTTACCGGTGCGACAAGTTTGGTCACTTTGTGTCAACCTGTCCCGAGCGGAAACAGAAGAAAGCCGAGGCCCATATTGCAGAAACCGATGATTCCGACCCATCTCTATTTATGATCCAAACAACCCAAGAAATAGTGTTTCTAAACGAAGGAAATTTGCTGCCCAAGAAATATGAAATCGAGGCCAAAGACGACGATATTTGGTACTTGGACAACGGAGCGAGCAATCATATAAAGGGTAACCTAAACTACTTTGCTGAATTAAACAAAAGCATACAAGGTAAGGTAAAATTTGGAGATGGTTCATGTGTTGAGATACATGGGAAAGGGTCGATCCTATTTGAAGCAAAGACCGGCGAGCACAAACTAATGGCGGACATTTACTACATCCCTAGCCTGCGAAGCAACATCATAAGCTTAGGCCAAACTACGGAAACAGGTTGTAAGATCATCATGAATGATGATGAATTGCTTATGCTTGATCAACGGGAAAAACCTTTGTTAAAAGTCAAACGTGCCCCGAACCGACTTTATAAAACAAAGCTAAAAGTAGTAAAACCCGTTTGCCTCCACACTCGTATTGAAGATGAAAGTTGGTTGTGGCATGCAAGACTTGGCCATGTGAACTTTAGTGCCTTGAAGGTGATGTCAACGAACAAGATGGTGATTGGAATAACGAAAATCGAGCGTGAAAACAAGCTTTGCGAGTCATGCTTGGTAGGTAAACAGTCCAGATTCCCGTTTCCAAGTACAACCACATATCGAGCAACGAGTGTCTTGGAACTTATCCATGGTGACCTATGCGGCCCCGTCACACCATCAACGATAGCGGGGAACAGGTATGTATTCGTTTTAATCAACGACTACTCACGATTCATGTGGATATACTTATTGAAAGGTAAAGATGAAAGCTTTGAAGCCTTCAAAAGGTTTAAGAACATGGTTGAAAAGGAAACATGTTCGAGGATAAAGACACTACGAACGGATAGAGGGGGAGAATTCAACTCACATAGCTTCGCTCAATTTTGTGAACAAGAAGGTATAGCAAGACATCTAACGGCCCCATACTCACCCCAACAAAATGGGGTGGTGGAAAGACGCAGTCGAACTCTACTCGAGATGACACGGAGCATGATGAAGGCCAAAAACATCCCAAATTATCTTTGGGGAGAAGCAACTAGACACGCAACCTATTTGATAAATCGGTTACCGACACGCGCCCTAAAAAAAACACCCTACGAGATGTATAGACACAAGAAACCGAATGTCGAACATCTAAGAATATTTGGGTGCTTGGCTTATGCAAAAACAATTGGCCCACATCTCAAGAAATTTGACGATCGAACCACTCGCTTGATATAACTTGGAACAGAACCAGGCTCTAAGGCACACCGTCTCTATAATCCAAACAATCAGAAGCTTGTGATCTCACAAAATGTAGTCTTTGATGAAAAAGGTGCATGGAACTGGGAAAAACCAATCAATAATGAAAACAAAACTGAACCCGACATGTTCTTTGTAGATTGGCACGAGAAAGGAGACACGGAGTTGGATTAGACAACATCGATCCCTTGGAACCTACAAGTTCCATGCATGAAAGCCCAACTGAGGCAGAAGATTATTCGACTGGATATGGACCAGAAAGCCCATCAGCAACCCCGAACACATCCACAACAAGTGAGTCACTTGGGCCAGAAACTCAGAGCCCTGTTGACATCAATACCGGGCCATCTGCGCCTGAAACAAACAGCCCAGGATTGCAACCAGCAGCCCAAACATTCACCGATTCAGCTCCAATACGACGATCTAATCGTACTCCCTCCAACCCAGCTTGGTTCAACGATTATGTACTTAAAAACGAGGTTGAAACAATTGAGCTTATGCTGTCAAGTGTAGACGAACCGACCTCGTTTGAAGCTGCAAAGGAAGATCAGAATTGGATGAAAGCAATGAGAAACGAGATGGATTCCATTGTGAAAAACAAAACATGGGTGCTAACCGACTTACCTCGCGGAGTAAAACCAACAGGGTTAAAATGGGTGTTTAAGATAAAACGAAACGCGGATGATTCTATAAACAAGCACAATGCAAGACTAGTAGCTAAGGGATATGTGCAACAACCCGGTATTGACTTTGTTGATGCTTTTGCACCGGTGGCAAGATTAGAGATGGTTCGAGCAATGATCTCACTTGCTGCATATAAAGGGTGGGAACTACACCACCTCGATGTAAAGTCAGCCTTTTTGCATGGAGATCTAAAGGAACAAGTCTATGTAAGGCAACCGGACGGCTTTGTAAAAACCGGAGAGGAACATAAAGTTTACAAACTAATTAAAGCATTGTACGGGTTGAGGCAAGCACCCGAGCTTGGAACACCAAACTCGACTCAATTTTAAAGAATCTAAAATTCCAACGGTGCAAGCATGAACAAGCGTCTACCGAAGACAAGTAGGTACCAATCTATTACTTGTAGGTATTTATGTGGACGATTTGATCGTGCAGGCTCATGTTTAAGTCAAATAATGGAATTCAAGAAAGCTATGTCTAAGAATTTCGAGATGTCTAACTTGGGAAAGCTTACGTATTATCTAGGAATTGAGGTCCTACAAGCCAACCAACACATTGTGATTAAACAAGAAGCTTATGCAAAACGTATCCTCAAAGAAACAAACATGCTGGGTTTTAAGAAAGCTCACATTCCCATGGAACCCAACTTAAAGTTGTCAAAGGCAGAAAATTGTGAAGATGTTAATGCCACATCCTATCGAAAGGTGGTGGGGTGTCTAAGGTATCTTTTGCAAACAAGACCGGATATGGCGTTTTCGGTTGGGGTGGTGATTAGATACATGCAACAACCAAAAACGGAACATATGGCTGCGATAAAACATATCCTTCGGTATTTAAAAGGAACTTTAAGTTTTGGGATCAAGTATAGACAAGGAGGTGGGGGGATTGAGCTAGTAGGCTATAGTGATAGTAGCTACAATGTCGACCTCGATGATGGGAAAAGTACAACTGGGCACGTATTCTTCCTTGGGAAGTCACCAATCACTTGGTGTTCATAAAAACAACCCACGGTTGCGCTCTCGTCGTGCTAGGTAGAATATATGGCCGCATGTGCGGCCGCGTGTCAAGCCGTGTGGCTTAGAGAGATGCTTGTCGAGCTAACCGGAACCAATCTGGGAGAAGTAGTGCTGAAAATTGACAATACTTCAGCAATTGCACTTGTAAAGAATCCTGTTTTTCATGGTCGAATGAAGCACATCAAGTCACGTTATCATTACATTCGAGAATGCGTAGAAAATGGTGAGATCACAGTTGAACACGTAGATGGTAAAGAGCAACGTGCAGACATACTAACAAAGGGTCTTGCAAGAGACAAGTTCGAGGAAATGCGACAGATGATTGGTGTTGAGGACTTCCAGGTTTCCACTAGGAAATTAGGGGGTGAATGTTGGATTAATTTACATTATTGGGCTCGAAACGAGCAGGTTTGGGCCAACCCACGATGGCATGGAGCAAGTCGGTTCTAGTTTTAAGGGTTAGATAGGATTTAGTTTGATTTTCGAATTGTAATCTTTATCTGTTTTTCCTTCCCTATAAATACATAATCATGTTTGGGTTATGTTTAAGAGGGATTATTGTAATTAAGTTTTTGTGAAGTTTTCTTGATTGCAATAATATTTGGAGTTTAGCCAATTGTGTGTTTGTAACTCGTATCGATTCTTAACTTGAAAAGCTAGTATGCTTAATAAATATTTGCACTACCAATTTGTCGTTTACACTTTTCTTAATTCACATCAGAAATAACACCACCACCCTCTTTCAGGACATGCTTATTTCTAGACATATACACTTTTCAAATTCTTACTTTCCTAACAATTTTGGGTGTTTATTATATTCATCATTTGATATTTCCATTTTATGGTTTTATTTCAACGGTTACATGTTCATATAGTGACCCTTGAACCACTTGAAAGTTGAAAATTACACTACTTATGAAAACAATTACAAAAGAAACACACTTTTGATAAACATAACTAATAATATCTGTACTTACGCATTCGTCACACCGTTTTCTTTTGCATCAGTAGCTTGTACCTTATCACCCTCTTTACCATCCTTCTCTCCTTGTTTATCAGCTAACTCTGCATCACTCTCTTGTACCTTTTGACCATTTTCTTCTTTGTTTTTACTTGCTTCCTCCTCAGCTTTGATCCTTGCATCTTCAATAGCTTTGAGTCTTGCTGCTTCTTTTGCCTCTTCTAATGCTTTCATCAAGTTCTTCAAGCAAATCTCCGCGTCCTCTTCATCCGACTTCGGCATCAGATTCTCCGCAACGTCGGCTGGAGTCATATTCGTCTCCCCCAACATTCGCCCGATGGTTTCAAACAACTCATGCGACTCGAGATCCAAGTAATTCTTCGCGAGAACCTTGAACGTCTCATAACAACAATACGACATCTCGATATGCTTATCCATCCGCCCTCTCCTAATAAGAGCCGGATCAAGCTTTTCCACAAAATTCGTCGTAAACACGATCAACCTCTCACTACCACAAGCCGACCACAACCCATCAATAAAGTTCAACAGCCCCGATAAAGTCACTTCACTTCCCTTTTTCTTCTTATCATCCTCTTCCTCTTCAATTTTCTTCTTAACCGGATCTTTTTCATCCTCTTTACTCTCATCCTTCTTCTTCTTCTTCTTCTGCTTTCGTTGTCCCGTAAGATCAAGCGAACAATCGATATCCTCGATCACGATTATCGACTTACTTGATGTATCAATCAACAACTTCCTCAAATCCGTGTTATCTTTCACAGATGTCAGTTCAAGATCATAGATATCATACTCGAGTAGGTTCGCCATAGCAGCGATCATACTCGACTTTCCGGTCCCTGGTGGACCGTAAAGCAGATATCCCCGCTTCCACGACTTCCCCACCTTCTTATAGTAGTCTTTCGACTTACTAAACGTCATCAAATCATTCAAAACATCCTTCTTCTTCTTCGGGTCCATCGCGAGAGTATCAAAGGTCGAAGGATGCTCGAATATGATATGACTCCACATAGTCCTCTTGTACCCATACCAATTCTCACTCTTGTTGTTGGTATACAGCTTCCGTTGCCTCGTTTTCACCGCGATCGCCTTCCCCTCATCGAGCACATGCTTCAAGTACACATTAGTGATGATATCGCGGTGCTCTCGTCTGCATGTGAGCTTGTAGTACCGATTCTCTTCATCACCGCGATACGAAAAGAGAGCGCGCTGTTGTGGCACCTTTTTACTCGACGTCCACCAGATCTGAATACCTTTGAACTCATCAGTCACTTCTTCATACTCATCCATGCTCAAGACGACCGATTCACTGTCCTTTACGACGTTCGCTTTGAGCCTTTTAGCTCTTTCGGACGAGTGTGTACTAAGGTAACGTTCGATTTGAACAAACGCTTTGCTTCGTTCGAACCAACTGTCTACTTGGTACTCATGAAACGTGATTTCAACGTAAGGATAGATGTAACGCATAACCTTGTTAGCGTATTTTCTAACATCCCTTTGAAACTCGTCGGGAAAGAGTTGTCGGAATATCGCCCAAACGAACATGACAACGGCCATCACGGACCCTAACTGAGTCATATCCCCCATCGTCATCGATAATATTAATGTTGCTTTTCTCAGAGAGTAATGGTGTTGTGTTGTAATGAGGAGCGAGTATGATATCAATTTATAGAATGGAGTCAAGTGGCATTTAGCATGCGTTAAGTCTTTGTCTTTTGTAAGGTTGTGGTGTATGGGTCCTGTCATGGTGTCGTGTGGACTAGTTTCGACGTATAAAAAGATATAAGAGGCAGCCGACCATATTTTTGTGTATAAAATAAGATGAAAGGTTAAATTGAGAGGAAGCTTCTTTAAAATAGACACGAGAGTGAGTCATGATATCATGGTACAAGCATCATTTGGTATTGTTTTGTTGTTAAAGTTTGACTACGAACTAGTATTGACAGGGTGATTACTAGATCAACTTTAAGTATTATTGTTAAAATGTTTTAATATTAAGAAACACACTTTTATAAATCGATACCTTATTATACGACTCGTATAGAGCTATATGAAACGTATAAGGTCGACGACATTGAAAACGAGGAAAATTCAGGGGATGTCAGAGGGCTATATATACGCCTCATGTAGGGCTATATGACCTCTATACGCCCCAATATAGACCTATACGACACGTATAACAAATTTTGACACTGAAGTCGAGGAAAAATTCAGGGGTCTGTCAAAGGGGTTATACGCCCCTATATAAGCCTATACGACCAGTTTAAAATTCTATGTGTGTTGATTTATATTGAAATGATGTTTAAATATCGGGACCTTGTTAAATCAATTTAAATATCTTATTGTAATAGATAAATATTTTAAATGTCACCGATTATAATTCAAGTCTTCTCAACTTCTCATGCTTTGCTAGTCTTCCTTCTATTAAATGATTATTTAAATATTAAATAATAATAAAATTAAAAGAAACATATTTTTACATTGAAAAGTAGCATTTGTTGTCTTCTACATTGTGTATGCCATTTGTAACCGGAAATTGACTCGAAATATGATCACATAGTCAAAACTTTTATAATCAAGCATCTTCAAAATCATATAAATTTTATTACTATAGCCTTTACAACATACAGATTAAAATAAAAACATTAACCCAAAAGCTAGTAACAAAACAAAGATCATAGTTCTTTAATCAGATTGACACTCTCAAGTTGATTACTTCACGTTCAAGCTTGTTTTTTTCTCTCAAAAGGCCAGGTATAATGTCAACAGCACAAGGGCACATAAGCGGGTATAACTAATGCAAAAATGGCTGCCATCTAGAGTTCCAACTTCTTACTCGTCTATGACTATAGTAGAAGCGACGCCCTAGGTTGTAATCAATCATGAAGTTTGAACAGATGCTAATCGGCCATATTTGCACATCGGCATTGACAGTGCTTGAGGTCAGAAGAAGACGACGACTAAAGGAAGATATGAGGGATACATAGGGTGGGATTTAACCAAATACACAATGCTACTTGACTTGACTAAAATACTCTCACGTGAGATGCACTCAACGGGGAATGTAAACGTTCATCTAACGAAAGAGCCAATAAAGTTACAAATTTGAAATAAATAAGTTCAATCTTGTAAAATTTTGAACTTTAGGAGTACAATATGATTTATAATTATGTGTAATTAACTCAAAGTAAAATTAAAAAATTGATTATTTTATTTTAATTACAGTATTTTTATTTCCTCTAAAATAATTGACTTAAAATAATATTTAAATAAGTATCTATTTGATTAATATCATTTAACTGATCAAATCAATTTGTTCGATGAAAATAATTTTATAAATCATGTAAAAGTACTATATACTATGAAGCTCTGATCTCAAAAAAAAATATAAAAATAATTTAATTGACCATATCGTGTTTTTCAAATAGTCTTCCTTAAATAATATTTTATTTCTACTTTAACTCTCACGCGTCTACTCGTGGGAAGCTTCCTAGTTCCTATTGGATCCCATCATGTTAATTTTCACACAAAGAAAAGACTTAAAGCGACTTGACAGCTTGACATTACAAAAATACTTAATAAACAAAGACTTTCTACATACCAAAAAGCACTTCACTCGGTGCCTATAAATTAATAAACATCACAATTCACACCCTCACCTCATCATCTTTCATCAACCTCTAATTACAAATTACAACATTAGTATTCTAACAAAGCAGCCATTGTATACGTGACTTGTAATCAACAAGAAGAAGATCGAAGATGATGGGGGAAATGACTCACTTAGGGTCCGCGATGGCCGTCGTTATGTTCGTTTGGGCGTTTTTCCGACAACTCTTTCCGGAAGAGTTTCAAAGGGATGTTAGGAAACACGCTAACAAAGTTATGAGTTACATCTACCCTTACGTCGAAATCACATTTCATGAGTACCAAATAGACAGTTGGAAACGAAGCAAAGCGTTTGTTCATATCGAACGTTACCTAAGTGTCCACTCGTCCAATAGGGCTAAAAGGCTCAAAGCAAACGTCGTAAAGGACAGTGAATCGGTCGTCTTGAGCATGGATGAGTATGAAGAAGTCACTGATGAGTTCAACGGTATTCAGATTTGGTGGACGTCGAGTAAAAAGATCCCCGAACAACGCGCGCTTTTTTCGTATCGTGGTGATGAAGAGAAGCGGTACTACAAGCTCACATGTAGACGAGAGCATCGCGATATAATCACTAATGTGTACTTGAAGCATGTGCTCGATGAGGGGAGGGCGATCGAGGTGAAAACGAGGCAAAGGAAGTTGTATACTAACAACAAGAGTGAAAGTTGGTCCGGTAACAAGAGGACAATGTGGAGTCATATCATATTCGAGCATCCTTCGACCTTTGATACTCTCGCGATGGACCCGAAGAAGAAGAAGGATGTTTTGAATGATTTGATGACGTTTAGCAAGTCGAAAGACTACTATAAGAAGGTGGGGAAGTCATGGAAGCGAGGATATCTGCTTTACGGTCCACCAGGGACCGGAAAGTCAAGTATGATCGCTGCCATGGCGAACCTACTCGAGTATGATATCTATGATCTTGAACTGACATCCGTGAAAGATAACACGGATTTGAGGAAGTTGTTGATTGAGACGTCTAGTAAGTCGATAATTGTGATCGAGGATATCGATTGTTCGCTTGATCTTACGGGACAGCGAAAGGAGAAGAAGAAGAAGGAAGAGAGTAAAGAGGATGAAAAGGATCCGATTCGCGAAAAGGAGGAAGAGGAGGAGGATGACAAGAAGAAAAAGGGAAGTGATGTGACTTTATCGGGGTTGTTGAACTTTATTGATGGGTTGTGGTCAGCTTGCGGTAGTGAGAGGTTGATCGTGTTCACGACGAATTATCTTGAAAAGCTTGATCCGGCTCTCATTAGGAGAGGGCGGATGGATAAGCATATCGAGATGTCGTATTGTTGTTATGAGACGTTTAAGGTTCTTGCGAGGAATTACTTGGATCTCGAGTCACATGAGTTGTTTGAAACCATCGGCCGAATGTTGGCGGACACGAGTATGACTCCAGCGGACGTTGCCGAGAATCTGATGCCGAAGTCGGATGAAGACAATGCGGAGATTTGCTTGAAGAATTTGATCAAAGCTTTAGAAGAGGCAAAAGAAGAAGCAAGACTCAAAAAGGTACAAGTGACTGATGCAAAGTTAGGCGATGAAGCGGAATGTACAAGTTAGTGATGCATGAGTACATACTACAAATCAAAGTTGACCAAATACCACGCGACCAATAAATTTTGGTGACTTTTTTAAACGTGTACTTCTTGTTTTTATTGTTTTATTTGGTAGTCAAAAACTAACGTCACTGTGTAATTTTCACGCGATCATTATCTTTTAAAATTTTCAAGATCTTTGAAATCAAATGGTATGGTAAAGGTTTCAATTAGTTATATAAACATACACGGATTAAGTGAGTTAATTTGAATACGTTTTATGCACTCTTCAACAATCGTCTTTATATTTAGCTAAACTAACTCATAGTCGAATCAATACAATTGTATAATAATAATTCGTCTTACAAATCCATTAATAAGGGGAGGGGTATACAACCGGTCGGTATGGATTTAAAAACCGGATGAGGTCACAATTATATATGTTTATATTAGATATATAGTTATATATATATAATTCAATATAAATATCTTATGTGTAGTTTATAGTTATATATAAAAACTTAACAATAATGTTATGTCCAACACTTTAATTCATAGTTTGAGCACTAGTTAAACTCATTAAAATCTAAAAAAAATAAAAAAGTTGAAAAATCCGGTCTGAGTCGGTTCCCGGTCCAACCACCGAACTGGTTTGAATCGGCCATTCCTTGAAAACAACACGATTTAGGATGGATTGGACCGATCCGACCTCCGAATCCCGGTTCGACCGGCCGATCCGATCCGAGTCTGAACCGTGGTCATGTGTCCTCTTTAGTTACTTCTTTATTATAGTAGTATAATAAGATTTATCATAGGAATATTAAGTAATCAAATATTAGTGATTGTTTGATAATATTATGTTGAGTTATTAAAATGTTGATTGAATAAGGGGTAGACTCTAAATCTCTAAGCATTTTTCTAAACATTACATATTAAAAAACTCCATAAACCACGAAGATGTGTATATTAAGTTAATTAAATATACCCCACCTTTGTTCGATTTAGAGGTAACTTTTAATAGAATCATTAAAACGCTATCAAACACCCCTTTAATTTTTTTATATAGAAGTTTATAAAATAAAGAATATTAAATAACAAAACATTAAAAGTCCTAACTTGTAACACATTTATACTAATAAAGGTTAACACATTTATATTAATAAAGGTTAAAAACACGAGATAAATATTTCTTAGTTTTGTTATTGAAAGAAATCCAAGTTATAAAACAGGTATGGGATGCGAAAACAATTATAAGCAAAATCAAGAAGTTTTGAAAAACCTTTTGCATCGTAAAACGCAATGATTTTACTAGTTTACAAGCACCGATACAAGTAAACAATATAGACGACTCGAAGCATGTGTTTAGATGTGCTTCCTCTATCATAGGCACAAAATAAACATTCAAATATTGTTTTCACTACGTCCATGAACTTGTTAGGAAATACCGCAACGATGCGCGTAGAGATTATTCATTGTATATCATCATTTTATAACTTAGAAAGTAAAAATATTTATGAAAATCATGAAATAGAAGATACAAATATCATCAAAACAAAGCCTGAAAGTGTGGATCATGATTACTCTTCATTTTCTTCACTTTATAGTCAAAACAGACATTTAACATGAGTTTTTTTAAATGAGTCAAGCTTGAGCTCGAGTAATTTTAAGTGAAAATAAGCCAAGCTTGAGCCTAGGTGAGCACAAGCTCGACTCGGTTTGTTTACACTCCTAACCAGAACTAGGCCTGGCCGGAACGAAAATAGGAAGTGATTAGAAGGAAACACTGGGAACCGGAATAGTAATGGTGGGTTGGTCCCAGTTTTATGATTCAATCGGTTGAACAGTTCTTGTTTATATCTAGACTTAAAACAAATCATTAACGAATACGTGAAATAATATTATGTTGTCTTGTCATGAAAGGAAGAATGCTTGAAACCGTGTTGATTGACAACTAATAATGTTGGGAGACATCAAAATCAACGTTTAGTACAAAACTAGTCCAAGTCAATTAACAAAATTCTTTTCAACTAAACCCACCACTCAATGTCGTTACCTTTGTAATGAAGAAAATGGAAGACAAAGATGTCACAGTTGTAAGTGTTGATTGATATTGATACCGTAATTTGCAAACGTCGTTCTGTCTCTTTATGAATTCTTTTATGTTTATTGTTCGTACGTTTGGTTTTTATCTATAAAATCACCCGTGTGTGATTTTGGTTTAGTTACAAGCACCCAAGTTATAATTCTACTATGTATGAGGTGACTTTGAGGCCTATTTGTAGCACTATTGCACTAAATGTTCACTTCGCTTGATGAGTTTATTTAAAGGTTTAAAAAAATATTAGATAGTTAAAATTTGATTGGTTATTTACGGAATTCTGATCCGCATGTTGGTGCGAGAAAAAAAGATTTAACAGAATGTAACCGTTGAAAGAAGAGGAGTGAGGATCCCACCCGGGTGGGTTCCCTCATCGTTAAGAGCACAAAACAACTCCTTCTACCTCTTGTGATCATATAAGGGTGTAGAGTTTAATAACACTTTATGTTCATCCGTCTCGAAAGTGCAATAGACATGAATCACTTTGTGTTATTTATTTATTATGTATTTTAAGTGATTTCATGTTATCATATTATTATATATATTAAAAAGTACGTTGGTGCTACAGTAAAATTTTAGAAGTTTCTGATTTGACCACTGTAGTTTACACACATTACTTTTCAATTGTTATTTTCTTTTCTACTAGTGTATGAAAGACTCTATTTGCTCCAAGAAGTGTAGAAGACGTGGGTATATATAAACTAGTTTTATACCCGTCCGGTGGTCGGGTACTTTCATATTATGTTGTCATCACTATATTGAATCAGATTAAAAAGACATGTTGTTTATGACCAAAGTACAAATCGTTAACATAAGTAGTCACTAAATGACCAACAACAATAAGGCAACCATAAAACAATAATAAGAAGTAATTGCTAAACAACTTAAGACTTAAGAACATAAATAATCAGGTAAAATTAAAATGTTAATTTCATGAACCACATATGCTATCCACGTGTTAAATCATTTAAGCATTTGTCATCATAAGCCTTAGATTTTCATGTTTTTGACTTGTGATGTGTTTGACGAAAATAATATACGTTTAACATACAAGTACAACTTGTTTAACTTAAAAGTAAAAAAATTGGCAAACTTGATCAAAAGAAACACAAAGCAATGTTAATACAGTACAATGTCAACTAAAATCCGTCATTTCAACAAACATAAAATACCATACAAAACCGTCAATGCAATGTATACAACTGTAAGAATGCATCAGTAAACCAATTTAGGAAAACCTAGTTGACGATAATAAGAACCCAATCAAACAAAGTGAAAATCATCTCCAAAAACATGATGCTATATCATCACACACATATTAGTACCAAAGTAAATATCTTTCATGACCTAATGCATTCAAATCTAATATCTTTCACCTAAAATGAGCAAAATAACTCAAATTACCAAGACTTTGCAGTTGTAAGTGCTCTAATCAACCCACAATAAAAACTCAATTTAGCAAAGAATACATTAAATTATCATCACCACCATAAACATCATTTAATTGAGTTTTGAGGAGAATGATAAATCATAATGCAATTCACAATCATAATCCGGTTAAAAACCACCACCGCTATAAGGTTATATATTCAATTGCAATACAAAGATTACCATTTAGTTTGCTTGAGAACACTGACATGTATGGCCATGGAGAATGATAAAAAAAAAACACAAATTTTCTTTAATCTATCTATAAGATAATAAATAGATGACACTACCATAAGCATTGAAGGATTATCTCCATGGTTGAAGATTCTTTTAAAGCATGTACTACATATGAAAATCTCATATTCTTATGAGAAATAACTTCAAACTTTGTCCTAGACTATTAACAGAGGATTAGCATCACACCTTTGAAGTAATTTGAATACACACACATGCGCACACACATACACAGGGAATGTGAGAAGGGAATACCTGTAGCATAAATGTCACGACTAACACTGTGATAAAAAAAGTAGCAGTCTCAAAGAGCTGAAAGTTCAAGTCCATTGGCTGCCCCATTATCCAACGAACAACATAGAATAGGATCTGTTTTTGTAAAATGAAAAAGGTCTTATATCACTAATATTTATTAATACAACCAATTTGAGAAAAACAATAACAAAATAAAACATGGTATTACGACAAAACATGGACATTTGACTTCATGATCCAGTTGCTATTTGCTACTCAAGTGTAATGTCCTACAAGTTTATTAAAAAATATGATTAGATCATCATTAACTCAGTTCATACCTATGTATGTGTGTTGTATATGAATCAATTAGTTAAGCCTGCGCCAATGGGCATTAGGCCCCAGCCATAATGGTAGCACTCTCAAAGAGCTGAAAGTTATGCCTTAACCAATGGGCATTACGACAAAACATGGTACCTGAAAAAGCAACTTTATGGATGAAATGAGTTATACCTCAAGTTGGGTATCCGAAGCTGGAGGAAATTGATAAAGTTATACCTTAAAAGCAATGGTTTCTTGTATTCTTCATTTTGTTATTTCATATATATGTTCCCTTCTAAAATGTAGACCAAAAAATGGATTAATAAGAAGAATTATTGGCCAAGAGGATTAAAAGCAGGACATCTTCACTCTTAATTCTTGATTCAATGAGAATGAAGTTCCAAATGACACTCGATTGAAATGAAATTACCTAATATAATAACATAATATCCATATCTATAACTATCACTAATAAATTACTAAACTCATATATACAGAATTCATTGGTACAAACGATGCAAGTAAAGCCTGGTGTATGACCTTACGGTTTGTACAGAAACAAGAACTTTAGGTATGGATATGTTTGTGAGAATAATTTAAAAAAAAAACCTCTTGGTAGTAGAATTTGAAAGGTATTGAAGGCTTGATGTATATCTCCTATTCAGCTAATCAGGATCTTGAAACCAAGTTCAAGCATCACGCTGAACATAACATGAAATCAATGACCCTGCTGAAATACAAACTTGAAAGGCATTGAAGGCTTGATCTATATGTCCACACATTGATCATGCTATTTATATTCTGCAAAAACAAATGATTACATACAAAAAATTAAAGTAGGAGGAAAGTATATACACATCAAATCAATGATAAATAAGGTTTAAGATGGTATCATTTGTTAAAAGTATAAAAGTAACTTACCTTAATAAGTACCTGATCATTAGGAGGCTTCAAATCCTTAGTCATTCTTTGAGGCATATTATAGAACAACTTACGTGCGATTTAAGAACATCAATTTCCACATGTCATCATGGGGCATGATTTCCAAATATTAAACTTAGTTTGATAAAAGAAAATATATTGCTCACCGACGGATCAGTGTCCCAAAGATTCCACATAAAAAACTGCCATAATATAAGTATTTGAGCAAGCTTTTGGGAGCATGAAAATCAAGACTCAAAAAGAAATTGAATATTAGTATGTCCATTCATTTACATACAATGAATCAGAAACTTAACAACTGAGTTGGAATCTAATGGTTAGCTATTTCTAATCCCAAAGTAATATTTATGTATATTGCCACCTAAATAGAAAGGGTAACTCAAGATCAGAAGATCAAAATCGAAAACAAAAGGTATATAGATTATAAGTTCACCAAGTAATCTTTTAAGACTTGAATATTTTGGTGGACAAATGCTATGAATAGATTAATTGTTATCAGAAACAAAAACTAAAAATTAATCAAAACAAAATTTTACCCTAGGATGGAATTGCATGTGCTAGAATCCAGAAAGAGAGGTCGATGGACCGAGAGAGACAGAGTAATGGCGATGGCGCTTCAGGTTGGTGTGATTAATCGGACTATCGGAGTTTTTAAGGGAATGAATGAGCATGATATTCCTATTTATATTAGAGCATCGGAGGTTGTGGATGGCGGTTACCAGCGGTTACCGAAGATGTGGGAGAAAGAGAAGGAAGATGGAACCGTCACTGAGATTCAGATAACCGCTCGTAACTTGTTCGTAACCGCTCTTACCGTCGAGTTTATAAAGCTGAAATTTAATCTCAGCTCGATCTAACGGTTGTGATTTCATTAGCCAGCGGTTACACTCTCCGCTGGTAATATAATATATAATTTTTTTATTTTCAAATCGTCTGGTACTCTTTCCCTTCGAATCGGTGATAGTTGGATTGTCGATGGGTTAGCAAGGCTGAGACAGATGGCTTAGGGAGGTTGTGCTCAAGAAGGAGAAGAAGACGAAGAGAGATAGGGGGGGGGGGGGTTGCAGGGCTGCGACAGAGGGAGGTTGCAAGGTTCACAACAAAAACTAAGCTACTTTGATGAGTTGCACATGAATGAACCCCAAAGAGAAGAAAAAAGATGAAGCTTTAGAGAACTCCTAGATGGGTATGAAATTAGGAAACTGTGTAGATAGAGGATGATGGTAATGCACATAAATTAGAAAAAAAAAATATATTTAAGGAGAGTGTGCAAACTTCTTGGGAAATACAATACTAATTTCAAACATCTTGGGAAATACAATTTTAATTTCAAACAAAAAGAACTGGATTGTTCAAATTTTTGTTATTGATTTATGATCTTTAAATGCCTTAAAGGATGAATTGAGTTAGGTTTTAATTAAGTGATTTTTGTTTTTAATGATAGCAATTTTCTTTGATGATATATGGTTTTGTCTTTTTTTTCGTCATCTTCATTTATGTTTATAACCAACATTGGTATTTATTTTTGTGGTTTCCGATGAGCAGCGCCGACAACAAACAAAATCTCGTCACGTAAGATAAGGGAAAACAATCAAACTCTCGCGCGCATATCGCGGGGGAAAACACTAGTTATAGTATATGAGCAAACAAGCCATTCGGTTACATCATTACATCGTTTGTGTTATTTTGGTGAATTTCAAGAACAAGGTGTATGTAATGTTTGTCATGCTAGTGTTAGTTGGCGTCTTAAGAATGTTTGTAATTAGATCATGCGTCATAAATTATTTAGTATTAGTACGTGTGATTGTAATGTCATTTACTTATTTATTCAATTTAACTGCTAGTATTCAGTAATGAGTTGATCGCATTTTACATTGTAAATTATTCGGTTCTACATCGTTAAAGAATCATTTGTATAATTTAAGTGTCATTTACTTGTCCATCATACCATTATGTTATTATCACCATATCTGCATAGTGTATGCATAAAGTTATCAAATAGGAAAAAGTTGTCATTACTAAACCTGAACCTTTATATGATCATATTTTCTTTCATTGAACTTGTTTAAATTTTAGTAAATGCATGTTAACAAACCACAAATCAAATTTAAATTTTAAATTATGTTTAACACTGAGTTTGAACTATAAACCATACAACAAACTATTTGTGGTTCAACATATTACTTGCCTTACGTATTAAACTTCAGTGGCCTTTACTTTGTGTCTCAATCGTTTACTATGACAATGTCGTTGCAGTCTATATGGCTACTACCCAATGCAACATCATCAAAAATCTTGAGTTTAACATTCATTTTGTTTAGGATAAAATGCTTATAGGCTAGCTTTGCATTGTTCATATTCCTTCCCGCTCTCAGCATGCTGGCATCTTCATAAAAGCTATCGCCATCTCTATTTAGCGAGTTTCGCATCACTTTGAACGTTCATCTTCCTTCTGTTTAAATACACAGAAGTATCAGATATCATCCATTATGATTAAACAACTAGTATATCATATTAAATTTAGGCTTTCTTTATATATATAGGCTTACATTTTTTTTTTTTGTTATAAAACACAACAAAACATAGAATCCTTATTATATGTATTAAGATTAACAAAAAAGAAATGTATATTACTTGCGTATCAAATTAACCTTGACATATTGACATCCAGTTTAAACATCTAACCTCCATATATTAATGAAAGCTATTATATTACCTACCCCCCAACACCCCCCCTTCTTGTAGCAAAGTATCATTCTAATTTCATGATTTTCAGCCATAAAATCCACACATTATTTCCTACCTAAATCTATAAACATCCATAAAAAATATTTTCTAAATCACATCAAACTTATCCTAAAATCTTTAAACATATAACAAAAATAAAAAATGTTAACTCACACTCACCTAACATTTCATCCCCAATTCCTTTGTGCCCACACATGGCAAAACCCTAGATCTGCGTTTCAAAGGTAACACATTGTTCTCCCCCATCCATACACGTATACCTCTGCATAAATCTCAACAAACACATGTCTAATTCCCTCAAATGTCTCATCTGTTGCAGGTTTATTATCCACAGAAACTGAAAAAGATGAGTGGCAGCACGACGGTGGCCGCACCGGCCGCTGGCGGTGGGATTTCTGGTTTCCGGCCGCCGTTCACGGCGGTGCAGTGGCAGGAGCTGGAGCATCAAGCGCTGATATATAGGTATTTGGTGGCGGGGGTTCCTGTTCCGTACGATCTCGTTGTTCCGATTAGGAGGAGCTTGGAGGCGTTGTCTGCTAGGTTTTTTAGTAATCCTAATTGTAAGTTTATGGAATTGGATTAGTGTCTTCGTTTCGATCGGTATGGTAGGTTGTGGCTTTCGATTTATTAGTTTATGCAGATGCAGATGTAAAATGATGAAAGTGTTTAGTTTTTCTCTCCTATTTTGTAAAAAAGGAAACGCTTTTTTATAAACATATGTATAAAAAGAACATATTTCATTTAGCTCCTTGATGTCTATCATAACTAGTTAAGTTACGTTCTTTGAATGAAGAGGCATCTGTGAGGAAGAGTATCTTTATTGTTCAATAAATTAGCTGTTCATTTCGTTTTCACATTAAGTTAATAATAGTTTGAGTGTTGTGTTTGTGAATTTATTGATGAATGCATAGGGTTTTTGTTTATTTAATTGATTTTAATATGTAACTCTATAAATACTGCTGCACACACATACATACATACATACATACATACATATATGCAATACAATGGCTGTTAGATTATCATCTGGATTTTTTTATTCGCCTCGGATTTATTTGGAAAAAAAGTCATTTTTTCTTCATTACTGGTGCATTATTGTGTTATCTGCATATATCTGCCTCTTGTGAGTTATGCAGTTGTCATTTTAGTCACATGGAGGGGACAATTTTGACCAATTTATTGTGTTGATGTGGGATATGTTTTTTTCTCTAACTACTTAGCTTAAAAGGGAACCTTGAAAAGTTGCCACCAGTGTATTTTTATGTATAAGATATCTCAAAACATTTTATTCATGAAATTAGATTATTATTGACAAGAAGTGTTTTAGGTCAATTTGACTCTTTTTGACTTACTTTGATTGGCTTGTTACCCAACTTGTATGACCCATCCGATACTTTCAAAGCTCTAATAATCTCCCAAATTTGAATTAGATTTCAGTTTTTGCTGAACCTTTTGACTAATCTTGTGCTGTGATTTTGATTCTTTTAGCATTGGGATACTGTTCATATTATGGGAAGAAGTTTGACCCAGAGCCGGGAAGGTGTAGGAGGACGGATGGAAAAAAATGGAGATGCTCCAAAGATGCATATCCAGACTCCAAATACTGTGAACGCCACATGCATCGTGGCAGAAACCGTTCAAGAAAGCCTGTGGAATCTCAATCTGCATCTCAGTCATTGTCAACTGCAGTGTCATGTGTCAGTGCTGTAAGCAGCGCTGGTAGTGGTAATAGAAGTTACCAGAATCTTGGCAATGGAAGCTTCCAGAACTCACACTTGTTTCTCACCTCAAGTTCGGGGAGTATTGATTTCGGGAGTAATGCATCACAGTTGCAGATGCATGCTAGTGCTTATGGGATCGGCAACAACAATTTCAGGTACTTGCTCCCCAGATTATTTTATAAATGTTTTAGCATTAATATCCTATAAAGATAAAGCTCTACCGAGTAAGGGGGTGTTTGGATTTGTGTTTTGGAACTGATATTTGATTGTATCAACTTGAAGTCCAATAATAGTTTATTATGTTTGGACTTCGGAAAATGGATGAATGAATCCTACTAGTAAAGTGTCAAACAATCAGTTTCATACATGTTTTCCCCTTCGTTTAACCCACTTTAGTAGACTTTTTTCCCTGTCACACAAAAGTCTACCCTTTTTTAAAAAAAAAGTCTTCTATTTCTATATATAACCAGATGTTGTCACACGCTTGAACATCTGGTTGTTATTACGTCAATAAACAGAAGTACACCCAAACACCATCTTATATTGCCTTTTTTTATTACACTGGATTATCTTGTTACTGATTTTTCAGTATCACAGATACTTTTTTTTTGAACAGTGATATCACACAGTTGCTTTCAAAACACACATCCAGACACACCCTAGGGTGTCTCTAAGGCTAATTTTATATTTTTATGTTGGATACCTGGACATTTGTTATTAAAAACATTTAGTGACATTTATGAAAATGAACTGCAAATTAACTTAAAATTTTGTTTTGGTGCCAAAGAGAAGGATAAAATGTTTAATTCTTGAATCTTGATTATAATCCCCCACAAATAGAGGATACTTCTCTTACTACTTAGGCAACAAATCATGATTTATATGCCATTCAGAGCCCCTTAAAATGGACCCATATAATATATGATATAGGACACATGATTTAAGCACAAGTACGCTATGAATTTGTGAAGTTAGTTGAAATTTAATGAGGAAGAAAAGTAATGTCATATGGTGAAAGGCTTCTTTCACTTTGTAGGTTAGTTTTATCTTCTGCCTAAAAGAAGTTTATTAAATTTACATAAAAAAAGTTGTTACCTTTTCAGAATTCTGAGTGTCCTACATAAATTTGTTTAGTCGGTAACTGGATCTTAGGATAGGCACCTTGAACTAGTAAGTTTTCACTGGGCTAAATAGTGCGTAAACTCTGTTGGTTGAAGTCTTGAATCCCTACATCTAGAGGTGGCAAATTTCAAACCATTAACACGGAAAAATATCATCAAGTTGTATTTATTGTTAACAGGTAAAATACATAAAGAAAGATATTGCTAATATGGAACGGGTCAAATGGGTCAAAAGTTGTTTGAGGTGAATTTAAAATGCTTACAATCTCCTAAATGTGTGCAGACTTAGGGCTGCAAACGAACCGAACGAACACGAACAAGGCCTTGTTCGTGTTCGTTCATTAAGGAAATAAACTTGTTCATGAACTGTTCACGAACACTTACCGAACGGATTTCCTTGTTCATGTTCGTTCATTAAGGAAATGAATATGTTCATGAACTGTTCACGAACACTTACCGAACGCAAACGAACACAAACAAGATAAAAGAAAACAAACAAATGTTCATGAACATGACGAACACAAAGAAGTGTATGAACACAAATGAATACAAATGATCACATACTTATTTTAGAATAAAATTAGTATTTTCATCATAAAATTTACCAAAAATAAATAAACACGTAACATAAATATCCAAAAACACGTGACATAACTGTCATAAAAATAACTAACACAAAAATTAAGAACATAATCGAACACATTAACGAACATAAACAACACATTATCTAACGTTCACGAACATAAACGAACTTCCCGCCAAATAGTTCACTGTTCGCTAAACATTCAGTTCGTTTGTAGCCCTATGTGCAGTTACAAAGAAGATAACTATATAATAACTTGGTTTCTGTAATCACATGCAGGTATGATCAAGGCCTGACTATCAATGTGGATGATATAAATTACTCTTCTGGAGCTTCAAGTGCAAGGAGTCTAACCATGGAATCTAATGCAGACAGCACATGGCCTCTTGTGCCTACCCAAATTTCTTCAACTTCCTTAACGGAATCAAGAAATGACCCTTATTTACAAACCAAATCCCCACAACTAACCATGGTTAACGCATTTGAGCCTGTGATTGATACTGCGCCTGGGTCAAAGCCAAATCAACAACATTGCTTATTTGGCAGCAAAATTGAGTCACCGGTTGAAGTCAAACATGAGCAACACATGATGCGCCCATTTTTTGATGAGTGGCCTGAACAAAGGGAACCATGGTCAAGTCTTGATACAGCTGGTGGCAAGAACTCGTTTTCCACAACTCAGTTATCCATGTCTACGGCTCATGAATATTCTGCACGAAACGACTGCAGCCCAAATGGTGTGTGAAAACAGCATGTGCGCATTTTGGTTCTGCAAGTTTGAAACAAACTGATTTCTATTTATCTTGTGCAGATGATTAAGAATGGATGCTACAATCATGATGCAAGTTTGTGGCCAAAGATCATGTGTATTTGATTGTTGTTTGATGTTGGATCACATCAAGTTGATGTAACTTTTGAGTTTCAGGCATGTTGACTATTATGGTCCGCAGGTCAACATAAATGTAATCAAACTGGTTTAATTTACGATAATGCTTGTTTAAGCAACTTTTCAGGAATAAATGTTGGTCTGTTTTTAATAGTATGTTATTCGTTATTTTAAGTTGTAAGGCCGATAAATTTAATCTTTCAAAATAGTCAAATGTATACAAAAGCCTATAGTAAATTAAATAATTTACTTTTGATAATCATGCTTAACACACTGATCATTCAAAAAACTAGATATCTGTAACAAATAGCAATGAAGCAAACAAGTACATGAACTTTCTAGTTTCTAGTGTGCCTAACGCTCATGTTTTAGCATCATCTCGTCAAGGTTAGATCATTAACCTCCAGTGTGCTTAAGCCTGCAAGGGGATTGATAAGCGCTTTTCACCCTTCAACGGGGATGATTACCGCGACTTTTGAGTTCATCAAAGTAATTTAAAACCAACTTTGCCTGAGAAGACATTAATCTGTTAATGCCTGAAAAATTTATCCTTTTGTCTACTGTCTGTTCGTGGTTGAAATTTGACACCCATCTCTGGAGTCCCGTTACATTTACTCCATCAGTGATGCCTCTTGTGCCAAGTAGACCATTAGATCGAGCAAAGTCCACCGCACCACTTCTTGTAGCCATAAAAGCTGAAAAGAGAATGGTGGTGTTTTGGAACTTCTTAATGAGAAAGATAGAGGTGCCTAAGGATCAAGTTACCCAACAGTATTCTCCAAATCAATGTTTTAACATTTATAAATGACTCGTGTATTAGATATCAAATAGGATTACAAATATTATATTATTTCAGTAATAATTTAACTTTTAGAATAAAATGATTATCCATCATAAGTACAATTTAGGCTTCTTCCAACCCGTTTCCTTTTTAGCTGATTTTTAAACCATGGATCTGTCAAAAATAGAAAACCGAATCAAGCCATTCTAAGCAAATGGGTCGGAAACTGCCACCTCTATGGTGGGACTATCTCAATGAAACATTGAGGTACATGTTCAAGCAGCAAAACATAGTCAAGTACTCGAGTAGATGAGCACCACCCACGAAGGACGAATAACCAACACAACATCACAAGAACTCAATTTTGACATTTGAGGTTAAAAAGACTAATTTTGAACTCTCTCATTGATGTACTTGTTCAACTATGAAGACAACTAGCTAACTAGATAGAAAAAGGTTTGTGTTAACCTTGTAATGAAACTAAGATATTCTTCAAGTAACTTCTTTGAAAAAGACACATATAAAGGGATTAAGACAGAGGTGGTAATATATTGAAAGGTAGGGTAACAGGTCATTTTGTGTGGATAAAAATAGACTGTGAGACTTTTAACCTGTTTGACCCGTTTCCTTTGTAGCTAAATTTTCACTTATAACCCTTTGACCCCTTAAGAATAAAACAAACCCAAATTAACCCAACCATAAGTACATGGGTTGTAATTACCACCTGCAGACTAGAAGTTGAAGAGAAGAGGAGAAAAGTGTACCACTAAACGGAACTTTAAGGAGGCGATTTGCAGGGAGCCCAACGCCGACACCAGCAAGAGTGATGCCAACACTAAATCCAACACCACAACCAGCACCAACATAACCAATGACCTCAGGCCCGAACCCAGGGCCCCACCCGATTCCACAACCAAACCCTATCCCCATGCCCCAAAAGGCTCCAGATGTAGGGTGCACAGGGTTCCATCTCTCATATCTCCTGAACAACCCCTTTATGATCATGAGTACCTGAAACTACTACTGATTAATGGTTTAACATGACTTAAGGCATTGAGTTAAGAATTGAAGAGACAATTAAGCCATTGGATTAAGAATTGAAGGGAAATATGGGATATAATTATCAATCAATGTATTCAGTTGTTTGCATCAGATTCATAGCCAACATGGAACACTGCACATTACTTTGTTCAGAGCTAAAAATCAGATAAATCTATCAAAGATGACTATAAACAACAATAACTAATGGTAAGAACAAGCAATCAGGATTTAATGATACCAAGATGGTAGGAGATGATAAAAAAACATATTTCAAACAATAGTAATCAAGTTTCCTAAGGGTTTTACTAAACTCAATGTTTCTTTTTCTTTTAAAGTCATTCATCTTAGATTGTACTATGTGAATTTTTTTTATAAATATTAATAAAATTCATTTAAGTGACCTAGAGGAACAAATATGACTCCTATTTACTAGTGATTTATAAATTTGACTTAAATTGAAACTTATGAAAATGGGTTATCATTTCGCGAACTGTTTTTCAACGCTATTACCTCCTACTTTAAGTTAATTTCATGAAAAACAATCACTGCACAGTAATTAGAATACATATATTTTAAGTCACTTAATCTTAACTTTAACATTTTATAAAAAAAGTTTCACAAGATTGGAACACCAAAAAATTGATCCGCTATGTTCACTAAAACACTTAAGAAACTTAATAATTTCCCTAAAAAAAAGAACAAGAACACAAAATCAGACCCCAATTCACCAAGCAATCCAACACTCGAATTAGGTAACCTCAAAGCTCAAATAACCAACATATAAACCAAATTCCTCAACTATATTAGCAACCTAAACATCCCCGAAGAACAAAAGATTAACACCTCCATCTACGACAAACCAATTGGCCAGAAGAAATGCCATCAAATCAATTCATATCTAAAAAATCAATAAATCCAAAGAACTCAATCGCATAATCGATGATCTAACATGAAAGTGAGCATTACCATTAACAGATTGCAGAAAATTGGTGATGATAGAGTCGAATCGCTAGGGCAGTAAACACCACACTGTTATAGCATGTGATGAGCGGGGCTTCGTGTTGGCCACACGATTTAGACTTGTTTGTTTTTATGTTTACAACAAGATAAAGTCTCCCAATATTTACATTAATGTAAAAGATGATTTTCAATTTTTATTTTTATAAATTCCTAAATTTATCGAGTTGAAACTTGAAACGCCTATTGGCTACCGGCAGTCAGTTTTTCTTATTTTCCCTAGTTTTTCTCCGTTTACAGGGTGTTGTCTACTCGTCTTAGTTTTTCGTTGTTTTTTTATTTTTTGTTTTCAAAAGGTGGTGAAGAGTGGGTTGTATGTCTCGGTGAAACCCGTTGCAAATTCATCGGGCATCGAGTTAAAAAAAAAAACTCCTGGATTTGTGTGTGTGTGTGTGTGTGTGGGGTGGAAGGGGGTGTTCCCACCCGGGGCTGGGAAGTTTCCGCCCTCCCTCGGGTTCGACACCGTCTCCTCTTAGAAAAATTTCACTCTCCATCTATTTTTTTATTTTAATTATAAAAGAAATTTAAAATATAAATTACCTAATTCATAAAGATGTTGATTTAGCGAGCATTTATTATAAGATGGTTAAACTAGTCTTTACTGATTTGTTTTAGAAAATCTTGAAACCGTGTATGGTGAATACTTGTTACGTGAAAGACTTCAGTTTTAAAATAGTGCTTATGCAAATAAAAAAACGTGATATTTTATTCTTAATAGAAACAAGACATTTGATGATGATATTATTCTGAGATATTATTTGGGTAACAAATACGTGATAAAAGTGATGATGAAGTTGCTAGTTTTGTCTTCTTCATACCATGTTGTGCATTGAACACGTGCAATGAAAGTGTTGATAAATGCTTGTAAAAATGGTTTTGAATTTCTTGTATTGTTTCGGAATGTATTATACTATATACTTTACAGTGTTATATAAACGAATCTTTGCGAGATATTGCACGCTCATTAAGTAAGGAAAGAAAAACTTAAGTCTCACGAGTAAATTGAAACATTTAGGATGTGCATGAGGATTGGATATAAATATGATTATAATTTACTTTATAGATTTAGGACGGACATGGTACTAAATGACATATGTTGATTAATCAACACCACATACCCATTGCTAGGAACTATAAATTATTACAATAATGGAATCACCAACAATTTAGTTAAGTTTTCGATATTGCAAATCGGAATTCGAGCTAAGCTTCAGATCAAGTTAGAGGAATCTTAACGAATAACTTTAATCACGTAAGATCTTAAAAAGATATGCCCATTACCCTCGGAGAAACCTACAAACCTCATACTTATTTAGTATTGAGTACCTGACAAGTATGATATTAAATATTATAATATACATGTGATTATTTTCATTCCAAATACACTTAAAATTTTATTTATGTACGGAATACATAAATGTATTATTTTAAAAAATTGTTTTAGTAGTTTTCATAGTTTCTATTGTACTATGAGGAGAAGATATTAGTGAAATGGGTTCAAGATTTGGAGGTTGAAAGTGGAGTAGGAAGGGATTAAGACTCCCTAATCCATTGTTGCATTATCATCCAATCCATTCAAACTACTCCTACACACCTTTTCTCAATATTATATTTCTCATTGGCCAATCATATGTTGTTAGGAGTAGGTTCTATAAAAGAAAAGTATTTTCTTTATTTTCTTGAAACTTAATAAATAAAAGTATTTTCTTGATTTTCTTAAAACTTTATCAATAATTATGGTGTTATATATAGTTGAAAATTTTATATTGTAATATAAAATATCCTTTTAATAAAAATATGTAGAATGTTTTATGCATATGAATACATTTGTATGACTTGCAAATTGTTTTACTCGATTATTTTGTATTTCTTCTAAAGTTTTAAGTAAACACTAGACATATTAAAATAAGTTATACCTTAAATCGATTAAACGGTCCAAATTTATCAAATTTCTTCTTGTTATCAAAACCTCCTATAAAACCAAGAAATTTTTAAGTGTTTATCCAAATTAATAACACAGAAAGTCAAATGTCAAATGTTGACTTTATATGTGAACTAATAACATTTCATTGATACTTTTACATTCATTTCAACTATTTTACCAATGATGATTTAGAGAATCAAACTAAAAGAAAGTTATGGTATTATATATTACTTTTAGTATATATTGTAGCTAGTCAGAGAATCAACGGACTTTGGACCCCATCTCAAATACGAACCAATAGTGTTATATACACACAATATCCATACTCACCTAAATGTCAAAATCAAGTACCCCATTCTAAAGCTTTGTAACAAAACACCCAAATTGGCATAGTGGTTGGGGAGTTGTTACACTATATAATAAAAATTTAAAGAAAACCACAAAAATCCCCATGACCAATACTTATACTCCTTCAATCCACACTCCATTCAACATATGATCATTTTCATCACTAGTCATGAAAGACTCATCAAAATCCTCAAGATCTTGGCAACCGTTTATAGCAAACTGTTGCTCAGTCGAAGATCATACAGTCTTCGACAACTTCAGCAGGTGTAGGACTCCTAGGTCCGATTATTCAAAGAGCGTGGGTCAATCCCCATCTTTTAGGAACATATCTTTCTCGAACATTAGTAACTCTTCTTCTATACGCATACACGAAGACATAGCACAAACTTTTGGTCTTGATTTGTTTGACTTCAAACTCAGCGAGTTACGAGCCATAACTCAAAATTTCTCTAGCGATTTCTTGCTAGGTGAAGGTGGGTTTGGTACGGTTCATAAGGGCTATGTGGATGAGAACATGCGGTCCGGATTGAAGGCTCAAGCCGTTGCGGTTAAGCTTCTTGACATTGAAGGGTTACAAGGGCATCGTGAATGGCTTGTAAGTTGAACTTATATAAGTATATATTATATTTTATAAGTGTGACAATATATTATATAATTGTTGTTTGTTTTTGGAAATTATTGAAGGCGGAAGTGATATTTCTTGGGCAACTTAGGCATGCTAACTTGGTGAAATTGATTGGATATTGTTGTGAAGAAGAAGAGAGGTTGCTTGTGTATGAGTTTATGACTCGTGGAAGCTTAGAAAATCATTTGTTTAAGCGTAAGTTTACATTTTATTTTTGTAAAATTGTCACAATAATAATGTTGTTAATTAATACGAACGGTTGTTATATAGGGATTTCGGTTTGCCTACCATGGGGAAACAGAGTTAAGATTGCAATAGGTGCAGCCAAAGGGCTCGCGTTTTTGCATGGTGCTGACAAGCCAGTCATTTATCGCGATTTCAAGACTTCTAATATTTTACTTGATTCGGTATGTATATTTTTTTTATGAAAGTTCATTAAAAGACAACAATATAGTGTTACGTATAGAGTTGAGATACTTATGTTGTATGTCACAGTTTTGTCTCTAGTCTCTATTGTAGGGTTGTAATAACACTTTTTATTATAGATTACAACCCTTCGATTGAGATGGAACAAAGACAAGAGGGGCACTAGATACGTTTATACTATATTATTACTTTTAGAATATTATTTATTTCATGTAATTTGAATTGTTTTTTTTTTTTTTTTGTATCATCAGGATTTTAATGCAAAACTATCTGACTTTGGGTTGGCTACAATGGGCCCTGAAGGATCAAACACTCATGTGACAACTAGAGTAATGGGTACCTATGGTTATGCGGCTCCTGAATACGTTAACACTGGTATTGTTTTGGATATGTACATACACATGATTGCCCAATATATAATTATTGCATTTGTGTTGCTAATGATTGTACTAACGTATATACAGGTCACTTGACCACGAAGAGTGACATTTACAGTTTTGGGGTAGTGTTACTAGAACTACTAACCGGCAAGCGGGCAATGGACAAAAGTAGGCCCAAGAACGAACAATATCTTGTGGACTGGGTAAAACCATACTTGACTAGTAACCGAAGGTTGCGTTGCATCATTGACCCCAAATTAGCGGGCCAATATTCGGTCAGAGGAACCAAGGAGATGGCTACTTTAGCCCTAAGTTGCGTGAGTCCAAACCCTAAAGGCAGGCCAAAGATGACCGAGATCATCGAAACCCTTGAAGGGGTTCAAAATTTGAAGGACATGGCTATTAGTTGTGGGCAATGGCCTGCAGCTTCACAAAAAACCACAAGAGGTGCAGTTTATTCTCCAAAAGGAAGAAGAGAAATGAATGGAGGTCATATATATTGGAAACAAACTCCTGTTAGCACCTTGAAATTGAAAGGTTAATAAACAAGTGAAATAAATATATAAGCTTATATAATATGCATTTAAGTTTTGACAATGTGTGATTGTATAAATATTGTACACTCCCATTTCTCTTGGTTCTTGCCCTTTCTGTTGCTTGTTTGTTAAGTTGTACAAAATGCTGTTTGTGACACAGAGTATAGGTTTTATTCAATGAATTAAGTGGTTAAAATAAAAAGAATTACATGCTAAGCATAATAGAAGCTCGTTTACTAACAAGCTAAACTTCAAGTCTCATGTATTGAATCACACTTATCATAATTCTAATATTATGATGATAGCATTTGCATGTTAATAAAAATTTAAGGTTGACTTCAATTATGAAAGTCGTTTTAACCTGATAACTTTTTTTACAACTTATGTATATTGTATCTAGACAACCTCAAGTCATCTAGGCTTCTCCACCTGAAGTCATCTATATTCTGTGATGGTATCATCAAGATTTCAGCATCACAACATGTTGGGGCAAAACCTAATGGCGTCTTAGAATCTTCAACAACCTCTTCAACAACTTCTTCAACATGACAACTAACTGTGGTATTTAAGAGCAAAACACAATCCACTACCTAATTCTTACCTAGCAAAATAATCTAATAACATAACATGATTCACCTAGTTTTTTTTTCAAGCTATATATATTTTTGACCAACAATGAAAACTCATGTTATTTTCAGAAGCAAAAAAAAGACCAAGATGGCGATGGATGCTAGACCCTTACGGCAATGAACATCCAAGCAACAAACAAATTATGGTATTTATGTTTTAATCAAAACTTTAAATTAATCTCATTGGTTGCTTAATATATAAACAAAGAATAAGAATTACGTGTCTGTTAAAAGCAGATAAATCACATTATAGATAATACTAATACATAAACTTAAACTAAATATAATAAAGAAGTAATAAACTCATAGTAAAAGTTATATCTTTAAACGACGATCATTATTCAAGATGTTTTACTTAGAGAAGGTTTGAAAACGAGTTTGTTGAAAGACCTTTTAGACGCCTTACCACCTAATCATCTTGTAATGATTAATAAAATATTACATGACATTAAGTTAGAGGTCAGGTCCAATAGCAAATCCATAAACTTAGAGTGGTGTAGCCTCATTTGAAGTTAAGGTTCGAGTCCCGTGCAAAACAGGTTAAGATAATTTATGTGTGACATAGTTAGAAGTTATTCACCGTAAAAACATTCAGATGCCGTTCGATTCATAAAATGTTTTGCAAAGAAATTGAATTTGAAATTGGAATGAAATTCTGTTATAATTGATAAGGGTTTAGTCGGTAAATTTCTTAGTAAAATTGAAATGTTAATTTTAAACATTCAACTGGATCGTCTAACATTCCATGAGTAAGTGAAAGAAAAGTAAATTTCATATGAATTTGAGAAAATTTTATAATTCTAGTTTCATTTTCATCCGGTGATCAACCAAACAAAATTTTAGACGAAAAATTTCTAATTACAATTCCAATTACCGAGAATTCTGTAAATTAAACAGAACTTAGAGCATTTACATCCTACTTTTTATTTTCATCTCTATAATTACATTAAAATTATTTTTTTTTCTTTTCAATTAAAATTATTAATAATTTATCTATACATCATTTATTTTCTTAGTTACCAAATCGAGAAAAATATGATCAAAACAAGTGCTACATCGGCCTAACATCACTCATCTCCGCCCAAACCCTACACCAGGGTTTTGCGGTCTTTCAACCTCTGAGATCTCGTGGCCCCTTTTCAAACACACCATAACTCATGACACCACAACACCCCTTTCTCCACCATCATGAACCCTCACTCTAACAAATCCCTCATTACCCCAATCGATTCCACCTCTTAATGGATTTAAAAAGACTCAAAATCTCCAATTTCCCACCGATTAAACGAAACCCCTTTCAATCCACCACCACCCAACACAATCATTCAAACCCAAACCCATTGCAGTTCAAGAATCAAGATTTGCTCAAGTCGGTAACTTCAATTCTATCAAACCCATCTCTAGATTCGTCCAAATGTAAAGATATTGTCACCCATTTGTCCCCTCAGGTGTTTGATAGTTTGTTTGATGATATTAGGTGCTCTGTGAAACCTAGAACAGCGTTGAATTTCTTTTATTTTGCCTCTAAGTCCTGTGGGTTTAGATTCACTGTTAAGTCGTACTGTTCTTTGATTCATTTGCTTGTTGTTTCGAAGCTTGAGGCCCCTGCTAGGTTGGTTTTGATTCAGTTGATTGATGATAAGGTGCCTGTGTTGGTTCATGATCATAAAAGTAAACACTTGGAGATTGCCACTGCATTCTTGGATTTACATTTTGCATCGGATTCGATTGTTGGTGTACGGGTGTTTGATTTGTTGATTCATGTTTATTGTACCCAGTTCAAAGGTTTTGGGCTTGATCTTGCGGTGGATGTCGTTGAACTAATTGCTGAGAAGGACTTGTTTCCATCTTTAAGCACTTGTAATTTTCTTTTGAGTTCTTTAGTGAAGTCAAACCTCCTTCAAAAAAGTCATCAAGTGTTTAACGTTCTTCGTAAAGGCCTGCAACCAGATGTTTATCTGTTTACAACCGCCATTAACGCTCTTTGTAAAGATGGAAAAGTTAAAGATGCAATGACCATGTTGTTGGAGATGGAGGAAGTTGGTGTTTTGCCAAATGTTGTAACGTATAACAACATCATTCATGGGCTTTGCAAGATTCAAGATTTGGAAAAAGCCTTCATCTTTAAAGAGAAGATGATCAAGAAAGGTTTAAAACCTAGTCTTATTACGTATAGTACACTTATTAATGGTCTTTTGAAAGTGGAGAAGTACAATGAAGCCGGTAGTGTTTTGATTGAGATGACAGCCAATGGGTTTGTCCCAAATGAGGTTGTTTACAATACGTTAATCAACGGGTACTGTAAAATGGGTGATATGAAGAAAGCACTGAATGTGAGGGACGACATGTCATCAAAAGGATTGAATCCGAATTCAGTCACGTTCAACACACTTATCAAGGGGTTCTGCCGTACTAATCAAATGAATCGGGCTGAAAAGCTTCTAGAAGAAATGTTATCACTTGGTTTAACCATAAATGCTGGTTCATTTACTTCTGTTATATACTGGCTCTGTAAGTGCTCAAAAATGGAGTCAGCACTTCATTTCATTAATGAAATGTTGTTAAGAGATTTGAGACCAAACGATAGTTTGCTAACAACAATAGTCACTGGGCTGTGTAAGCACAGTAAGCATTCAGAAGCTGTAAATCTTTGGTTTAAGCTACTTGAAAGACGTTTTTCTCCAAATATTGTGACATCAAACGCCCTTATTCATGGTCTTTGTGAATCTGGGAATGTTGGGGAGGCGATAAAGATTCTTAAAGAAATGATAGAAAGAGGGTTTCATTTGGATAGAATTACATATAACACATTGATTTCATGGCATTGCAAAGAGTCGAGATTCGAGGAAGGTTCACGATTAAGTGAAGAGATGGTCAAACAAGGGATTTCACCAGATACTTTGACTTACACTTCACTAATAAAAGGGTTATGTGAAAAGGGTAAGATGGATGAAGCTGTAATGCTTTTGGATAAGTGTAAACTTCAAGGTTTAACTCCTGATGTGTATACTTATGGAGCTTTAATTGAAGGGTTTTGTAAGAACGATCATATCCAAAAGGGAAAAGATTTATTTAACGAGCTGGTTAACAAGAAAATGGAAGTCGATTCTTTTATCTATAGCACACTTATTAGAGCTTATTCCGCAAGTGGAGATATGACAGAATCTGTTAGACTTTTTAGTGACATGAAAAGTAAAGGTATTCAACCAACTTCTGAGACGTTTTCTTCTTTAATTCATGGGTACTCAAAAAATGGGTGTGTTGAAGATGCAAAGATTCTTCTTAATGAAATGAGGAAGGATGGTTTATCACCAAATGTTGTGTGTTATACCGCTTTAATCCAAGGTTATTGTAAGATGGGCCAAATGGATGAAGTGGCAATTACACTGCAGGAAATGTCTACATATGGTATAAACCCTAATAAAATTACGTATACGGTTATGATTGATGGATATTGCAAAATTGGGCAAACAGAAGTAGCTGCTAAGATTCTTGGTGAGATGGAACAAAAGGGAGTTATTCCTGATGTTGTTACTTATAACACACTTGCTAACGGGTTTTCAAAGGAAGGGAAGATTGAGGAAGCCCTTCGATTATTTGATGAAATGTCTCAAAGAGGTGTCAATTTAGATGAAATAACATATACTAGTTTAGTTCATGGTTGGAGCCAGAACTCAGATGTGAAAAGTCAAGAATGATCGAGAATTTCTTGATGGTAGGTCCTTAATTTTGTAGATGAGATTTTCAGATTGATATTGCTTTGTAAGTCACTTCATAAGTGGATGAAAATATACACACACTTTTTTGTTAGTTCAAGTTTGTGGGGGTGCTTGTTTCATGCTAATTTCAATGAACTTCTGAAACAAAAACATACAAGAAAAAAATTGAATTTGGTGTTCATTTGGATTTATATGTTGGGTGTAAAGATAAACAGGATAAATAGTTCTTTTATCTTCACAGGAAATAAGACAGATGACCTATTTTGGTGATGATAAATGTGCTACACATTGAGCATGTTCCTATGTCTTGGTAAGTCCTCTCTTATGATATTTATTTTCTAAACTTCAATACATTGTAATCAATGAGACCAGTTAAAATGCAGCTTGCGTTGGGTAAGTAGCCTACAAGGGGTGAAAGGCAGAAACCAGTGGAAGTTGGATTCCAACCTTAAACCTTTGCTAGAAGTAATCAGGCGCTTACCACTGTGCCACCCCCTTGAAGGTTTGAGATCTACACAACACCTAGTCATATATCTGCAGGGAATGAGAAATTACACACATGTGAAATCACACAAAGGGCAAAAATGTAAAATCACACAAGCTCACAACTATTTTGAATATATTTTGAGTCAGTAGTATATGTGAATAAAAAACTTTAATGTTGTGTGTCCTTTATATATGATTTTGTTTATTCTTTGTAAATATCCAGGATTAAGCTTTGTTGGGATATATCAAGATCCTTGATATGTGACTAGAGTACCAATCTGAAAAGGACATACATGGGGAGATATGCTAGTGCTGGTTGATTGATGTAAAGATTATTACTTTTTCAGGTGAGAATGCATCCTGCACACACACGCGTGCACACACTCATATTGACATGTTTATGTATTTCCTCTGTCATTATTCGTTAATCATGAATATAGATTTGCTATTAATCAGGAAGCCCTCAAGTACACATGTTCAAATTCAAGTATTGCTGCTTCTGTGACTTAAATCATCATCAAAAACTGCCCAACAGATGTCAACTGGTATTATTTCACCTGGCCTTTATTAAACTCTAAATGTGCATAAAAATGATTTATCTTTCTTGAATTAGAAAATAGATAGCTTCAGTTTATCATTCATTCTTTTGATTAAGTTAGCATACACCTTCAAACTTCATGTAAATTTTTTAAGTACTGAAAGACCATTTGTCTTCATGTTTGTTCAAGATTGCTTTGCAAAGCAGTTGGAAGGATATTCATATTGTGATAAAAGGATTGTGTTTACTTGTATTTTTATTCAATGTACCACTTGAATATATATGTAAATAACAAGTCAATTATTGGCATATACAACCTCAAAACAGGCATATACGGGTGTATACAAGTGCTTATACGGCCGTATACATGTTCAAACAGGCATATATGAGCGTATAAACCTTGTTCTTAAAAGAAAAAAAAATCAATCAAACTATTAGGGGTACATTTAGCCAACCTTATCATAAACGCATACTTAAGTCATACTTAACATCTTGATTTAAGACATAGGCTTGAATCATGTTAAGGTTATAGGAATAAAAAACATCATGTTTATGAACATTTGGAGAAGAGCCTTGAGATATTGTCATACTGGTATGTACAAGGTTAACCTTAACAAAATGTATTCAGAATTACATTTTTGTTATTGTATGTATTGGGACTTAAAGTTGTGCTTTTAATTTGACAAATTTTCATAAAGGCATCTGATATACTCTCTGAAATGACTCCCATGAGTGCATATTTGGCTCATGCTTACGGAGAAACACCACTCCTCTAGTCCTCCATCTAGAGCAGGTTGTGAGTTGCTCACGATGAGTGGGCTCATGGACTTGATAGGAGCACATTCACTCACACTTATGTATACATATAAATAGGTGTATCTATCTTCACTCATACATACTAGCATACCACTCTTCGTATCATTTGTAAGCGGTGAGTGAGAGCTTACGTGGCCCCAACTCATACTCACTCTCACACTCAAACTCGTATGAGTATGCCTCTTGGCCTAACTTTGTTTTTAAAGGGTCAAGTGACATGTTACGTTAATAACATGCCATTGGTTTTTATCTAAATGTAACCTTTAATAAGCTTTTGCCATTGACTTTTCTAAAAATACCTTTGAAAATTTATTAATGTTAAAAGTTGATCAATTTATATGGTCACAAAGTTTCATTATTTTTTTCAAAATGTTTTAACATGTAATGATATGCCATTGGTTTTTATTGAAGTGTAATCAACTTCTTATAGGCTTTTGCCCCATTGATTTTTTTAAAAGATACCTTTGTGAAAATTTATAATGTTTGAAGTTTAATCAATTTAAATGGTCACAAAGTTTCATGATTTTTTTCAAAATGTTTTAACATGTAATGAAAAAAAATTTCAGCCCAAGCATAATATTTTTACAATTAAAACTCTTCTAGTGATTTTACTTGTATATCAATAAAATCTCAGTAATATTCAATAGCTTACTAAGTAATAACCAATATCCCAGTCATCATGTCTGTATCAAGATTGATTTTTGTTATATATAAAGTATTTGTTGACCTAATTCAACAACCTATTGTAAATATGATAAATAGATAAAATGATTTGCCGGTCAAATTTCTAAAAGGTCGTTTTAGCGATACTTATATGGTCATTCCATCTTTTCAACTTACTCACTCGTATGACATACAAATGTTATGCGTATGTATAAACATGCTTACATGAAATTAGCAAGTTGCTAGACATGAAATTACATCTAAGTTTTCTTTCCTTTAAAATGCAAAATTACATCATTCTCCCCAAACTAGACTTGGCATCTTTCCCCTATTCATTGACCCACAAAAAAAAAACATTAACTTGATCTCATTTACCATCTACTCCACTCTTCTTGTTCTGTTCTGAACATCTTGTTGTTTCTAGACTTCCAAATAACCATAGCATGAAGACGAATATGGCATGCAACAGTGTTTTCGTTGGGGGAGAAAACGGCCACCTATCCTGCATAGCAAGAACATCTTTCACTGTGAAAATCAGATCTTTTGGCGCTCGTACCCACCCAAGAATTATCTCCCAAACACGACTTTCTAGAGGTCATCTCACTAAAAGGTGATATGCAATTTTTGGATGGGAATCGCATACCGAACACGTGTTCTCAAAATGAGTTTTTTGATTGACCAGCCCTGCTTTTGAAAGAATTTTATTCATACCAGCCCTCAATATAAACGCATTCACTTTAAACGGAACACAATTTATCCATGGAATTTTGAAAGCATACGAGTGTACATCTACATACATATCAAATCAAATCATGTTGATTTTTTGAGTAGGGTGTCTTTAAAATACCCTTTTACATTATCATGTTGATTTTTTAGTTCATTTATTCATTTTTTGTATTCTTTATACATTTAAGGTTTACATTTGTATATTCTTTGGAATGCTAATAGAGTAATATCCGATCAAACTAAAGTCATGGGATGTCACTTATCATCATACTGTTTTGTGTATTACGTCGGCTTTCTTTATACTTCATATCTAGTCTTAAGTCACTTTTGTATCTCTTTCGCCCCAAATAGCGGTTTATTAGAAAAAGGATATAAAGTTATAAGCTTTTATTTATTATTATTATTTTTTATTATTAATCTTCTATCTGTAATTTTTAGTTTTGCCTTTTTATTTTTAAATCAGTCTACTTATAAACAAGTTTTTTTAAATATCTATTTTCTGGCATTTTTAATTAAAAAAATTTTAAGAGAGATTTTTGTGGAAAAAGAAAATTATCTGTCAATTTTTTTATTTTATTTTTAATTTTCTTGGTTTTATCAATTTTTTTTTTAAGAATTTTATTATATTTTCTCAAGATTTTAATTATAATTTATTTTTCGTATGCCACCTATAAAAAATAATTATACTTCTTGATGTTATCTATTTTTAAATTTGTTTTTTACTTTATTTGATTTTTGAAAATCAAAATTAGTTTTGTGATGAGTTTATTTTAATCTATACTTTCATATAAATTTACTAGGTTAGTAACCTGTGTATTACACGGGTTGAATAAAAAAATATTAAATAATTAGAAATAAAAATATTAATTATAAAATGATACTTTAAAATATGATATGATTGAAATTACGTATGAGTAAGGACTATAAGTAATAAAATAACGATATTATTTTCTTTGAACTTTTGTTTAAATTTTTTTATCTAAATATATTTAAAAATTTCGTTCTAAATCAAAACGTTTTAAGAAAATGTTATTTTCTAGAAATTTCTTATTATAACTTATGAATTGTAACTTTTTATGGTTCATAAAATATTTAATTTGTAAAAACATTGATTTTGAATATTTTATATTTTTTTAAAAAAGTTTGATATTTTAAAATTTCACTTATGTTATACTAACGATTGTTTCTTTAGAGATTACATTTATAAAAATAACTCTTTCTTAATTTATTAAAAACTATTTTAATCTCAAAAGGAATTATTAAATAATATAATTAGTAGTTAATATAAATATAAGCATTTAATATGAGAGAGAAGCAGAAAAATTAAGCTTAGAAGGTCTAATATAATGACAAGTGGCAACTCAAAACCTTCTTTTATTAAAATAAATAATTTAAAGATCCAGCTACCGTAATGTGTGGTTCTCGTTTACAGGTTAAAACTATATCACAAATGTTTTTTTCAACTTACAATATTTACAGAATACATTTTTCAACTTCCAATATTTATAAATTACACCTTTCATTTATGGAACCTACTGCTCTTAAACTGTAGAAAAATAATTTTATTACTTTCATATATTTTTAGATCTCTAATTCCTTTGGTTTATTATACTTTATAAACCGTAGTTTTTTTTAAGGTTTTGTTTTCTTATATAATGTTTAGATGTTATTAACGACCATGTTATAGTTTTCTATCTATGTTTTGATATTCAGTTTTTAATCAGGTTTGTGTTTTGTGTTAACTTTCAATTATTATCGATGCATTTGTTGTAATGTGTTAGTTCACATAAATATTTTTGTTGCACTCCACAAAGCGTGAGAAAGGAGTGAAATGGACCGTAAGACGTTTGAAGAGTTTCGGACATATTTAAGAGGATTGGACTTGCATAAGAGGATCGTATATTTTTATAACGTGAAGGATAAAGATAGTGAGTACCAGATGTCCTGTACATAAAAAAACACGTAAAATATAATATCACATTTTTAGGGGACCACGGTCCATTTCATGGGGATCCAATCCACGGCACTAGTCTAAATAAGAGTATGATTTGTATTTAGAAAGGTTAATGGAAATTTTGTAATCAGATCGAAAATAACACTTCTTCCTGATTCACCTTTGTCTTTCAATTGTTCAATCCTACTTAATTATTCTATAGTTTGTGGTGACTTGCATGTCCATACAAAAAGCCATATTTTAACATTATATAAAATACATTCAAGGTTCGAAAAAGCAAACATGAAAATCAGAGGGCCTCGCATAAAGTCCACAAAAGATCTATGTATGTTGCGTGAACACTTAACCATGATATAGAAAAAAGGTCCCTTAAAGAGTTAGTCTTAAACAAAGTACACAAGATATTACTCAACATAAGTAATATGCCATGTGTCATACTTGCATGAGTCTTTAATGCCAACGAAACCTCACATCATGATTAAACACATCTAAAACTAAAATATACTTCACAAGTTCAACTTATTAATAAAGTATCTACAATCCTATATTTGAACATGTATAAGAGGTAAAGATAGGTTAATTGATACAAGATAAAACCCTTTTAGCCACACTAACTATTTCTAAATCGTCTTTTTAAACTTATATATGATTTTTTAGACCCCAAATATAAAACCTCGAAACTGTTGATATGGTTTTATGGATCCGTAAAACTCATTTTGTATAAAAGGTAACGAGAAGTTAGATTTCCAATTGTTGCCGTCAATTGACATTTCTTGAGTTGGTTTTGCTACCATGAAAGAGGTTGATGATGTTACACCAATTTAAAAGGAAAGGGACTAATGAATATCCCATTGCTTTAGAATCTAATTCTAACTTGTTCTATAGCCCATTTGATAAGGCTATGTCATTGTCTAAATGATAAACCTGACACAATCATATGTCATTCATGGGGGAAGCTTTGTATGGGCCGGGAGGGCTCCCGCCCCCTTTTGTTTCTAGTAAGTAGTGTTAATTTTCGATCGGTTATTGTAATTTTTTTAATATATATAGAGTTTGCCCCACTTAAAATAGTTTACTTCCGCCCTCATCCCACATATAGTGTGATTCAAGCTCCGCCACTAATGTGCATATACATTGTTTGACACCATCACACGTACACATACAACATTTACCACGATCACATACGTTTAGTAAAAAACTTTGATCAAGAAAACACACCCATAAGAAATCAACATATTTCTTTAGTTGTAGGGAGGTACAAAAACGAAGTTAAAGTTGAGCATCAAGATGACATCATTGTTGTTTCATTTCATAGTTTTTCTAGCAATAAGTTGATGTTTTTGGGAACTTAACCCGTATGAAACATTAATTTTACTATTTAAGCATCCACCTAACATACTAGTCAATTTTGCTATAATTTATAAATTCGTTAGACTTATTAACTTAATTATACATGTAAACGTTTGTAACCCTATATATGTGTGTATGTGTGTTTTGATTGATCAAATACAAAAGCTTATTTTTGTATCCAATACAAAAGCTTATTTTTGTGGAAATACAGAAAAGATTTAGACCATGATCACACTCATTAAATTGTTAAGATTAAGGTTGGGTGGTGTTGATGCCGTTCAACAAAAAGGAGGTTGAGGGTACCATCTCAGCCATTGTCGTTGGTAAACACCACCCCCATCCCGACTTGATGTTGTCGCGTGAAAAACTCTTTAATATTAATAATATTTGATTTTTCTCAATAATTTGTGTTTGTTACACACTGTAGACTATTTATATTTTGGTTAAGATTTCTTATAGTATTAAAAATGTTTATTTTAGATTGATTATTGTTTTGTGCTTGCGACATCGTGCGGACCGATAAATCTGTTAATTTAATTATTCAATTATTCACCTTATAAGAAAAGTGTCATTTAATGTATAAATATGTTAAACTTATAAACTTAGTGGAAATGAAAAGTCTATATTTCCATGGAACACAAATATGTATTATTATGAGAAAATTATATAAACGATCCCTATACTTTGATTATGAATGTGGTCTCTAGATTTAAAATTCTAAACTTAATCTAAACATTTGGCAGACGCTTGCAAGTTTAGTCCAAATCGTTAAGATCTGTTAGTGTTAACGATTTGAGAACTAAACTTGTAACATGATCAAACCATAATGACCATTTGTGTAATTTCTTTAAAATTAAAGATAATTGAAAAAATAGAATAGTTAAAAATTCAAAAACAAGTTTTAAAATCCAAATAAAAGCTGTAAAAAGTATAAAAGTTAAAAATATTTAAAAAATCCAATAAAAGTATACACAAAACCAAATAAGAATACTCTAAAAAGAAACTACGAATACTTTAAATGTCTCTTTATATTAAACTTATAATACGCAAGTTATGCTAATACTCTCATACTAAGGATATGTATGGGTTAATTTGGGTAGGTTTGGAGTGACTAGGGCTGACAATCGATCTGTTTATGACATGATTAAACCTATTTAATAAAAATATATTTTTTATTTTTTTTACAATTTTCAAAATAATTAAACTCAGAATGCTACACTCTATTATTTCACATTCTTGGTTCATAAAAACATATAAAAAATTATACACATTATAAGTAGTTAAACAAGTCTTTTGCATGTTTGAAACGTGAGTTCTGTATGTTATCTCTAACCTACTAAACACGATAAGTTCTGTTTTGCTAACCCTAGGTTTGGTATTAAAGCGAACCAAAAAACTAAATATCTCTTTTTGGATTTTAAAAATCATTCTTTTTTGTTTTTTGGTTTTCAAGATTCACAATGTTATTAGATTTTTCAGTTTTGCCATTTAGGTAGACATATTGACCTCATAAAACAGAAATAACTGAACTTACTTCTTTTTTTTGTTTTTATAATTTTTGTACTCTTTAACTTTAATTCCATTATTTTAACATATTGTTCATTTTTTTAACATTCACTCTATTTTTATTTTTAACTTTTATTTAATTTGAATTTTATTTAATTTTTTATAGAGAAAAATACAAATGATTCACATGATCTGATCACATTACATGTTCAGTCAGAAGACTGTTAAAACTAACGAACCTTAACGATGACTGCTAAACTTACAACCATCTATTATACGTTTAAACTAAGTTTGCAATTATTAAAATTTAAAAACTATACCATAAAACCATTTACGTAATTTTCTATACTATATTCATAATAAGCTTTTAGTATAACTCAAAAAAAGGGAGAAAAAAAGTATGAGTATTTAATCTCTCAACTGTCATGTCTTAATATCTTTATTCAAGTGCCCTAGGCTTCTATCTACAGGGAGACTTCCAAAACTCGCACATCTTTCAAGACAACATCGCTACAGACTCCACTGCTGTTTTCCTTATAATAAACCACCCCTTTTCAATGTATAAACCAATCTTAACAATCATATAATAATAACCCCAACCCACTAATCAACACCTATTCCAACCAAACCACAACCACCAGCTATATATCTCACTCACTGTCTCCATCTTCCTCAGTTGTTCAAAGTTCACACTTTGAACATACATACATACATACATACATACATACATCTCTTCTGTCCCCAATGGACCTCCATCAACATCCTTCACACTCACACTCGCACTCACACTCACACTCACTTGCTCTACCTCTGTTTTCACCACAAACAACCTCTTCATCCTCCATCAAAACCTCAAGTAACACTCTTATCTCTCTATATATATTGTATGTTAGTTATGTACATCTTTGATGGTTCGTATTTATTATTATTGTTGTTTTTGTGTGTCATGTGTTATGCAAGGTGTGAGTGGTTACTTCAGCATAGGCCAATGGCAGGAGCTAGAAGTTCAGGCTTTGATATACAGACACATGCTCACAGGCTCACCTGTTCCACCACAGCTTTTGAACCTTTTACTTAACTCCACCTTCAACACCTGCAATTCCAACCTTAACTATTCATCTTACCCTAGGTCCAACTTCCCACCTTGTAAGTTACTCTTACTCCTATCCAAAACATCTTAAGTATATACCGCAAATAATCAGTTGTATGGAAAACAAATGTAGGGTTTATTATTTATCAAACTAGTTTTTTTAAGATGAGTTCTTCTGTTTGGTCCGTAACAGTATTTATGTCTGTGTCAGTGTACCAGACAGGTGGAGGTTATTGGGGGCGCGGGGCGATGGACCCGGAGCCGGGACGGTGTAAGCGAACCGACGGTAAAAAATGGAGGTGTTCACGGGACGTTGTAGCCGGTCACAAGTACTGTGAGCGGCACATTCACCGTGGTCGCAACCGTTCAAGAAAGCCTGTGGAAATCCCCACACCGACACCCATCGCCACCGCAACTGCAACCACCAACACCGCCACCTGTGGTGGTGGTGTTAAGCCGTATACGGCGGTGGGTGGTGGTGGTGAGGGTGGGGGTGGTGGTGTGCATAATGCATTTTTGGATCAACTACATGTTAATCAAAGGTACAGTATCTTATCCTAGACCTTGATATTTTCTGGGCTTAAATGTGTAAACAGTTGTACTATACTGCAAGTGTAGGAAACATAATGTTGTTGATGTTATTTTTGAGGTGTTAATGTGTTACCCCAGGAAACAGTGAAAGTTGCCCTTTCTTTGTCATCCTTCTGGCAAAGAATATGTTTTTTCAGGAGTTTACTATATTACCCCTTATTAGTTTGTCTTTTTACCGTCTTCCGAGATGCCATTGTTGATATTTTAGATTCATATGATATTAATTTGATTAGGCATTAAATTACTTAAAATTGCAGTTGGTTTCAAACCCTTAAAAAGGCATTAATCGAACTCACATTGGATGGTGTAATTTGTTTATATTGGTGTCACCGTTTGAAAACATTTAACGAATTAATGTTATTCAAGTGTCGGGTACCTAAATAACATATGAAAAACGAGCATTTATATGTAGGTCATGTTCATATCATTGGTTATTTCCTATTTCATATGACAGAGCAAACACCTTAGATTCATAACTTGCCATAGTTTAATAAACTGCTCTCTGACGTTTTTATTATATTATACCAGAAATAGGAAGTTGTTTTTTCATGACTACAATGTAAAAACATACATGTGGTTTTTAATATAGTGTAAGCAGTTTCTTAATCATAATAAAATATACATGTAATTTCTAGAAAAAAACATAAAAAACTAATAAGGGTTGGCTAAGTATATCTCCGTTAATCACTTGAAGTACCAAAAAAGTCATATATGCTGGTATGCAACTGTTTTCAACATGTATATTCTTATATACCCAAATGTATATGTATGTTTGTGTCATTTTAAACATGTATATGCATGACCATATAAAACTTGGATAGATTTACTAAAGTTTTAGTTATGAATAAAATTATTTTGTCTATATTTAATCAACATGTTTAAAGTTATTACATAAAATGTTTTATAAATATTGTAAAGTAGAAAAAGGTTAAAAGGACCTGGAATTTGTGGAAAATGATATAAAAACTTGTCATAGATGTGTCTGATTGGTGGAACCAACTGGCAGATAAAGACAAAAGATGTTTGAATATTTGGAATAAAATAGGTGTGTGGACCGTAGAATCTAGGGTCAATCTAGTGCTAAAACTAACCCCAGCCATTCATATAGTCACTGTACCCTGGCCTGCAGCCAACTACTTCTTTCCCATCTGTTTATTTCTCATTTACTCACTGTCATCCATCTATACACACTTGCAATTTCCTGTGTATACTTGCGGTTAATATTTTACACTTTTGGATCGGTTGAATTCAATTCATCCATAAATTTTAAAGATATTTACTAGAAATTTTATTAGTATCAAGATGTATAGGAAATATTTTTTTAAAAAAGTTTTAAGTTTCATAGTTGAATAGGTTTGTAGATTTTAGAGTGTATAAGTTTGACTATCATGGTGTGTGTGTATAAGTACACATGACATTTAAGTAGTATATGTTATGTTTATTTTATATCTAAAAATATTATTGAAGTATATTGTCATTTAAAAAGAAAAAAAAACAATAAAAGGACTCCTAAAAAAATGTTTAATTTAGAAACCTAAAATAAAACACTAATATTTTTAGGAGATTTGGATTTATACTCCACTCATTAGACGTTCTACATAACTGACATGCTACAAACGACTATTTACATTAAGTAAAGTGCAGTTTACGACAGTTTACATGCTTGTAAACTATAGTTTATCTGATGTAAACGGCCGCTGATAAAGCAAGTGGGCCATGTAAACTACAATTTACTTAATGTAAATGGTCGTTTATAGTGCAAGTTGTGTATGTGACCTATACCCTTACATCGGTCGTTGAGAAACGCTTTCAAATGTTACTCAAAGAATGGATTTAAAGATAAAGAAGTTACTCAAAGCCGGTCTAATCATTGAACTAGTTTACCGGTTTAACTACCACTCATAAAAAACGGCCAAACCAACCGGTGCCAATTTAACCCGTACCAAACTGAACCGGTTGGGCATCTGGTTCCGGTCAATTTGCGTTTGATTTACATATAAATTGACACTCTAAGTTTGTTGATTAACTGTTTCTCAAAAATAAGTGTTTAACCTTTCACAGGATTCCAGAATCCAGTATTAACAAGGGTGCATATGGATCCTCACATGGTGAACCATCTGAACATGACACCAAACCATCAAGCGGTCGAACTCTTCGACCCTTTTTCGAAGACTGGCCACGAACCGTTGAAGAACAAGAAGTGCTAGCCACAAGCCTCTCCATTTCAGTACCGAGAGACGCATCTTCTGATTTCTCTTTGAAACTTTCAACCGGACACGATGACAGCGGTCAACAAGGGGATCAAGAAATCAGTGGCGATCGGGAACGTGGCCCGTTGAACTGGGGCATGTTATGGGGCACCCACCAAGCTGGTTCGATGGGCGGGCCTCTGGCTGAAGCTTTGAGGTCGTCTTCAGTGTCAAATTCTTCGTCACCAACGAGTGTTTTGCATCAGTTGCAGCGTGGGTCGTCTACCACTACTTCTGAGACCAGTTATGTTAGCACCTGATTGTTTGTTGTTTCGTTTATTTAATTGAGTTTCGTGTTTGTTTGTTGTGATTGTAGTACACTTTGTCGTAGGCTAACCTTACAACATTGTTTGATATGTTAAGTAGTTGGTTTGTATGCTTGTTCAATATAGTGTCTTGGAAGTTAGTTTATTTGCAATATGAATGCGGTACGTTAGCTTGTTGATGGCTAAGTTATACGCTTGCGATCCTACTTATAAACCTATGATTTTTGTTATGAGATATTGAGATTTAAACTTTTAATTGTGAGATGTTTTTTCAACAGACCATAAGCTCTTTCATTCTTATTTTTATATAAAAGTTGTTTGTCGTATGAAAGCAACTAAGTTATTATTAATGGTGTTACTACTAATGTTTACTATTAATATAATTGTTCAATCGTTAACTGTTATAACTGTTAGAAGTGTTAACAGTTGCAACAAATAGTTGTGTTGATTCTCCTACTATGTAAGAAAGATCTTTGGTTTGGAATCTAAAATTTAAAACATCTTTTATAAAAGTTTCAATCCAAAAACATTTTTTATGTACTTTAGAGTGATCAGAGTCAATACTAACTACAGCACCTATAAGTGTTGCACCTAAATATTACTTGTATTATGTTTACTATTAATATAATTGTTCAATCGTTAACTGTTATAACTGTCAGAAGTGTTAACAGTTGCAACAAATAGTTGTGTTGATTCTCCTACTATGTAAAAAAGATCTTTGGTTTGGAATCTAGAATTTAAAACATCTTTTATAAAAGTTTCAATCCAAAAACATTCTTTATGCATTTTAGAGTGATCAGAGTCAATACTAACTACAGCACCTATAAGTGCTGCACCTAAATATTACTTGTATTCAAGATGTATGTTCAAGACAACAAAATCATTTGAAGAAATAAAGCGACTTTTGTAAAAAAGAAATTAAAAAGATAAAAAAGGATAAAGTAGGTAAAAATAGTGACTCTAGTAGTTTATAATCGTTAAAATTGTTCACTTTGTCATGTTTTAACGGTATGCATGCCATGTAAACAAAATCATATATTTAAGGGGGTGAGTTTGCAACTTGGGGGGCATGCATGAAATTTCACTTAAATGCAGGGTTAAAATGCAATAATTTCTCGGTATAACGATTATAAAAACAAATTGAACGGACTTTTACTGGGGTTTGGACGAATCTGTGTCTTTGTCGGTTCTACCCCTCGGGTTTCCAACTTTATTATTAAAGAGAAACTCATTTCGTACTTAAAATATAAAATGTTAAACTATAATAAGTTAATAACCCGACCGGACCCGGTCCCTCTTATCTTTATACTCTATTATTAAAGAGAAACTCATTTCATCAATAACATAATAATGTGAAATATTCTATTATTTTGTATTCCAGTTGTAAAATGGTATAGCATTTTATAATATTTCTTAACACATATTATATGATAGATCACAAAAGGTTCACACTCTCCCACTCCTGTTTATAGGTCATTTTAACGTTAACAAATCATTTTTCTTAAGTTGGATTTAGTTAAGACTCGAAGAATATAAAAAAACTAGATTTAGTAAACCCGTGTATTAAATGGGTTGAATAATTGAATATTAAATAGGATGAAAATTTATTAACTAAAAATAAAATTTTAATATAAGATATTATCAAAATTACGTATGAGTAAGGACTATAAGTAATAAAACAATAATATCAACGGCTTAGACGTTTGTTTTTGAACTTTTTTATTTTTCCAAAAAGAATCAAACATTTTGTTTCAAAATAAATAATTTTTAAAAACTATCATTTTTAAAAATTTCCTTACTTACAATTTTAATTATTTTTAGCTTATAAAAAATTTACTTTTTAAAAATACCAATTATAAAATATTTTGTATTTTTAAAAAGTTTGACGTTTTAAAAAAATTATTTTATAAAAAATTATTTGTATAGAAATAACATTAATATAAGTATCTCTTTTTTAATTTATTACTAAATGATTTTCAATCTAAAATAATTAAATAATATGTATTAACAACTAATGTAATTATTTAGCAGGCGAGAGAAACGAGAAAATTTCAGTGAAAATGAATGTGGTGTTGTTAAGTGTCATATTTAGTTATTATTTTAGTAAATTAGAGAGATTACTTTGATAAAAATTACAAGGTATAAAACATACACTCATTCAAGACTAGTATTATTCCATGCACCCATGAATGGCTCTATTTAGAAAAAAAAATAATAATAATAAGAAAGTGGTTCAAATACAAAGTGTATTTTTGCTATAAAGTGTGAAAGACACAATGAATAAAAAAGTCACACAAAAATTATATCTCACAATCTAAATCGAATTTCAAAAAAGTAATTCCGAGCTTTTATTCCCCAGCCGTCCCCACTAAGAAAAAAAATAAACGAAAAATAAAAAATAAAAAAAGTTAACGTTTTTTATTGTGACGTCATTGTGTCATAAAAGACACAATGAATTTTTTTTTTTTTTTTCTGAAAGAGGACGACGAGAGGAATAGAGACTCCGAATCACTTTTTCGAAATTCAATTTAGATTGTGAGATATAATTTTTTTATGACTTTTTTAGCCTCATTATGTATTTTCATAATTTGTAGCAAAAATACACTTTGTAATAACCTCACTCTAATAATAAGGCATAGGTTAGAGCCCATAATCTTTAAAAATATATAACCCAGTCCAATAGTTTGTCAAGGTTCCGTGTTTTAGGCATAAAAATGTACAATTGTTTTTTGTGTTTGTCCAGTAATTCATTAGTTGAATAGTTATTTGAAATCAAGACTTAATTATAGCTTGTTTATCTATTAGTAATTACCTCATTAGTTGAATAGTTGATTTCATGTTAAATTGATATTGGCAATACGAATTGAGTTGTTTGAGAAAAAGAAAGAAAATTATACTAGATGTTTTAGTAGAAAAAGACAGAAGACCATGGATTTTTATCTCGTTTAGGACCCTTAAAATAGTTGACCCGCCCCTGCATGCACCAACGAATCTAGAGTTTATAGGCATCGTGTTAACATTGCATTGGCAAGGGTTACAAATTTACTAGTATAAATTCCTTTAAGAGCTGTAGAATAAAACTTCTAAACGATTATATCCAAGGGCCGAGCTATCCTTTATGACATGGCGTTAGGTGACCCATATAATAACCTATTTTAACCTAGAATGTATACAACCGAAATTATGTTGACCCAATAAGTTTTTAACAGTGACTTATTAAGAATAATTTGATGTATGTATTAACAGTTGATTTTCTATTTTAATGGTTGTTTTTCCTCACTGTCGCTACTTGTTCAAATGGCTAGGGTTCGAATCTCACTCAAGATGTTTTACCCTATTCTTTTGAATCAAAATTTTAATTTCAACTTGCTTATTTGTTTTTCTCCTAATTCCATTTTGTTTTGGGCTTCTCATTTATTTCACATTGGGCTGTAAGCCTGTGATGAGTGACCCACAGGCTACAAGCCTACAACCAATTAAGTTCCACAGACCACAATATCTAATAATTTTGTCTTTCAAGTTTGTACTCCTCATTTCCATCCAATTAACCAATTAACATTTTCATTTAGTTTATATCTGTCACCAAACATAAGTATTTCTATACTCGAAACTAAAATATTTCAGTGACGCAATTTAAACCAAAACCCGATAATAAATTTTTCTTGATAGACATCCATGCATTAATATTTTTAATACCCATGTAAAAAGTTATTAGTTATGTCACTGGTAATGTGTGACGGGTACCCAACCTATAATAACAATTTATTACTTGATTACTATAAGTTAAAGTAACGTAAATTCATTGGGACATCATTCATTATGTAATTATCTTATTTAAGCAAACATCCAAATTCAAACACCATGATCACATATCCATGAGCTTGGATTTACTCTCTTGCTTTCTGTATTAAGTTTGTATTATATAATATAGTATATTAGGCATAGTAATTTTTGATAACTACGTGTTTTGTTAAACATGTTTCGTGTCATAAATAAAACATGAATAAAATCGTGTATAAAGAGAACTTAATCCACCCACCTCATTTATAATAGTATCAAAATTTTATATATTTTTTTAGTTTTATAAAATAAATAAATATGTATTTAATTAAGACTTCTATGAGTTTTTGTTTCGAATATGTTATGAAAATGTTCTAGAAGGACATTACCATTATTGATTTTAAATATGAATTAACTTTATTATATTTTGTTATTTATTAATCCCGTTAACTAATCATGTTAGGTCGTATCGTGTCGTGTTACTAAACTCATTATTTAATCTTGTTAAATAAGTCTAGTCATGTAACGTGTATATAAACAAATCCATTTTTGTGTTTGAAAAAATGACACTATTAGTTAATAATGTCATGTTTAAGTTTAGCATGTGTATTTACTATGTCCAGTCGTGTCTAACCTGTTTAACACACTTAAAATCGTTTTTGCAGCACTTACTATATGCTTTAATATTGTAAAGTAAAATTGATTATTTTGTTTTCCAAAAAGTATCAACAACACTGGAGCATTAACAGGGGCCAATCATATCCCCAACAAATTGAAAATTAATATTTTACTACAAAGAGAGCAATAAACAGGATAAAGCACAACTGCTATTGTACGCTGCCATTGCAGTAGCTAAAGCTTTTTCCATAACCACTGACAACAACAACTCTCGAGTTTTCTTCTTCTTTCCGCTAAATTACATTCAATTTCTTCACATATCATCGTTCTCAATTTGTTTCCATCCGTAACAGGTATCAATTCCTACACATTTGTGCTGTAATCTCATTTAAATCTGTTTGTTTCATCATTTGCGTCGTTGAACTGTTGATTGAGTTGTTTTCCGATGCCTGTTCATGTAAATAAGCTGTTTATGCAGTTCATGAGACGTGATTGTTATGAAAACAGGTTAAATTCGAGATTTATTTGTGGTTTATAGCTTTTGATTGTGTAATCGTTATTCGTATGAGGTTTACGGATTCGAACAGTAATGATACGATTTGAATTGTGTGGTTTAACGAGTTTTCGTTAAGATCTATTTATACGTTTATTCTGCTATTTGAGAAAAACAGAGGTTGCATAATATACGGATTTTTCCATGAGCGTTTGCTCTGTAAGTTGTCGATTGGGGGAGAGGAAGATACACGATGATGAATGTAGATACTAACTAGTAACTCACTTTTATGCTGTTATTAATTTACTACAGCTTTAGTTTATGTCTTTTCTCTGTTGATGTACCGTGTACGCTTTGTGAATATCAATTATCTTCTTCAGCAAGTAAAATCATTCAATTTGGATCTTTCCATGAGCTTTTGCTCCTCAGTTGTCGATTGGGGAGAGGAAGATACATGATAATGAATGTAGCTACTAGCAACTCACTTTTATGTTCTTATTTATTTACTACAGCTTTAATTTATGTCTTTTGTCTGTTGGTGTGCACTTTATAAGTACCATTTTCTTCAACAAGAAGTAAAATCATTCAGTTTGGATCCAAAAGGTTCACTAGTTGGACAAGCAAAGTAAATAAATAGTTTTTCAAGTGAAAATTGGTTTATTCTCTTGTTTCTGGTCAATTGGCAGGATGATGAATAAAAAGGCACGTCAATGGCTATGTGTAGTACTGATAGGTTCACTAAGCGTGCTGAAAACATATGGTTTCTATGTTAATATTACTTATATAGAAAGTGCAGTGGAAAAAGGAGCCGGTAAACTAATTAAAACTCAAATCTCCTTTTTCTCTCTTGATATATCTACAATGTTGACATGTTTTGGGTAAAATCATGATTTTCTGCAGTTTGTTTGGATGGGAGTCCACCTGCATATCATTGGGACAAGGGATCTGGTGTAGGAATCAACAACTGGTTAGTACATTTTGAGGTTCGTTTCTCATTGCCTATAATGCAAAAGTTGAGAGAGAATATGGCGTACTCCATGTGTCCAGTGTTTTGTGCTTACTATCAATAAGCATGTGTGTTTTGGTTTCTTATGAATTCACCAGAATGCATTGCTAGTTGTACTGAATCAATATTAACTCTTAACAATTCAAATGGTTTATATATTACTTTTTATGATTGTATTTAGAAGTGACATAGGTGTTCTTTTGTGCATAAATTACAAGGGAGGAGGATGGTGCAACAATGTGTCTACTTGCCTCGCTCGTAGTTTGACCCGTCTAGGCTCATCCAAGCAAATGGTGGAACAAGTTGCCTTCTCGGGGATTCTGCATAATCAGCCTCATTACAACCCTGGTAAAAGAAGTTATTTCATATTTAGTAAGATGTCATACTTCAAAAATATTTCATTGTGTATATGTTTTAATTCTATTTACAGATTTCCACAATTGGAATAAGATCAAGGTCAGATACTGTGACGGTGCATCCTTTACAGGTGACGTGGAAAAAGTGGATCCTGTAAGTTCTAGTATGCTGCTCATAAATCAAATCAAGTAGTGGCTTTATTACCTTTTCAAACTTCTATTATGTTCTAATAAATGGATAACTGTTTTCCATTTTCTTAAATTTTAGAAAACTAATCTTCACTTTAGAGGAGCAAGGATATTCCATGCTGTCATTGAGGATTTGTTAGCAAAAGGAATGAATAATGCTGAAAATGTATGATTCAATGATTCATAACCCCTTTGCTACTTCCCTTATTGCATCCAAATATTACCTTTTGTACTTGATAGTTACTTAACTAGAAGTTTATGATAGGCCATTCTCTCTGGATGTTCAGCTGGTGGGTTGACTTCCATATTACACTGTGATAAATTTAAAGCACTTTTTCCTAAAAGCACCACAGTGAAATGCCTTGCTGATGCCGGTTATTTTATTAATTCGTAAGATATCTTCGCAAACCCTTCTTCTTTGCCATTTATTTGGATAGTTTTTAGCTTATTTATGGTATAACTATTTACAAACAGGAAGGATCTTTTTGGAAAAAGACGTCTTGAGGCCTTTTATGATGATGTGGTCAAGATACATGTACTCTCTCGCCGTCTTTATAGAAATAGAAACACTAATCAATTTACACATTCAGCCTTGCTGAGCGTAATGTCGATAGTTTATTTCATATTTTGGTTTTTAATGTCGTTTTTGCTTCTGTTGCAGGGATCAGCCAAAAGTTTGCCTTCATCTTGCACTTCCAAGATGAAAAATAGTTTAGTAAGAGAGAATGTGTTGATATTTTTCCAACAATCATGCTTTCTCAAATCTTAAATAATTTTCGGTTTTCACAGTGCTTTTTTCCTGAAAACGTGGTCCAAGAAATAGAAGCACCACTTTTTATAACAAATGCGGCCTATGATTCATGGCAGGTTAGGCAAAGAGTTCAGAATATTTTGCAGTGTTCTGTATATCATTATGCTATTCTCTATGTTTATCTCAAAGCTTTTTTTTCACATTTTCTTGATACAACTGTGATACAGATTAAGAATGCGGTGGCTCCAGGTGTCGTTGATCCCCACGGTACATGGCACAGCTGTAAAATTGATATTGAAAAGTGTTCATCAGATCAAATTGAGATCTTACAAGGTTACTAATCAATTCCCACCATAAATTAAATCCTTATTGTACTTAGATTTATAGTCATATTAAACACTTTCTCTATCAAAAGGTTATGCATTTATGACAAAAGTTGATTTTGGTCAATCCAACTTCCCTGGCAATCTTGACCCGTACAGGGAAAACAAATCACATTTTGACTAACAGTTATAGTTTCAATTTACAGAATTCAGGTTGGAGTTCTTACATGCATTGGACGGATTTTTTGGGACGTCTTCACCAAGAGGAATGTTTATTAACTCTTGCTATGCCCACTGCCAAACTGAAATACAAGAGACATGGTTTATGGGTGATTCACCCATGTTGAGTAACAAGGTAATCTGTGCTGGCCCCTTTGTTCTCTTATTAATGAGTCGGTTTGAGTTATTGTTGATCTCTATCGGGCCAAATGGGTCAAACGAGAATTAGTAGCTAAAAGGTTAACAAGTCAAAGGGGCGAAAATCTCCAAAGTCACTTTTTAAAACCAGAATACTATTATAATGACATAGTCTCTGGAATCATATTTCAACCCATCAAGTATTAATAAACCAGAATCATCTCAAATCCATTTTTGGCCCATTACACAATATGCATGACTCGCGCACTTTGCTACTTGGACTTTAAACATTGTTGATTGTGTTTTTGAAACTAATCAAAACCACAAACCCTACCATAGACGATTGCAGAAGCAGTTGGAGACTGGTTTTATGACAGGAGTGCATTTGAAGAGATAGATTGCCCTTATCCATGTGATAAAACATGCCATAATCGCATTTTTTAATAATAATCATGTCCCATCAGATATGATCGTGTATGCATACACATTCTTTGGAACAGCAATCACACATGCGAATACCACATTTACTAAGGTCACATCTGGTACCTCAAAAGGTTTCTTTAGCTTGGAAAAGTAGAAAATCGAGTTGAATTGAAGTGTAAGCATACAAAGTGTGGTTGATGTATTCTTTATTGATCATGTAATTTACATTGTCAATTCAGTTCCGGCGTTGATGATCTTTCTGATTTCACTATGTTCCATTTGTTACTTATCCAAATCTGTTATTGAGCATGTAATAGCAAACATAACACATTGCGTCATATACAATAAACATGCTATAAATCATACTTATATAACACCTAATATCCTGTAAAAGTAAACATACGTGAAGTGTGAACAAGTTTGGCAAAAACCTTACAAACCCAATGTAAAAATAACACCCGAATTTTAGGTGTTCAAAATAATTATATTAATTATAATAATAGTAATTATAATTTAAAGTTAAAAGAAACAATTAAATAAATATGAGGTTTTCCAAGCAATGAGTTTCTTCCTGAGGGGGTTGGGGGTGTGGTTCGGGACACGGATAGGTGAGCCCGATTAAGATAACGCATATCCTTCGAAGCAGAATTACACATTTGCCGTGCAAAAGAAAAAAATAAATTTTAAAAGCATTTAGTAAATCTTTGTTTAACTTTGACAGATTGACCACACGTGGTTGCTTTTTCCTCCGAATCATTTAATAAATTAAGATAACACCATCTCCCGACTAGTGATGCACCAAGCTCTATTCGGCAAATTCGGTGCAACAGACTTCCACATGTGCGGGTTTAGGGTATCAAGCTTAAGATGTACGGGGCTGTTTGTTTCAGCATCTTAATGGTTCAGATGTCTGAATGGTTCACCACTTAATGGTTTAGACTGTTTGTTTCTCGAGCAAATGTCTGAATGGTTAAGACATTTGCCTTTGAATGGCTAAGCATTATACTAATGCTGAATGATTAAAACCTCTTATCTGAATTGATCAGACATTTGTGTTTGAATAGTTAAGCGATATACTAGCTCTTAATGGTTCAGACTCTTAATGGTTCAACATTTAATGATTCAGAACTCTTAATGATTCAGCACTTAATGGTTCAGACCTCTTAATGGTTCAGCACTTAATCATTCAGAAATTATCAAACAGCCCCTACGTCTATTTACCCTACATTTCTAGTAGAGACTAATATTATGACTCGCATCTATGATAGTTCACATGACAACAACCTTATCGTTGGTTCAAGGTGCTCTCTGATGCATCAAACATCAATAACACCCTAGGGTCCTCCTCTTCATGTTACTGTGCTAGCCACATTGAATGCATATTGGAACCCTAATTCGTCCTCATAACAAGTTAAAAACGATCCTCACATCTCTGGAGAGAACCCATCATTATTTAAAGTCGATAAAAACACCAAATATATATACTAAGACCACACAGATTGAGGGCTAGAAAAAGCCGGGATTGCCCGCGGAAAACCAAGGCCGGCCGGGAACACCGCACCCTTGGTTCATTTCCTCCCCGACCCGATGAATATTCACCGGGATTACCGAACCCACACCAAAAAAGTCCGACCGTGGCACATTTATTTTTTTGACCGTTGGGCTTTTTAATAAAAAAGTTAAAGTCTTTACACTATAAATACAAATCAAACTTAATTTTTTTTACACACCATCTCTACTCTACTCAAAATCACTGTCTACTCTACTTTAATATAATATTATGGATTCGTTAGATTCTAAAATTTATGATGGCTAGTCGTTATTTTTTTAACATTTAAAATACCTTCTTGAGAACGAGGCGGTGTCTTGCACTTCGCCTAATAATTAAGAAACCACCGTAGTCAAAAACCTAAAATTACATTTACGCATATTTAAATCTTCATCTTCCAAACATGACGAGTCATAAATTTTAAAATCTAACAGATCCATAATGTTCTTTTGGAGTAGAGTAGAGAGCGATTTAGACTAGAGTAAAAGTGATCGATTAAAGTAGAGACAACATGTAAAAAATAAAGCTTGACTTTTTTTTACAGTGTAAAAAATTAACTTAAAAGAAAAGCCAACGGTCAAAAATTTGATTGGGCAACGGTTGGATTTTTTTGGGCGTGGGATCGGTAAATGCAGATAAATATTCACCTGGTCAAAGAAGAAAGGATATTAGGGATATTGTCTTCCTTTCACAGGCCCGGTTTTCCTGGGCATTCACCGGTCACCATCCTTTCACAGGTGCCACCCTGTGTGGCCTTAAGTGATTCAAGAATCTACTTTTAATGGCAAACATTGATTTAGATATGTTGTTAGGTGTTTATCCTTAAGTGATTTAAATAGCGTGTGAAACTGTTTTAGAAAAATTAATCTGAATAGGATAATCTATATTTTTAGGAAACATTTCTTGTTTTAACAAATATAATTTAGAATATAGGTTATGTTATAGATGAGGAATTGTTTGTTCAATTTTCTAAAGGAACCTGTGATATGAATCATGCTAGTAGGTACATTGGCGTAGCTTGAGCCAAATCTTACGAGGGGCGAGGGCGTAAGTAAACTATTTTAAGGGGGGCGGGGGCGTAATTCACTACTAGAAAAAAATGAATTTGCTACGCTTTTTTCCGTCGCAAATGCGTAAGAAAATCGAATTTGCTACGCATTTGCGACAAAAACAGTTTGTCGGAAAAATGCCCATGGCAAATAGTTTACGACGCACTTGCGACTCAATATACGACATATTTGCGACAAAAACAGGGTGTAGGAACCTGTTACGCATTTCCCACACATTATCCTAATTACCTTAATTTAATCATTCTGAACTAATTATTGAATTGCAACGCGTTTGCTACGCAATATTATTATTAATATAAAATACATATTTTTAAAACAACGACGCGTTTGCTACGCAATATTATTATTAATATAAAATACGTATTTTTAAAACAACGACGCATTTGCTACGTAATGTAAAAATACGTATTTTAAAAAACCGACGAGTTTGCTACGCAATGTCAAAATACGTATTTTAAAAAATGACGAATTTGCTACGCAATGTCAAAATACGTATTTTAAAACAACTACAAATTTGCTACGCGATGTTATTATCATTAAAATACGTATTTTAAAACAACGAAGCTTTTGCTACAATTTTTAAGAACCCATGTGTCAAATTTCTAACGCATTTGCAACGCAATTATTTTTTAATTAAAAAAAAATTAATAAAACAAATAAATCCAGATTTTTTTCTCCAAGAAACGCAAATTTTTTTTACTAAATCTGCTTTACAAATCAATCACAATTTCACCCATAAAATATGTTGCAAATCAACCACTACTACTACAAACAAAATATAAAAAATACAAATTACAACCACCATTTAAGTATGTTTAAACTACAAAAGTATAGATAACAAAACGACTACTAATTACCAGGAGATTGTTTCCACTGACTCATGAAATCATTCAATTGTTTTTGAAACGTTTCTTGCATTTGTTGTATTTGTTATTGAGTTTGTTGTGCTTGTAGTTTGGTTTGTTGTGTTTGTTGTTGCAACTCCTCTCTTGCCCTCCTCTCCTCTTCAAATCGGGTTTGCATTGAGCTTGCAAAGTTTCAAACTACAAATGTATAATAGTTAGTGAACTACATAAAATAGTAACAACAATAATAATATCAACGTACTTTTAGTTGTGATTGTCGATACTCAGTATATGATGGCGCAATCCCATAAAATGAGGATGGTGTCCCAGTCACCATGTAATTAAGATCCGAAGATCCTATCCCAAATACCCGGCTTGTGCGACCGTCTGCTTGCACACGCGCCCACACATCGGGATCATCCTCAGTAAAGCTTTGCCCATACACCCTTGTCATTTCTTGCAAATAATCATCCTACAATTTATCAAAATATGATTTTTAATGCACTAAATGTTGATACGATTAATATATTAAAAATGATAAATATAACTTACGTAAGCTTGTTTAGATCGATCGGTGCAAAATTCCATCCCTTTCAAGTTATTGATGTCAAACTCTCCAGTCCACAATCTTGCTTTTGACTTTTTGGTGAGGTGAGTATCAAGAAATATTTCTTTGAATAAAGGTTCCCAACCCAATTTCCTTTTCTAAATAAAAATAGATAATAGTTAATATAATACGTATTAAAATATAAACACATACTAAAAGTTATAAATATGATTAGCTTACTAGTCTAATCCGACGTTCATCATATCCTATTGACCCGCCCGTGTGTCGAGAAGTTTTGCCACCACCATCAGCACTCGCGCGGTTGCGTATGCATTTACCATCTGCAATTGTATGTGTATGTTTTATATGTGTGATAATGTTGGTGTGTGTATGTGTTTATGTTAGTGTGCGTGTCTTGTATGTGTCTCAACTGTACATAAATAGATTCATTTATATTTATATAATCATGAAATTGAATTAAAAGATATTCATGATAATAGGACGTGATAGTGTAAACATAGGTATGTAATTGTATAATACATGTAAATTTGTGAAATAAACATAATTAGTGTATAATAAAGTTATATGAAAAAAGACGAGAAAACAAACTACATTTATGTCTCAAAAAACAAAAAGCGGCATAGCAACGTGAGAAATGTGTAGGAAATGTGAAGTAATTTGCTACACATTTGTGACCAAACTAATTGCTTTGTCATAAATGTGTCGCATAATGCAACACCTTTGCGACACAAGGCAATTACGAAGGAAATACGAATCATCTTACGACACATTTCTTGCAAAACTTTACGTTTCGTCATAAGTGGGTTGCTAATTATGACGCATTTGCGACGCAATCACTCATAATTATAAAAATGACAATATTAATATAATAATAATTATATTATGATAACAAAAACATAATAACTATTACTAACTCTCTTATAATTATTATGATTATTATTATTATTATTATTATTATTATTATTATTATTATATTATTATTATTATTATTATTATTATTTTGTTATTATTATTTACTATAAATTATTTAATTTATATTAGTATGTTTATTTGTCTTTTGTTGCAAATGCGTCGGAAATTGTGACACATTTGCGATGCAATGTTATTTTAATTTACTAGTACTACTAATAATAATAATACGTATTATTATTACTAATACGCAATGTTACTATTAATAATATTATTTTATTATTATCATAACAATCATAACGATGATAATATATATATATATATATATATATATATATATATATATATATATATATATATATATATATATATATATATATATATATATATATATATATATATATATATGAAAATAAAGAACAAAAATAATAATAACATGATAAAAACAATAAATAAATTTATAGCGTCACAAACTTGTAGCAAATCTTGTTACGCATTTGCGACGCAATTTATGATTATTAGTGTTTTTATTTTTATCGGTAGAAGACAAACAAAATAGAGTTAATAATAACACAAGAATACCAAGGGTAGCATTATTAATTTTGTTTACTACCTATTTGCGACGAAGTCATTGAATAATTCGACTTTAATTAACTTGGGTCGGTATTGTGTCGCAATTTTTCTACACATTTGTGACGAAAGCTGGAGGTTATAAAGTTTTGTCGCTTTCTTGTCGAAAATTTAATGGAAATGTAGGGTTTTAGTTTTTGTAGCATATGTGTCACAATTGTGTCACAATTGTGTCGGAAATTGCGACACAAAATTTGGCGTCGCAAATTTGCGTAGCAAGCAGAGCAGTTTTCTAGTAGTGAATAAGTAAATTATTTTTTTTTGGGGGGGGGACTCTATATTTATTAAAAATTTCCATCACCGAACCAAAAATTTACACTACCGAACCGAAAATTAACACTACTGACGAAAAATGGGGGCATACAAATATCCTCCAAAGAAACTTCGCCCATGAGTAGGTAGCATACAAATATTGTTAAGAGATCTTATAGGATTAAATTGATTATTGTATAATAACGAAGAATGTCAAAACCTTCTGTTGCCGGGAATCACACTACCAACAAACCTTCTGTGTGAAAGTGTATGAATCTCAATGAATGATTTCATTAAAGATACAACCCTATATATACAAGAAAGATGAAACTAAAGAAGGTAACAATATAACATAAAACTACCAAAAGATATACATTACTAAAATACAAATATATTCAAATAATTATAATAGATAATGCTTGCTAATACGCCCCCTCAGTCAAAGCATTAGCCGGTCGTATGCGAAGAGTGCTTGTAAATCGTTGAAAAAGTTGTCGCGGTATCCCTTTAGTAAAGATATCTGCATACTGATAATCGGCAGGGACATGGAGAACTCGAATGGACCCTTGCCGAACCTTTTCACATACAAAATGGATATCTATCTCAACATGTTTTGTCCTTTGATGCTGAACCGGGTTATGAGATATATACATGGCTGATATGTTATCACAATAAATGATAGAAGCCTGTCGAACGGGAACCTTGAGGTCGAGTAGAAGGTTGCGTATCCACGAAATTTCAGCCGCGGTATTTGCAACACCGCGATATTCAGCCTTGGCACTGGAGCGGGATATCGTGGGTTGCCTTTTAGAAGACCAAGATACCAAATTATCTCCAAGAAATACACAATACCCGGATGTTGATCGGCGAGTGTCAGGGCAGCCTCCCCAATCGGCGTCAGAATAAGCCGTTAGCTTGACTGATTTGGAAGGTGATAAATGCAATCCATGATTCATAGTGCCCTTTAAGTACCGTAGGATGCGTTTAAGAAAATTAAAGTGAGGTTCTCTAGGAGCATGCAGGAATAAACAAACTTGTTGGACCGCATAAGAAATATTCGGGAGGGTGAATGTCAAATATTGAAGAGCCCCGGCTAAACTTCGATAAAGTGATCCATCGAGAAGTAATGTACATGCGGTGACACTTAGCTTAGAGTTAGTATCCACCGGTGTGTTGCAAGGCTTGCAGTTTTGCATATTTGCCCGTGTCAGAATATCTTATACATATGAGGCTTGAGAGAGGAACATGCCATCGAAGTTGTGCTTAACCTCAATCCCCAAAAAATGATGTAGTTGACCGAGATCAATCATGCCAAATTCACGAGACATAGCATCAATAAAATGTTGAAGTAGACGTGTGTTGGATGCCGTCAAGATGATGTCATCAACGTATAGAAGTAGATATGCCATGTTGTTGCCACGTTGATAGACAAAAAGTGAGCTGTTAGAAGTGGTGCACTTAAATCCACACTTCTGAATATAGATGGCAAATAGATGGTACCATGCGCGGGGGGCTTGTTTCAAGCCATATAACGATTTGCGAAGCTTGCAAACATGTGTAAGGTTTTCACTATCAACGAACCCCAGGGGTTGAAACATATATATAATTTCATAAGGATCCCCGTGAAGGAACGCGTTCTTTACGTCAAGTTGATGTATGGGCCAAGCACGAGACAATGCAAGGCTGAGAACGGTTTGGATTATGCATGGTTTGACCACGGGACTAAATGTTTCATCATAATCGATACCTACTTGTTGTGATTTTCCATTAACTACCAACCTGGCTTTGTATCGTTCGAGTGTCCCGTTAGCTTTATATTTATGGCGAAAGAGCCACATGCACTGAATAACATGAGCATCAGTCGACGAGGTATAAGATCCTAAGTGTTATTTTCTATTAAAATATTCAGTTTTCATGGCATCGTACCAGTTAGGATCGTTTTGGGCATGTACATGGGATTTCAGAATTGGTAAGATGGTAGTGGTATGGAGATTGAAGGGTACGGTTGGTTTGGAAATGCCAGTCCGTGATCTAGTGATCATGGGGGTGTGCGGGAGGAGGGGGTGCAGGGGGGATGGGGGCGGCTATGGTTGGTGGTTGGCGGCGAGAATAGGTGATAGTGATGTTGCGGGTGGCGTGTGAGGGCGTGGATGGGGAGGAAGCGTCAGGAGGGGTGGGGGTTGTGTTGGAGGGTGTGGATGGTGGAGTGGGCTCATTGGGTGAACCAGTAGAGGGTGAGGATGGTATGGGAGTGGCGGTAGGAGGTTGGGTGGTGGGGGTGATCGGGGTGGTTGTTGAAAAATTATGGGAGATGGTTCACTGTCAAGGAAATTATAGGAGGATGGGGTGGGTTGAAAGGTGATGGTGAAGGGAAACACGGACTCGTCAAACGTGACATGACGAGAGATAATGGTCTTGCCGATAGAGAGGTCAAGACATCAATAGCCTCGATGATCTAGTGGATATTCGAGGAATACACACAAGGTTGATCGATGAGCAAGTTTATGTGGTCTTATGGCCGTTTGGTTTGGATAATAAGCACACCCGAAGACCCGAAGGTGATCATAAGTTGGGTGCTTGAAGTAGAGGGTGGCTATGGGCGTGTGAAAGTTTAGAAGTTTAGATGGTAAGATGTTGTGAAGGTAGACAGCCATATGGAGGGCTTCCACCCAAAACTGTGGTGGGATGGAGGCATGGGTGAGCAAAGAGAGCATGAGTTCGTTGATGCGTCGAATAGTGCATTCCGCTTTGCCATTTTGTTGGGATATGTGAGGGCAGGAGAAATGGAATTGCAAACCATGTTGATTTGCAAAGGTGGTGAATTTCGGTTATCAAATTCCCCTCCCCTCCCTATATCACATTGGAAAGTTTTAATTTTCTATGGAATTGGGTGTTGATAAACGTGTATAGTTTTATGAATTTTTGAAACGTTTCGGATTTGTATTGAGTGGAAAATCCATGTATAATGGGTATAATCATCAATCATAACAAGATAATATTTATAGCCATGTTTGCTTAAAATTAAAGACGTCCACAAGTCACTATGTAATAAATCAAAAGGACTTAATGTAGTTGAATTTGATAAGTCAAAAGGCAAACGTTTGTGTTTAGCTACTTGACACGAATGACAAACAAAAGAACGATCATGTTTATTACAAGAAATAAACTTATTGGAACTAAGAAAATTCAAAATATGTGAGCCGGGATGTCCAAGCCGATTGTGCCATTGAGTAGACTCGGACGTAGCAACAAAAAAGGTGTGGGAAATAGCTGGTGCAGTAAGCGGGTAGAGGTGGCTGGTGCTATTGTGACGAGTCAAAATCTTCCTAGTCTGGTATTCCTTCACAGAAAAACCAAACGGATCAAAATCAACAGAAACCCAATTATCAGTTGTAAACTTACGTACAGAAACGGGGTTTTTGATGATGCCCGGTGTATGTAAGATATTATTTAGTTGAATAGGGGTCGAGGAGTGGGGAAGGGTGGTATGGCCCGATATGACAACTGGAACTAGATTACCGTTTCCAACTAAAATAGAATTAATAGTAATAACACTAGGAAATCATACCTGGGTCCGAAGTAAGATGAGTCGACGCATCGGTGTCCATGAACCATTGGGAGACTTCGGTGTCAACAGTTATAGCTTCGAACTCAGCCCCGAGTTAGTGGGTTCAAGGGGGATAACATCGGTCATATGGGCTTGTGGTGGGGTTGTTGGGTCGGTTAGAGGGGTGTTTGGGTTGGGCAACCCAAGGGGCGGCCGAGCCGGCTTTAATGGGATAAGGGCAAGGTGGTAATTGAGCCCAAAAAGGTGGGGCCTAATACGGGGCTGGTGGGTATGGGCCAGTGGGCCAGGGCCGAGAGGTATGTGGGCTAGGTGTTTGGGTGTTGGTTGAACGGGCTGCAGGCCGAGACACCATGGCCGGGCCTGGGGTTGTTGGGCCGTCGAGAAGGCCGGCGATGGTTATTGCGGTTGGGCCGATTGTTGGAGTGTGTTGGAGGATGTGGTTGAGGGGCGGTGACCGAGGCAAGAGCTTCCCCCGGGGGCGAGGCACGAGTAGTTCGGCGTTGGTTTTCAAGCTGAAGCAGTTTCCCATGATGGGATGCTTTGGTTAATGAATGCTCCAACCATATCATACTCAGCAGGGAGGCCTCGTACTAACTGGAGAACGAGGAGTTGTGAATTCACCGGACTATCCACATCCTTAAGTTGATCAGAAAATTCCTTAAGTTTCTGACAATATGCTTCAAGCGACGGCATGGAAGTAAGTTTGAGGTTGAAAAACTCTTCTTCAAGGGCTGCTGCTAGTGATCCTTTGTTGTTGAGGAAAAGTTGCTTGATCCGGTTCATGCCGTATCAGGAGGTCGTTCGAAAGCGTGCCATATATCCATTGTAGGACTATAGCATCGATTTTCATCCATTGCTCATGCGATGGGTCTTTCCGTGGTGGTGGTTCGGTGCCATCGATGTGATCTACCACATCATAGCCAAGAGCGTGAAGCTGAAACAGCTTCACCAAGACGAATATGAGACCTTGGTTGCGTATAAAACTCGGACTTTCTTTTGAATGTCCGTGACGGTGTAAACTGGATGTAGTGTGTTTGTCGGCTTCGGGTTGGATGGCTCGGGTGATTGTTGTTTGAGGGGTTGATCGGTCGCCATTGAGAAACGAAGGCAAACTAAACAGAGGGATGGTCAACAGGATCGAAATCTGGTGGTGGTTAGGGTGCACCGGCTAGTCTCGAAAGGCTATGCGGTGATCGGTATAGAGCAAAGCTCTGAAAGTGTATGATCTCAATGAATGATTCATTAAAGATACAACACTATATATACAAGAAAGATGAAACTAAAAAAGGTAACAATATAACCTAAAACTATGGAAAGATATACATTACTAAAATACAAATATATTCAAATAATTATAATAAATAATGCTTGCTAATACGCTGAACCTAATTTTAGAAATTTATGGACGTGTAGGTGTCCTGAGTGTTTTGCAACACTTGGACTTATTATTGTTATTTGTTGATTTAGGTATGAACTAGTAACATCTTCGCGCGCATTGTGGCGCGTTTTGGACGTTGCGAAACGCGTATTGTTAAAGTGCTACTGACGTGGTTAAGCGGGTAAAGAGAATGGTATAGTTTGTTAACGGAGGTGACGTTGGTGTTCTCTCAGAGATAAAATATCACTCTCAATCTTCAGAATAGGAGCCGGTTGCCAATGAATGTGCTTTCTCTTTAGATGTTAAGGTAAATTGATTTGACGCCAGTGTTGTATGTTTGCTTATTCTTCACCAAATTGCAGGTGAAAAACATAAAGGGCAAAAAAAATCATCATCATCTTCTTCAATATTTCTTTTTCTTTGGTAGGTGTTCTTAAGCCATTATGTATGAACACACAACACTGGCGTATGTTTTATTCATCTTCTTTTGCTGCTGATACTGATGGATATGATGTTATGGTTTCATGTTAACATAGACACTGATTGAATTATAAAATCTTTAAACCTATTTGTGTTTATTGAATTTGATAAGCGTTTGATGTTTATAATACTAAACTTGATTGAGAGATGCAAACTATTTAACATGTTGCCTCAAAGATAAAGATGTAGTCTTCGTGTTCGCTTCAGGCATCGAGTGTCAAGTTGATTAGGGTAGTGCTACTAGCGATTAGGGTACTGTGCTAGCCGAACCCTAATTCTTCGGTATGAAAAGAGTACTTTGATATAGGTACTTTTGATGTTAGGCTTCTTTATGTTACAAACTAATACATTGTAATGGTTTTGAAGATTATTGTTTTGTTCTATGTAAAATGGGTATTGCTATTTCAAAACTGGTGATGATCCAGAGAGATTTGCTGGGGGAAAGATGTTGGACTAGGTAGCCAAACTACTTTGATGGCTAACGACACCATATGATTTTTCTTATCTTGAGCCAAGTTTCATAAAGGTCTATGATAGTTTATGCTTCGTTACAAATCATCCGGTAGAAGTTAAATTTAGGTTATTGTTATCAATTTTTGATTGTATGAACATATTAGTTAGTTACTGCAAAGTCTACAACAATCAAACCTTATTAACCATTGTAGAAAAATCTGCCTTACACATGAGGTATAATCTATGAATCTATCATTTAGTATTCCACTTCTTTTTAAGTTTTTATCATCGATTGTAATAATGTATTTTGTTGATCTGTTGCTTACTTGCTTTAATAGCTATTTCAAAACTGATATGATATATGCATTATGTTTTTGTTGCATTCTAATAATACCATATGACTTTTTTTGAGACATGTCATTGTTGGTGGCATGCAATCAAAGGGCAAGGCAGCAGGGTCAGGTTACTGAGGTGCATTAGTGAGTTCATCTCGCGCGTCATGAGTGGCTTAAGATCTGTTGGGCTTTCAGCTAGAGTTCAAGTAGTTCGGGCTCTGCAACACACCTTGCCATATAAGGTTTGTTTTTGCTTCACAAGTTAGATTTTATTTTTATTTTTTAGTACTCACTGTTTTGCAAGTTTACTATAATAATTTAAAGGAGACTTTTGGTTTAGCAAGAGTTTAGGATTGAAATATTTGGAACATAAAAGGTGTTATTGTAGCTTGAAATACATATATTCTTAGAGGTTAGAAACAATCTATATGATGATTAGTGTATGTTGGTTAGTTTTGATTTTTATTATGGGTGAATAGTTGTCGGTGAAAATTGACCAAGAGACCATTTCATGAAAATGAGGAAGATAGTTTATTATGTGTGGTCAACATCTATTGTCATGTGGTATCAGTTGATTCTTTTGAGTTTTGACTATGTTGTTTTCTGCAGGCTCTTAAAGAGGCAGCAACTAAAAATAAAGATTAATGCTTAATGACTTTTAACATTAGGAAAACCACTTGGAAGGGGAAGGTTTGGCCATGTTTATATAGATAAAGAAGAGATGATTAGTATTCAAATCCACTACTTTAGTCTTAACACATCAGCTGCTAGATTTTATCAGCTATTAATGAATGTTGGTGGAATGACTTTTATAATGATCGCTATGATTACTGCATCACAGAATGCAGGTAGAGATTGAAGGCAAGATTGCTGTTCAAAAGATATCCACTTATAAGGTTATCAAGGTTTTAACGTAAAACCATGAGTATGATCTAGCTTTAGTGAAGAAATATGCTATCATTGGTGAATTTTATTTTTGATTTGGAGAGAAAATACAATAAATGCATATAATTATTTTGTGTGTTTGTTTTGGATTCTAATATATTGGTATTCAGTTCACTTAAATGAGCCGTGAACATTAGCGTAGTTCATTCGTTGGAGAGATCAAGTTAACATGAATATTTATAAAACCCCATCATTAGAGATTTACGATCCAACTAATATAAATATGAAAGAGGAAAACCCCGCCGCAACGTGCGGGTGTTTATTACTAGTTTAATGTAAAATGAATAGTCAAAAAATAAAGTTCATACCTAGCATTTCAAACTATAGTTTGTTAAATACTATAACTTAAAAAAACACTATTAACTTAAAATATATAAGAATGTTTTTAAATATTGTAATTTTATAAACTATATTCACTAAAAAGTATAAAGAAAAAATAAAAATAAACTCAAACAATACATAAATAAAATTGAAAATAAAGCAAAAGTAAAAAATAAAAACACCAATTTTTAAAAGAAGAAATAGATAAATATTTTTTGGTTAAAATGTAAACTTCCATAATGGGTATTCTAGTTCTTTTACCCGCTGCGCGTTGCAGCGGGGCCGTGTGCGGCATGATAAAATATATATTCCAATCGACCTAACTCATTTTCGAATTATCGCGTACACCCGACTCGTTTGCGAACATAATTACATTGAAACATAGCCAAACTCGAAATGTTAAAAAGTCCGATTTTAAAAAAGTAATTAAATTTGAGAGGCCCGTGTGTTGCGGCGAAGTTGTATGATTTAACGACATGTTGCTACGCATATGTGACCTACGTTACGCTCCGTGCGGCTAAATAATTAGAAAAAGTAATTTAAATGAAATAGATATTAAAAAGCAAAAGGAAAAAGATCCTTTAAATAAAATAATGTAAGGAAATTTTAAAAAAGCCAAAAAAAAAAAAAAAAACAGATTGCGACGTTTTTGAACCCGCGACCTGTGGTTTAGGCTCTAAGGGACGGAATATTGCCGCTGCACCAAACTACCATATGCGACCATTTAAATGTAAAATTGCGGCCATATCAAAGAGGACAGTGACAAGGCCGGAGAAACCCACCGACCTTGCTAAATGAGTTACACTTAATTGCCAATAATTGATATTCACAAATAGTTTGAAGGTTGAATGATCTATTTGAAGACGCGTGTAACCAAGATGCAGCCTTGCAGGGTTGGTTTCACCGCCAGAGTGGTTTAAAGAAGTGGGTATGTGTATGATTTGTAAAACCAAAAAGTTATGTGGTGAAAATATGAAAATGTAAAACTATTCTGTAGACCCTACTTGTAATTGTATTATATATAATTCTTATAGTTATACACATTACTTCATGTAGTAATGATAGTGGTTTGTGTCTATTGACAAATGTTGTTTGTTTTTCGTTTGCCTTTCGGCCATCCTATACGTCTTTGGAACATCCGATCTGATATTATGTTTGCATCCGTTTTTTTTCCATTGCCTTTCTATTATTTGGACTTGTGAGTCAATAATGTGGTATTCAATATGCGTTATCTTAAATAGTTAAATGTAAGCGTTATTGGACGTTTATCTAGTATATTTAGGGTGAAATTATAAACTTAAAAATTTTATTTTTGTAGTTGTTGCACTCATTCTAATTCTTGACGTGTGGTTTACATAAATTATGTTATTTAATGTTATAACTTACAGATAACCCCGTGCCATAAAGAACATAATATTCCATGAATTTTATGTAATGCAACTAACACAAATCTCACATGTGTGTTTTAATAATTCGACTATCAACAACAGATAAAATATTTATTCTTTCCCATACGCCAAAAATACACTTATGCTAGCTAATGTGCCAATACAAACGTTACATTATCTATTAATATTTTTTCCCGCGTTGCAGTTGGGCATAAAACCATGCAAATAACATCAATATCACATCAGCGTCAACGACCACCGATACTGAGGTTGTGGTGTGTTTATACGAAGAATTAGACCAAAACATAAAACATAGAAAAATATAAACTAAGTCGATTTAAGACCGCATGTTGCGACGAACCTATCATATACGAAGAAATTAGACCAAAACATAAAACATAGAAAAATATAATAAGTCGATTTAAGACCGCATGTTGCGACGAACCTATCAAATGGGAAACAATAGACAAAAACGGTGAACCACACCCGCATGTTGCGTCAGTTAACTTGCAAACTTAAATGAAACGTAAAACGAAAATTTATAAAAAATAAAAAGTATAAGAGACCAAAGTTGAATGTATAGTTAAAAACAAAAATAATTAAATTTTGGGAACTTTCATTGTAAAATTTGAAAATCTTGGGTTAAAAGTAAAAAATCAATTGAAAAAAAAAAACCTAACCATAAGTTGCAACAAACATTATGTATACATAGGTTGCAAGTTAGTATAATATAAATTAATCCTCAATGTGTTTAAGATGATAACATTACCTTTTCATCTATTATTTGTTATAAATATTAGATTACAAATTATATTTCTAAAGAAAGTAAACTATGTTTTCAAACATCTTTTATAATTGATTTCAGTTTGAATTAAATATAATGTCTAAAGAATAATTTTTAAACAAACAACTCACACACTCTCTAAACCTACTTTAAATATACACTCATGTTCATCATGAAAATAGAAACGCTCAACCACTTAGGGTGGATAGGGTCGAGCTCAGGTTAACCTTCTGGTTGTTTTGGTTCTCGGACAGATCGGGAGCCGCAAGTGTAGCGGCTTTGGTGTTACAGGTAGACTTCTTGCACTACAAAAAACGTTTTAGATAGCTAGTTGCTAACTTTTTGCGACGCAAATGTTGATAATTAGATTTTAGTTAACTTAGTTCAATTGTGTCGCAATTTTGCTACGCATTTGCAACAAAATCTATAGTTTTATACGTCGTGTCACTTTATTTCGGAAGTTTGTAGGAAATGTAGGGTTTCATTTTTTTTGTAAGAAATGTGTCGCAACTATGTTAGAAATTATGACACAAATTTTGCGTTGCAAATTTTGATAGCAAACAGGGTTGTTTTCTAGTTGTGGACCCGTGAAGATGCCAAATGATATGTCAAGTTTTATTTGGTTATGATTTGGGTGGTTATAACTATATGTTCTCCACTTTGAAACTTTTTTTACTACAGTTATTGTTATATTACAAACGTTTGGGGGGCTATTTTTTGAATGATTTTGATCACTGACGGATAATTGACTCATCTAATCATCTCCATTACTTGAGTATAGAATCTTGAGCCTCTAGGTTGCACGTCCCAAAAGAAAGCTGCATATCAGTTCGTCCGCATCAGCCCCTAACCTGAGATCCTCCTCAGATGAAACTCACCCATATGCGAGAAAACCTCCTTGATCAACTTGAAATTCCATTTTTTGGTCACATGTGGAGCTTAAACCTAAGGGCTAATTAAAGTCTTAGATACATCACCTTAACCACTTTGAGCTTGATGCTAAATAACATTGTCCAGCCGGACCGGCTGGTCGGACAGGAAACTGGATTCCAATCCGATCCTATTCGGTGGTTAAAACTGTTTTGACGTTGAACCGGTCAAACTGCTTTATATATATATTTTTTAAAGTTTCAATACTTTTTTAGTTTATTTATTAAAATAATTATAATATTATCTATAGCACATGACACTGAGTAATTTAGATTTTAGGAGTACCCTTAAAAAAGTAGCACATGACATGGGTGAGGGTAGCTTTTTAAATAATAATAAAAATAATACAACGTTCGATGCCCCTTGTCTGGTTGGTAAATCCGAGGATGCCTTCCAAGCTGTGTTTCTTATTTTTATAGTTTTTCGATGAATGTATGGTCTGCATGCGAATCTTTGTTTCCGTCGGTGCAGTGGTCGTTGTTACGCGTGAAAACGAAAGTTCCACCTTAATTCAATTCATTACAACACCACCAACCTAAGTACTACTATAAAACCCACCACCACCTCTCACCCGAAACATCATCACTAAAGCCTACCGCTTAGTTTTCGATCGTTTTCTAAGGTATGATTCATATGTTTTTGAAGTCTAGTCGTAGATTGCTAGATGCATGCGGTCTACACGACTGTGTGAGATAACCAGAACTTTTTAGTCAAGGATATATAAGATTTTTTTACTGCTAAAGAGTCCAAGTGATGTTTTTCTTAAACGAAAATCAGTTTTTATATAAAAAAACCGATAAATTACGGTGAAGGGGTGCTCCCATGGTTTCCGCACTGATCGTAGATGAATAGGTTGGTTACGGATAGATGGTATTGTCCGTTTAATTAGTGTGAGTTGAAGTTCATGTGAATGTTTTTACTTTCTGTGGTCAGTTATAATACTTTTGAATCTGAATTTGAAGGGTTGTGTTTTGATCTAGATGGAAAGCTAAAATCCATGTTCATGATCTTTTCATATCTGACTTTATCCTTGATTAGTGTTAATTAAAAGTTAAAGAAATTTAAATTATTGGGTTCAAAAATTGACTACTATGACCGCAAAAGTCAATATTACTAATTTAGAATGTGCAGGATTTTAATTCTTGCTTGGTAGATGGTAGCAAGAATACATATATATTATGTATATATCTATATATATATTTGACTCGGTTATTATGTAGAGAACATATAATACAAATCTAAAATGAAGTAGAAAATCTGAAATAGTAAATAGTTATAGTTGTTTTAAATGTGATATAAAAACAATTTTAACATCTATCTTTTTCTCTCTCCCACTACATATGATGCATACATAAATTTTGTTCCGAAATCTTTTACACGTTGAAGGTTATGATGAGGGAAGAAGGTAGATTGGTATGCATATTTTAGTGGGATTGTTAAGCCTGTTGAGAATTGAAGCTTATGAAGTTTGACTTACTTTTCTGGACAGTGCTGTGCTCAAGGAGCTGGTAAATTAACTAACTTCATCTTTCCACTATGAAAGATCTAAACATCTTATTTTATGTCATTTTTTATATGTTTTTGACTCAAAATTCATGTTCATTTCAGTTTGTTTGGATGGAAGTGCCCCTGCATATCATATGGACAAGGATTCGGTGCAGGAATAGACAATTGGTGGGTTTTCTTCGAGGTTGGTCCATGACTGTCAACTATAATAACTTCAACATTTCTGTGCTTGATAATAAACTCAAGTACAATTTGTAATTGATATCATAAAATAATATAAGTTTGAATGTATAACAATCCATAATGGTTAATCTTCAGGGAGGAGGTTGGTGCAACAATGTCACGAATTGCTTGCGCGTAGAGATACTCGTTTAGGATCCTCTAAGCAAATGTTGACCACAGAGACCTTCTCGGGGAGTGTTTCACAACAATCCAAATATAACCCTGGTGTGTAGGCTGCGGCCTTTGGTTACCTTGTTTAACAGTTAAAAAAGCAACAAGCTGTTTCTTTTTATTAACTTTCTACTTTGTTTGTAGATTTTTATGATTGGAACAGAATCAAGGTTCGATATTGTGATGGAGCTTCTTTTACCGGTGATGTGGAAGAAGTTGATCCTGTAAGTCTAAGTTTGGAATATTTGGGTTACATTTTTTCTCTAATAATCGAATTGGTTGAAGTTTGAAAATTTTGAAATGAAAACTTGTCCTAGATTGTTTTGTTATCGTTATTGTAATAATATAATTTTTTTGTTGATATTTAACAAATCAACTACTTATATAATAAAGAATAAAAATGTTTGTGGGTCGGCCCAACCCATGCCGTATTAAAAAATTGCCTGTTTTGAGTTTTGACCCGTTGTCTAACCATCTAACATGCCCGTTTCATATCCTGTTTTACAGAAAACAAATCTTTACTTTAGAGCGAGCAAGGATTTCCGAGCTGTTATTGAAGATTTATTAGCTAAAGGAATGAAGAACGCGAAGAATGTAAGCTCATTTTTTCAATTTTAACCATTTATTCCCCTTGTTAGCATATACTTACTTTGATCTAAGTTTCTAATCTGAACTTTTATATCATAGGCCATGCTCGCTGGTTGTTCGGCTGGTGGATTGACTTCCATATTACAGTGTGATAACTTCAGATCACTTTTACCTGCAACCACAAAAGTGAAATGCCTTTCTGACGCTGGTTTCTTCATTAACGCGTACACATTCATTTCAAATATTTAGTTCTTGTTTTCACCTCATTTTCCACTTCAAAGTAAGAAGTTGGCATTATTGGTTCATAAACAGGAAGACCATTATTGGAACAAGTCACATTGAAGGCTTCTATGCAGATGTTGTTAAGACACATGTACCTTCTACTTCCGTAATTTATAGTCTTTATGTAATAATCATTTTAAATTTCAAATTAATTGTTGTCAATATGTAGGGATCAGCTAAAGTTTTATCTCCGGCCTGCACGTCGAAAATGAGTCCTGGTTTGGTAAGAGTGGATGTCATGAAAATTATTAAAAAAAGTTTTATTTTTATTCTTTTATTGTTGTAAAACTAACTTTTCTTGTCGGTTTTTGCAGTGCTTTTTTCCACAAAACATGATACAATACATCGAAACATCGATTTTTTTGATAAACGCGGCATATGATTCATGGCAGGTTAGGCAAATCTCCATATGAACAACAATAATATAAGCATTAGGTTCTATAGTCGGTTGAATTTTGGGTTACACTGATTTTATTGTGATATATGTTATTTTACAGGTGAAAAATATATTGGCTCCAGGAGTTGCTGATCGAAAGGGCACCTGGCGTGAATGCAAACGTGATATAACAAAGTGTTCATCTGCTCAACTCAATATCCTGCAAGGTTTCACTCTTGTCTCTTTTAATACCTTTAACCCATAATATGGGCGTATTAGGCAACAGGTCAGGTTAATATGAGCCTTTTAGTATGGGGTGAAACAGGTTGCGTCTCAGGTTAACTGTATACACTTTTTGTTCTCTTATTAAACATGTTTATGAAGAATAAGTGGGTTAAAATGCTTAAGAACAATTTACTAAAAATATTGTGTACTGTGTCTTTACCTGTGTTTTTGGTAAATTTCATAGGGTACAGACAAGAGTTCTTGAAGGCATTGACGATTCGATAACTCTCCTTCAAGAGGAATGTTCATCAACTCTTGCTTTCCCATTGTCAAACTGGAATCCAAGAAACATGGTTGAGAGATGATTCCCCATTGTTGAGCAACACGGTATGTAATATTGTAACATAAATTTCCATTTCAAGTTAGCCATTTGGATCTAATGTTTTTGTTATTGTTAACCTTTGTAACAGACAATTGCAAAAGCAGTTGGAGACTGGTACTACGAGCGTGGAACATTCCAAAAGATAGATTGTCCATATCCATGTGATAAAACATGCCACAATCGTGTCTTTGATTAGAAGCCGACATTGGTTGTTGATTCTGGTGAACATCCACCAAGAGAAGTCAATTTATGTAAACAAGATAAGATGCAGCTCTTACATACTGTTCTAACAGAACAAATACAACTTCATAAATATTTGCAGATTGGTCAAGTCAGATCATTTAAAGTCGGGTACATTATCTATATTAATATGTAATGTAATCTGCATTGTACTTTTATTGTAACTGTTTTGTATAGACAATATTATATGTTTCTTGTAGGTTAATCTTAATGGGTCAAGTCAGATCATTTAAAGGGTCAAGTGTTGATTATTTTAGTGTTATTGAATTAACTTGCTGATCTGATAAATTGTAGTAGTGATTAAACAAGTTAGTGATGCGGGAGTGCGGACTCGTTTTACACTAATACAATAATTGTTTATATGTATAAATATATTGGGTTTGTTGGATTGGGTTTGAGAGAATTGTTATTAAATTGATATGGGCTAATAAACCCAAATAATTGTCTAAGCCCATTTTAGGTCCAATATGTAAATCCATATATCATAAATGAAATGGATATCAGATCAAAGAACAACAGAAGAAAAGAAAACAGTCGCTGCTCGGGCGGTTTCTTGGTCGGAAGAAAAATCGACCGGACGGAAAAAGAAAACCTTCGGTCGACAGTTTTCTTCTTCGGTCGACAGTTTTCTTCTTCGGTTGACAATATAAGAGAGTCACTCGGTCTATTTGGGGCGACTGCTTGATCGCAATCGCACAGATCACTCGCAAAACAAAAGTTTGATTCTCAATATCTCAGTTTTAATCCGATTAAACATTTGATAGTTGCGGTCATGGTTTAATCTGATAGTGTTAGTCACGTTTCTGAGATCTATCCAAGTTATTATCTTTGTTAATTTGGGTTGTGATTCTCGGTTCTTCATTCGGGTTCGCACAAATTCAAGAAAGGAGAAAAGAATTTCAACATCAAGTATGATCATATTGGCAGTTTATGTATGGTTTTGTTTAAGTGTTATCGAGTTAAAAAATGGGATGAATGCAAGAGTATTAGGAGATATTGCGTTAAACTGTTCACGTATGTATGGTCTTTGTTTGTGTGTTTATTTAAGGTTTTAGGTTAATTACAGTGAAATCTTGGACCCGAACCAACATTTCCTAGGTTACTTTTATTTATTTTACAAATAAACATAAACTTTTTACAAGCAATTACGTTACAGATGAATCTTTAAACACCCTAAACTTTTAACACATCAACTAGAAAAATAAATTTATACAATATACACAACATGCATGCATGGCCTTGGTCATCTTGTACTCATGGACACCACACCGTTTTCTTTTGCATCATTAACATGTGCGTCATCGGCACATGATTCTTCCTCTGCTATCTTTGCATCTTTCTTTTTACCTGCAGCTTCCTCATCAGCTTTGATCCTCGCATCTTCGAGAGCTTTGATTCTTGCTTCTTCTTTTGCCTTTTCTAAAGCTTTGATCAAATTCTTCAAGCAAATCTCAGCATTCTCTTCATCTGACTTTGGCATCAGATTTTCGGCAACGTCTGCTGGAGTAATCTTCGTCTTCCCCAACATTCGACTGATGGTTTCAAACAACTCATGTGATTCAAGATCCAAGTAGTTCTTCGCAAGAACCTTAAACGTTTCATAACAGCAATACGACATCTCGATATGCTTATCCATTCGTCCTCTCCTAATGAGAGCGGGATCAAGCTTTTCGACATAATTCGTAGTGAACACGATCAACCTCTCGCTACCACAAGCTGACCACAACCCATCAATGAAGTTCAACAACCCAGATAAAGTCACTTCACTTCCCTTTTTCTTCTTATCATCATCTTCCTCTTCAGCCTTCTTCTTAACTGGATCCTTTTCATCTTCTTTACTCTCTTCCTTCTTCTCCTTTCTCTGTCCCGTAAGATCAAGCGAACAATCGATATCCTCAATCACAATTATCGACTTACTTGATGTCTCAATCAGTAACTTCCTTAAATCTGTGTTATCTTTCACAGATGCTAGTTCAAGATCATAGATATCATACTCGAGGAGGTTAGCCATGGCAGCGATCATACTCGACTTTCCGGTCCCTGGCGGACCGTAAAGTAGATATCCTCGCTTCCATGACTTGCCCACCTTCTTGTAGTAGTCTTTCGACTTGCTAAACGTCATTAAATCGTTCAAAATCTCCTTCTTCTTTTTTGGGTCCATTGCAAGAGTATCAAAGGTAGATGGGTGCTCGAATATGATATTACTCCACACGGTCCTCTTGTAACCATACCAGTGTTTACTCTTGTTGTTGGTATAGAGCTTGCGTGTCCTTGTTCTTACCTCAACAGCCTTCCCCTCATTAAGCACATGCTTCAAGTAAACATTAGTGATGGTATCACGGTGCTCCCGTCTACAAGTTAGCTTGTAGTACCGATTTTCTTCATCATCTCGATACGAAAAGAGAGCTTGCTTTTGGGGAATTTTTTTGCTAGACGTCCACCAGATTTTGATGCCGTTGAACTCATCAGTGACTTCTTCATACTCATCCATGCTCAAAACAACGGATTCACAATCCTTGACTACATTTGCTCTGAGCCTTTTAGCTCTATTGGAGGAGTTGGCGCTGAGGTAGCGTTCAATTTGAACGAACGCTTTGCTTCGTTCGAACCAATTGTCTACTTGGTATTCATGGAAAGTAATTTCCACATAAGGGTACACATAGCTAACAACTTTGTTAACATACTTTCTAACATCCCTTCGAAACTCGTCAGGAAACAGTTGGCGGAATATCGCCCAAACGAACATAACAACGGCCATCACAGACCCTAACTGAGTCATATCCCCCATCATCATCATTAATACGAGTTAACTCACAAAGTATATGTGTGCTTTTGTATGAATGGAGGAAGCATAACATCTCTAGAATGATTTATATATAGCATACAACAAATCTTTCTTTTTTGTAATCTTGTGATGCCGGCTCCTATTAAATTACAAAGTCGTGTAGAAACTTATAATTTTGACGAATAAAATGTCTTATAGCTTAGTTGCTTTCAGTTCATTTAATCTATAGAGTTAACATAAAAGAAGCTTCCCATTAAGAGACGATAAATGACAGCAAATTTGCAGCAAACTGAGGGTAAATACGAGGAAAATGTTGTTCTTTATAAGGCGTAAAGTACTCCAAGTGGCCACAAAAAGACATCTAAAATATCAAAATAGTTGGTTACCTGCCTTCTTTGTGTCTGTAAACAACATAAAAGGGGTTATTTCACAGAATTTTTTAAGCAACAGAAAACAAATGACAGCAAATTTATAGCTAGCAAACTTAGAGCAATTAGATCCTAGTCAATTACTTAAGGTTGTCGTTAAGGATAAAAGGTAGACCTAACCAAAACTTTAGTAATAATTAATGCCCTGCAAATCTAAAAGTATCAGTTGATTTGGTTGAATATGATTAAAATATGCTGTGATACAAGAAAAACCCTTCAATTCCTGTTAGATATGCTATTCAAATCTTGTAAAATTCTGCCTTGTTTAAGTATTATTACGAAGACCAAAAGATCGAGTTTTACAAAGACTTGATTCGTTTATTAGGGACGCATAGCATTTTTTTTCTTCCTAAGACTAGAGATTTGGCCGGCTGTGACGAGATATATACATATATTACTCATTAAAACATCGTTATACAAAAACATAACCAAGTTATAGCACGCATAAGTAAGAACCTACTTAACATGTTTAAGTAGCATCCATTTTAACATGCATAAACATTTCATTTATCAAACAACTAGAAATGTTACTTCAAAAACAGAACAAAAACGGAAATTATGAATCGAATTACGGAAGAAGGTCCAAAAGAAAATTTAATATAAACATATCAAAACCTTGGAGTTAAGAACGTTTATCGCAAGATTAGATCATTAAGCGTTAGTATTAACGAAATAGAGATTTTTAAGTTTCATGTCATAATCTTTACAAAAGATTGGTTAAGAGCATTCACAGCCCGTTCCCTAAATTTATGTGAGTGTATTCCCCATATTAGATGGTATGATTATAAGTGGTTGTAAGTGAATGATATGAGAAATTTACTGTTCAATCTGTATTTTTGAGAAACTGTTCAAAATCCTATAATGTTTTTAATATATTCTAAGTTGTTGTGAGTGGATGAGAGAAAAAAGTAATGATAAAAAATAAAAAATATTATTTAATTGAAAAGAAGAGAGAAAAAGTAGTGATTTCAATTTAATGTAACTATATGGATAAGGATGGAGAATGGATTGTGAATGCTCTAATATAACGTCCCAAAAGCATTTCTTTATATCAATCTAGTTGAACCCGAGCGACTTATCTGTAGCATCACTGAAGAGTTTTAAGGGCTCATTTTGAAAGCACCTTACCTTCATTAAGATATATTCTAAATATATTTATTATGTTCAAGTGTGGGTGGACAAATGAAAAATGGTGATAAGCTTGACTTTTTGTGTGAAACTAGTGTTATCTCCCGTGTTATTCGCGCGAGAGCTTGGTTACTTTCCACTGTCTTACATGACATGACTATGTTCGTTGTCGGCTTGGCTTATCGGAAACCAGAAAAACGAATACCGATACCAATCGATAATAACTATACCAACAACAATGATGTTCACTCATAATCGATTCAATTTGTTGTAGTAGAGCAATTGTAAATGCATTCGCTATAGCATACAATACGAAAAACACTCGATATTCAATACAACTTGTGAGTGATATCATGGCAAAAAACTAAAACCTAGCTAGGTGGTCAAACTTGAAAAACACTAAAAATCTTATGGACGGTCACATAATAAAAAACTAAAACCTATAGGTGGCCAAACTTGAAAAACCACAAATAATATCGAATACATAATATACATATATTTATATTAGACATAAAATAATCCTGGCCCTACTCAAATACTATTTAAATAATCAAATAAACAAATTAATATTTTTTTACTCCTAACAAACTCAAATTACTAATAATTTAAATTAAACTTTTAGTTTCACTCCTTGATCTCCTTTATTTTGTTCAAATTAAACCTTTTAATTATAAACATATCAGGATTAGATTTTTCATTCACCCCTCTAATCTTGATATATACCTTCACTTGTCATCTTTGTTTGAAAACCTTTCATCTCCTAGATCTCTCCTAGATCCCACCTCAACCCCGATCACGTCCTCAAACCAATTTGAACCCTTGGTTTAAGCAAGAATTTTTTGGATCAAAACCTGTTTGTTTGACTTGTAGTTCTTCCTGAATCATTTAAACCACCTACTTATCAACCTCTGATTGAAAAAACTAGCCTATTGCTTTTTTCTTTTTACCCACTTGTTCAACGAAAACCTATCATCATGTTGTTTAGTCTTCCATGCTTTCTGCCGGTTTACTCCTGCAAAAGAGAACCACCCATTCTTTTTCTTGGCAAGGAAGAAAAGTTCGTTGTTGATCAAATCCTTAAAACACTTGTTGATACGAACAAACCTAGTTAACGCCCTTGATTGATCACATCCGCTAACCTCAATGTCTCCCTTAAATTGCCAACTTTCTTGAGTTTGCCCTTTCTTTTTCTTCTTCTTCTGGCTACGATAATCATACATAATTGATAAACGAATAAATTTTGTTTCTCCATCTTTGTCTTTTCTGGTCGAATTTGGTTTCTATATATTCTTGATGATCTGATTGGTTTTTTTTCCATCCTTGAATTCCGATTGTCCCACTAGATATATTGATCTTTAGCTCTAATACTAATTGTTGGAGTAACAATTTGAATCAACCTGAAAACACATATAGACATACATATTTGAAGTAACATACAAATAATTATCTATTCTTAACAAACTGATAGTTACTAAATATTTAAACCAAACTTTTGGTTTCACTTCTTGATCAATATTACTTTGTTCAAATTAATCATTTCAAAATTATAAACATATCACTATTAGATTCTTCAAATTGGGCAAAGATTGAAGCAAAATCAAAATCCACGTCAATTAACTTTGGACCCTCAGAAATAAGTATTGCCATAAAACCTAAAGTCAAAAAATTATCCAAAAACATTCAAATCACAATTCCTACTCCAAGAACATCGAGATCTATATGTGAATACATGATACGAATGAAAAGAGAAAACAGAGAAGAGAAGTTTTTCAAACAATCAAGTCATCGTATTCGTTTCATTCCATCATTCTTATACTATTACAATTGAACTCCAACTAACGGTAGTTAGAGTTAGTTGGTAGTTACAACTAACAAGACGGTTACAATTAAACCCTTTGACTATTATTTATTACAATTCACACCCTCAAACAATTGTGTGCGTAACAATACTTCCCCCGGTGAAGAGGTTCTTGTCCTCAGGAACAAAAGTCGGGAAAACGAAGCTGAAAATCAGCCCAATCTTCCCATGTAGCTTCAGTTGCTGGAAGAGAATGCCAATGAACTAAAACCTGAACAGCCATACGATTGCGCTTCTTCATTATACGGCGATCTAAAATTGCCCGAGGTAGCAATTGGAAGCGAGGTTCCTTTGGCAGAGGGATGATGGGAGAGTGAGGCCCATGAGCTGCTTTCAGTAATGAAACATGAAATGTAGGATGGATCTGAGTTGTAGCTGGTAAATCCAGCCGATAAGCAACTTGACCCACTCTTTCGACAATCAGGAAAGGCCCAAAATAACGAGGGCCTAATTTCATATGTCGATGAAATTTCAGTGAATGCTGGACATATGGCTGCAGTTTGACATAAACCCAATCACCCACATCAAACTGCCTGTTCGTGCGGTGCAAATCTGCATGTTGTTTCATCCTATTTCATGCGGTTGCTAAGGATGATTTCAAATTAACCAATTTCAACTCCCGAGCTCTGAATAATTCTTCAACCGAAGCTACCATGGAATCATTTGGAATGAAGGGAATGTGTAAAGGGGGATTAATTCCATAAAGAGCTTCAAATGGGGACATACCGATGGCTGAATGCCATGTAGTATTATACCACTATTCAGCTAGTGTGAGCCATTTAGACCATAACAATGGTGTATCCATTACCATGGCCCTCAAGTAAGATTCCAAGCAACGATTTAGCACCTCTTTTTGACCATCTGATTGGGGGTGATAAGCTGTCGAGTAAGCCAAGGAAATACCTTGTAACTTCATAAAATCCTTCCGAAATTGGCTTAAGAATAAGGAATCATGATTGGAGACAATGGTGTTGGAGACATCCATGGAGCTTGAACACATTATCAAATACAGCTTGAGCTACGTGAGAGGCAGAGTAAGGATGAGCGAGGCCAATGAAATGGCCATACTTGGTTAATCGTTCCACAACCACCAAGATTGCATCTTTTCCGTAGGACTTGGGTAGGCCATTAATAAAGTCCATGGAAATATTAGAAAAGATGGATTTAGGAATGGGTAGAGGCTGCAAGAGCCCTGGTGATGCAATACACTCATATTTGCTTCGTTGACACACCGCACACTCCTGTATAAACTGGCGATTGTGTTGAGAAACTTTTTTCCAATAGAAGAGTTCTCGAAGACGCTGCGTAGTAGCAGTGATTCCAGAGTGTCCACCTAATGGTGAAGCATGACAAAGTGTAAGAATATCGTGTCGGAGCTGGGAATCATTGCCCACGACAAGTTTCCCTTTTCTTGTAAGTAGTGTACCATTCCAGGAGTAGTGATGAATCGATTGGCCACTCTTCAAAGAATCAAGAAGAACCCGTAGCTTAGGATCATCTGACCAGCTTTGTTGAATGCGAGACCACAACAAAGGAGCCAAGGAACTCAAACTCAGCTGGAACAAGGAAAAACTCTCCACCCGAGAGAGTGCATCAGCAGCTTGATTAGTAATGCCTTGTTTATAGATTATTTCATAATCATATCCCAGCATTTTGGCTAACCATGTTTGTTGAAGTGGTGTGTGAATTCGCTGTTCAACTAGAAATTTTAAACTCTTTTGATCAGTCTTGATGATGAAATGACCAGTTATTAAGTAATGGTGCCACTGTTTAACCGCCATTAGAATAGCCAACAACTCATGTTCGTAGACTGATAAAGCTTGTTGTCTTGATGACAAACTCTTGCTCAGGAAGGCTAAAGGGTGTCCTTACTGCATAAGGACTACCCCCAATCCCTTACCCCGAAGCATCGGTTTCAAGAACAAAAGGTTTAGTGAAGTTGGGCAATGCTAATACGGGAGAAGTGGAGAGAGCCAATTTCAGCTGTTCGAAGGCTTGTTGGGCAGTTGAGTTCCACTTAAACGAGTCCTTCTTAAGAAGATCGGTAAGTGGGCGCGCCATGGTTCCAAAAGATTTAATGAACCTCCGGTAATGACCAGTAAGTCCAAGGAAGCCCCTTAATTGTTTTATAGTGGAAGGAGTTGGCCATTCTTTGATGGCTTGAATTTTCGTAGGATCTGTGGATACGCTCTTTTCTGTTATTACATGCCCCAAATACTCCACTTTGGAACCAGCAAAAGAGCACTTAGAATGTTTAGCTACCAAAGTATGATCTCTGAGTAATTGTAAAACAGCCCCAAGATCTTTAATATGTTGTTCTAAACTTTTGTTGTAGACCAGAATGTCATCAAAGAAAACCAGGACACAAGTACGAAGGAGAGGTTTAAAAGTGTTATTCATTAAAGCTTGAAAAGTTGTTGGAGCATTAGTGAGACCAAAGGGTAGTGCCAAGAACTCGTAATGGCCTTGATGAGTTCGAAATGCTGTTTTATGAATGTCAGCTGGATGCATGCGAATTTGATGGTAACCCGATCGTAAGTCAAGCTTAGAAAAGATGGTTGAACCTCCAAGCTCATCGAGCAACTCTTCTATAAGAGGAATAGGGAAACTATTCTTGATAGTGGCTTCATTCAACCGTCTATAATCGATGCACATGTGCCAAGTGCCATCTTTTTTCCTTACTAAAACTACTGGGGCTGCGAATGAGCTAGTACTCTCCCTTATAATTCCCATATCCAATAGCTCTTGAACCATTGTTTCAATAACATTTTTTATGCAGATTGGTATCGATATGGTTTAAGAGCAATGGGGTTAGTACCTTCTTTAAGGATGATCTGATGATCACAATGTCTAGAAGGAGGCAGTGTACTTGGAGTTTGAAACACATCATCATACTGTTGTAATAAAGCTTCTATCGCAGAGGGCAGCTCTTGTTCGATGACCTTAGGTGTGTGTTGAGAGCCTTCCACTTGTTGAGAATGAAGACTAAACAGCTGTGCTTGAGTCATCATCAAATCCTGATTCAGTAAGAGCTGCATTTTCTCTATCGAACATAAGGTCATTGAGGTAGATTTAGATCCCTTGAGAGTAATTATGGTTTCATGTATCTTGAACTTCATGATAAGATCCTTGAAGTTCCAAGTAATATCATTCAATCCTTGTAACCATTGAACCCCAAGAACCATGTCATAATTGGTTAATGAAATAAGGAATACATCGATCTTGAACCAATGTCCTTGCATTGACCATTGAAAATCACTGCACATTCGATTGCAAGTCATCATGTTCCCATCAGCCACAACGATTTTAATTGATGGAATTTCTTTGACTTTGAATTTAAACTTTTCAGCCAAACCCTCATGTAAAAGTTATGAGTAGAACCTGAATCGATTAGGATATACAGTTGTTTAGTGTTTACTACTCCCACAACCTTCATGGTTGAGAAATAGTGTACCTCTGTGATGGCATTAAGGGATATTTGAGGATCATATGCCTCAGTAAGACCACCCCCATCATAGCTAAATTGTTCCTCTTCCATGCTATCTTCACTATCTTCAATTTTTTCTACTGAGAATAATTGTTTGTTTTTGCATACATGGCCTGGTGTATACTTTTCATTACACCCAAAGCATTCACCCTTTAAACGTTTCTCATTAATTTCTTTCTAGAATTAGGAATTTTTGGTTTATTGGAAGGGTTTGGTAATAAAGGAATGTTGGCAGTATGTGTAGGTGTCAAAGGTTTAAAAGGAGTGAATGATGAAGTGGTTCGGTATGGTTTGGATGTATTAGTGGTGGCAGGCGTTGTCTTAAGGTTCTCATCTTGTATCCTTGCCAACATATAAGCCTCAGGTAGATTTTTTGGTCTTAGTAACCTCAAGGGGTTACCAATCTCGGGTTTCACTGCTCTTAGAAACAGGCTAATGGCATATTCATCACAAATGGTTACTTTGGTTAAAGCTAAGTCAAATTCTTGACATAGTTCCTGTAAGGTACCTATCTGTTTGATGGTAGCTAGTGCTCCCATGGCATCTGATCCCACCACAATTGCAAATCTGGTGGAGATGAACTCTTTATATTCCTTCCAAGACAGACCTTCAATCGATCCTCCTCAAGATTGGACAAATGATTGATGCCATAATAAAGCTATATCTTCAAGATGTACAATAGCATATCTCACCTTCGCATTTTCCGGGGTTCCCTCAATCATAAAGAAATGCTATACTTTGCAAAGCCATCCTTCGACGTTCGAACCATTAAACTTTGGGAACTCCATTTTTGTTAGTCGATTACGACTGTTATGGTAAACACCAGCATCACTTTCTCCTTCATTGTTCGATCCTGACGGAATCGAATGATTTTTACTGATCAATTGCAGATTCTTGATAATCTCCACCAATTGATTTGAATTTTCCACCATTTGAGCCTTCATCGCTTGTAATTCTACCGAATTCTTCATTGCCGCTGCTCGAATAGATTCCAACTCCGTAAGATTGAGACTAGTAGCTGTCTCCAATCGAAGTAGAATCGCATCATGTTCTTGTACTTCCTGTTCCAATGATTGATTCCGAGTTGTCTCCATTGTTACTAATTGATCAAGAGTATCCGAGGACCGGATGCTCTGATACCACTTGATACGAATGAAAAGAGAAAACGGAGAAGAGAAGTTTTTCAAACAATCAAGTCATCGTATTCGTTTCATTCCATCATTCTTATACTATTACAATCGAACTCCAACTAACGATAGTTAGAGTTAGTTGGTAGTTACAACTAACAAGACGGTTACAATTAAACCCTTTGACTATTATTTATTACAATTCACACCCTCAAACAATTGTGTGCGTAACAATACATGAGAAACCAATCACCTGAAGTGTGGCAAATTAGGGTTAAAAGAATAAAAAAAGAAGAGAAAGAGATGAGAGAAAGAGGATAGAGACGTGTGTATAGAAAGATACATAGGAATCTAGATGTGAACAAACCATATCATGAGATGGCTATTTGTAAATTATAAATCTTGGTTGTCAATCTTTAAAATTATAACAGTACATCTTAGAACCTACCTACAACTTTAAAAGGGGATGGAGTCAAGCCTAGATTTATCCAGGGTGTTGAAAAAACCAAGCCTTGATGGAAACAGCACGCCCCCCGAACCTAAGGTGTTGAAAAAACTCCCGACCCGATGTTGTTCATCGAGAATAACCTGGTGTGAAAACAGAAGCGATGGCGGTGGTCGGTACTGGGTGCGAATTAAAAGGTGGGTATGAGTTAATATATTTATTTATATATAATATACTAAAAGAGAATTAAAGAGAACCAACACAGTTAAATTTCTTTTAATATTTTCCATGTTTGAGTTAATAATTTTTTTAAAGAAAAAGCAAAATGTCACCGCATATTCATTTAGTAATTTTTTCTGAGAAATTTGCATAAATGGTCCTTGTGGTTTGATCAGATTGAACATTTGGTCCCCAAACTTTGAAAATTATAAAGTTAGTTCAAACATTTGTATAGTTATTGAAATTTTGGTCCCTAAACATTAATAATTGTAAAGTTAGTCCAAACCTATATATGGGTTTACACTTTTAGTCCTTAAAGTTAAATTTAAATGTTAGTTTAAACTTTATAAAAAATATAAAAACTGAATGAATTTAATGTCATGGACCAAATATGCAGTGAATACATAAAGTTTGGACTAACTTTGTAATTTTCAAAATATGAAAACCAAACATGCAATTTAGTTAAACCATAGGGATCATCTATGCAATTTTCTTTTTTTCTTAATGATTTTTTATGTATTCTATTTACTTAATTATATGAAGTATAATTTATTATTAGAAATCAATTAATGTGAAAGAAACAGAAAAAAAACTAAATGACACCATACAAACGAGAAAAAACTAAGAAAGCTATTAGAAATAATAAAAAAACAAGTTTTGAAAATAAAATATCTTTTTAATATATATGTTAATGTTAGAGTAAATTACACGGATAGTCCCTGTAGTTTACACGTATTACAAGTTTAGTCTCTACTTTTCAAAAATTACAGATGCGGGCTTGAACTATGCATGATATGCACACCGGCAGTCCCCGACACTAACTGAGGTTAAGTTTCTCCGTTAAGCTAATGTAAAATTACCAATATACCCCTAAATTTAAAACATAATAATTTTCAAATAAAACCTAACCTTACCCCCCAACCAAATCTCACCCACCACACCTAACCCTATCTCTTCATCTTCATCTTCCATCTTCATATTCTTTTTCCATATTCATCTTTTTCCTCCTCCATCTTCATCTTCATCTTCATCTTCATCACTATCACCACCACTATATGAGAAATCAAACATCACCACTGGTCAAAGTCTCTCTCTCTCTCTCCCTTTCCCTTTCTCTCTCTCTCTTCAGATCTGGTGAACTAGGTTGTCATCGTGTTCAGTGGTAGCCACAGGTGTTTGTCTGATTGGCGGTGATGGATCGAGGGAGTAGGCAGCAACAGTGGTGGTGCGTCGCAGGGAGCAGGCAACGACGATGGTGGTGGGTGGAGGGCAGTGTTGCAAAAATCGGATTAGTCGGCCGATTAATCGGCGACTAATCCGTAATCGGAGGCTCCCCGCTTCGATTTTTGCTAATCGGCAACAATAATCGCTAATCGGTGAAATTGGTTAAAAATCAGGATTAATCGGCCCTAGTCGGCCAATAATCGGCCTATAATCGGCGTTTTTTCCAGTTTCCGACGAGATTCCGGCTACTTTCCGGCGAGATTCCGGCGAAGTCTAAAAATTCCGGCGAAAACTCCGAAATTCCGGCAATACATGTATATATATATATATATATAAAACTAACATTTTTAGTAGAAATACATATAAAAATGTGTGTATATATATAAAGATTTGAAAATTACATATAAAAGTTCCAAACCGATTAATCCCGATTAATCCCGATTACTCCCTAGTCCATACCTCGCCGCCCGACTAGCGCCTAGCGATTTTTACAACACTGGTGGAGGGTGGTGTAGTGACGGTGGTGCTGGGCTGACGGTGTTGAAACGACGGTGGTAGTGGGTTGATGGTGCTGTGGCGACGGTGGTGGTGGGTTGAGGGTGTTACGGCGACAATGGTGGTGGGTTCAGGGTATGGGAGGCTGTGGTGGTGGGTTGAGGGTGAAGGTATTGACGATGGTGATGGGTTGAGGGTAGAGACGACTGTTGTGATGGGTTGAGGTTAGGGCGACTATGGTGGTGGGTTGAGGGTGTAGGCGACAGCGGTGATGGTGGTTTGAGGGTAGCGATGGGTGTTAAATGTTGAGAACCGCAATGTGGAGAAGAAGATTCAAAAAAGAGGGATATTTTGGTCTTTTAAAAAAAACTAACAGAAAAACTTAACTTTAGTTAGCGTCGGGGACTGCCGGTGTGCATATCATGTATAGTTCAGGCTCACATCTGTAATTTTTGAAAAGTAGGGACTAACTTTGCAATACGTGCAAACCATAGGGACTATCCGTGTAATTTACTCTTAACGTTATGTTAGAAGAGTTATTTTTTTACAAACCGAACGACAATATACGGTTTGGTTAATTGTTCGGTTCGATTAAATGGGTTAGTTCAATTATGGTTTTGTTAAGTCAGTTATTTGCTCACTTTTAGTTATCGTAAAAGCATTCACAGCTTGTTCTCATATATATGTAAGTGATTGTCTTATATTATGAGGGATGATTGTGAGTGGAAAATATATAAATTTTATAAGGATTGTACCGTGTTTTTTTTATATTTTGAGAAACACGATACAACTCCCATAAATTTTTTAATATTTTTTAAAGTGATTGCGAGTGAATAAGAGAGAAACGTAATAATAAAGATATGAAAAAAATATATTATTTAATTAAAAAAATAAGAAAAAATATAGTGATATATACTTATTTTTTTTATCCTTTCTGGAACTGTAACAATCATACACAAAGTCTAGTCTTCTTCTCTACATCAAACCCTAGCCCCTCTTCCAGATCACCCCAACACCACAGCTTCACAATCCAACTTCATCAATGGTGTGCATCCGCAAAGCAACAATCGATGACCTCCTTGCGATGCAAGCCTGCAACCTCTTCTGCCTCCCTGAAAACTACCAAATGAAATACTACTTCTACCACATCCTCTCTTGGCCGCAGCTCCTCTACGTCGCCGAGGACTACGGTGGCAAGATCGTTGGATACGTGCTCGCCAAGATGGAAGAAGAGACCACTGAGTGTCACGGCCACATCACGTCGCTCGCTGTTCTTCGGACTCACCGTAAGCTAGGGCTTGCGACCAAGCTCATGGTCGCTGCACAAAACGCCATGGAACAGGTGTTTATCTCTATTTGATCTTTGTTGTTAGTTGTGATCTTCTTTGTGTTTAATTCGATTGAATGGTGGAGTGTTGGTAAAAAAAATTGTGTGCAATCGTACTGAATTGTATCTCTTTAGGATTTGTATCATGCTCTAACTAATTATTAGTGAGTAAAATTGTGAAAATCATTTAAGATCAATAAAAAAATCATTTTTTATTGGAATATCAATGGTTTTTTACGTATATCCGTAACTCTGCATTTGTTAAAAACCTAACACATGTGTATATGTGTAAATTTACACCTTACGTAGTTGCAAAATGCACGTGTTAGTTTTTTAATACATGTGAATTTACACACATACATAAAGGATCATAATGTTGTGTGTGTAAAAATAGTATTTCAACAATGAAACTAGTGGGTTTGAGTGATCTTGATTGGTTTACTTTTTTGTATCCAAGAGAACCGGTAACTAGTAAATTCACACACCCACCATACCGTGCTAATAAAGTGATCGGATTCTCACAACTCATGCAGTAAGTGACCTTAAAGAGGTAATGACATGAAACTAGTGGAAGTAGGATTCGGGCCTGAAACCTGTGCTAGAGGTGAATCAGGTGCTTGTCATTTGGGTGAAGGTTGTGTGAATGCAACTTGCAAGCTGCATAATGTGAAATGATGTTTTTCTTGTATTGTTTTGAATATGTGTGAAGTTGGTGTTTATATAATCGTATTAAAGGGCATTAATGTGGTTTTAGTTTTGTCAAACAAGGGTGTTCATGTAATTCCGTTACTATAAATGGTAACTTCTATTTTTTTTTTGTTCAGTTGGTAGAATACTTAAAGTGAGTTCTATTTGCTATAAAACTTAGGTGTATGGGGCTGAATATGTTTCGCTGCATGTGAGGAAGAGTAACCGGGCTGCATTCAATCTGTACACTGAGACACTTGGTTACAAGATCCATGACATGGAGGCTAAGTATTATGCAGATGGAGAGGATGCATATGATATGAGGAAACAATTGAAGGTAAAACAGCAGCACCAGCAACAACACCATCACCACCACCACCACCACGGTGGTGGTTGCTGCTCTGGCGAGGCAAAAGCCGAATGATTTGAGGTAAACATTGAGTCATAAAAGGTATGTCATCCTTCTTTGTACACTTTTTCACTTCTAATTGTATTCTCTGATTAACATTCAAGGTCAATCGATTGCTTGACTTTGCCTGTTAGCTATTTGACTTTGATGCTGTAAGCTATGTGACTTTGACTTGTACCATATGCCATTACTTCTTCCATTGCTTTTTTTTCCCAAGCTAGCTTTACTTGATGTACTTGTTATTTGTCCTACTTAGAAAGTTAAAAAGGTGAATATTGGAAAGTCAATGCATGGTCGTCTTTGACTTGATTTATCTTGTTAGTTATTTGACTTTGACTTTGCATGCTACTCAACTGAACTTAATGAAACCCTTGTAGGATATGGTGTTCTTCATTCCGCACAAGTAAACTCAAACTGAATGAAGGAATAACTCAAATCTAGAACTATTTGGTTATACATTCTATGAGAGTATGGGAGCAGCATTTTGTGTGTAAAAGAAACAGCAGAAGCTTGGACATAAATTAATATAAACACTACTAGTTTCATCATGTCTTGTGCTAATTTCAGTTTCCATTAGTTTGCATAATTCTGTAATATTATTTTTTCATGTTTCCAGCATTACATATTAATTAACTTATTATTCAAATCGAATTTTCATGATTCCTTCTGATGTAGTTTTGTTGAAGGCTATTTTGAACATTTGTTTTTGTGTTTTTGGAAACAGAAATGATATCATCAGTGAAACAAACGCCCTTATTGATTTAGCTTCATAATCAAGCTTTTACCGTGTGTTGCTTGAAAATAAAAACAAGCCATGATCAATTTGATTTCTTAGAGCACTCACATCCCATTTCCTATTTTTTATCTTTATAATTACACTAAAAAACATTACTTTTTTTCTCTCCTTTCAATTAAATAATTTATTTTATTATTATCTTTTCTCTCTCATTCACTCACTACAATTTTTAAAAATATTAATAAAATTATAAGGGTTGAACCGTGAATTCTTAAATTTACAGATGAACTGTAACATTTTTTTTTGTTCCACTCACAACCACTTAAAATCATTCCATATAATATAAGGATTTTCACTCACATATTTTTAAGAAACAGTCTGTGAATGCTCTTAGATATAATGTTTCTTAGGTTTGGGCTTTCTACGGATGTTCAATCATTTTACAATTTGAACGAGTTAAAGATCGTCACATATGATCCCTGAACACCCTATGGAGAGAATAGAGCTGTTGAAAATGGTTTGAGATGCTGTTTGCTGAATGATCTTCAATGGTTTTATTAATTTTAGTAATTTATATAAATAGTCCTAATTACATGAATAGAGTTAGTTATATAAATGATTTATGTGATAAAATAGTTTGATTAAAATAGTCATTATAACAAATCCTAGCACAGATATGTCACAAAATTAAAACGGTATAACCCAAAACATTTAATATTTAAGGTAAATGTTTGTTAGTTAAAACCACCTTGGACCATGTGTATATTTTATGATTGAAAATCATGAGAGCTAGACACGTGTTTGATACTAAAAAAAAATTGCAACTTCTAATACCATACCAGACGTTAACATATGGAATTAATTCATGATAAATGCAAGAGAGAGAATGCGAGACGTAGAGGTTCGTTTGGCAGCATTTAAATCAACCTTTTATTGGTTCAGATGTTTGAATGATTCAGTATTTAATGATTCAGTATTTAATGGTTCAGACTGTTTGTTTGGAGAGCAAATGTCTGAATGGTTTAGACACCTGCCTCTGAATGGTTAAGTATTATATTAATGCTGAATGATTAAAAGGTCTAATGCTGAATGATTAAAAGATCTAATGCTGAATGATTAATACCTCTTATCTGAATTGGTCAGACATTTGTCTTTGAATAGTTAATCGATATACTAGCTTTTAATGGTTCAGATCTCTTAATGGTTCAATACTTAATGGTTCAGACCTCTTATAGATTCAACACTTAATCATTCAGAAACTGCCAAACAGTTTTATAGACAGAGATAACCTGACGAGAAGAGAGATGATAATATCTAAGAAGACTCGTGTGAAGAAGGTGTGATTAATATTTTCAAGAATGAGAACTACTACATATAGTAAGAACTAAGAGAATTATTCCCAATAGTTTAATTTTTTAAATTTTATATTTTTTACATAAGGTCGTGTATATTTATATTAAAAAAAAACTATTAAAATAAAATAAAAACTCATCAAATTTAACGTTTCATATGTTTTTAAATAATTTATATGTTTAGCTACATATGTGTAGATAATATAACTTACATATGTGTAGATTACAAATCCGTTCATTGTTCTATTTTTAAACTTCAAAAAGAATGTCTAAACATTATATTTCAATTATTTTTATATAAAACATAAATAAAATTATACCCTGATAAAAATTCTTGCGGTTATAAAGATAGAATGATGTTATTCTACAAAGTGTATTTTTGCTACAAAGTGTGAGAAGATACAATGAGACTAAAAATGTCACAAAAAAATTATATCACACAATCTAAATCGAATTTCATAAAAGTATTTCGGAGTCTCTGTTCCTCTCGTCGTCCCCTTTTAGAAAAAAAATAAATAAAAAATAAAAAAAAATCATTTTGTCTTTTATGACATAATGACGTCATTGTGTTTTTCATAATGACACAATGACGTCATTGTGTCTTTCATAAATGCACAATAAAAAAATTTTATTTTTTTTATTTTTTTTATTTTTTTATTTTTTGTTTATTTTTTTTCTTAGTGAGGACGGCTAGGGGAACAGAAGCTCGAAATTACTTTTTTGAAATTCGATTTAGATTGTGAGATATAATTTTTTTGTGATTTTTTTTACTTATTGTGTCTTCTCACATTTTGTAATAGAAATACACTTTGTATTTAAACATATTTCATAAGCATATACGAGTTCTAAATATACTTCCTTGCCCCGTTGTCCTTTAGTATACGAGATTATTCATGCCGACATACGATTTCATATTTGGATTCTATCGCAATTAACAAAACACACAACATTTATGACCTTTCAATTAACACCCGCGTGTCACACTTTTTAAACGGTCACCACCAACAAACACCCACCCCCCAAAATCTAGGGTTTCAAATTTCATTCCATTCATCATCACCACTTCCTCTGTTATTCACAATCCCAATGTCCAAAATCAATTACAACGCCAACGGAACCATCACACTCTTCCCTCCGGCGAGGTTTCCGCCGGAGACCTCCGTCGCCAACCGCCGCCCATGGCGGGAGTTTTTCAACTACTCCGCCATATGTCCACCAATAAGCTTCAATGACGCTATATCTCGAATCAAACAGAATCTACACCACTTCAGAGTCAACTACGCGATGGTGATGCTGATAATAACCTTCTTAACCCTCATCTACCACCCGATTTCGATGATTGTGTTTCTGATCATCTTCGTTGGTTGGTTGTTCCTTTACTTCTTCCGTGATGCTCGTAGTCCAGTTATGGTTTTCAATCGTGTTGTTGATGATCGCGTTGTGTTGGTTGGTTTGGGGTTGTTGACGGTGTTGGCGTTGGTGGTTACTGGCGTTGGGGTGAATGTGCTGGTGGCGGTGGTGGTTGTGGTGGTTGTTGTAGGGTTACACGCGGTGTTTCGGAGTACTGATGACTTGTTTCTCGATGAAGAAGAGGCGGTTGATGGCGGTTTGCTTTCGGTTGTTGTTAGTGATGCTTACGGCTTAAATTGAATCGATTGTGTAGATTGAGAGATTGGTATGAGCTGTTTGGATGTTGGATGAATGGTGGGAGCTTGTGTTGTGTAATTGTTCCCTCTTTCCGATTTGTGTATATTCTATTCGGCATATTTGAATGCCTAGTGATCAATATTTTCAGAACTGATACGCGTATACTGGACCATTAGTTGGACTGGTCAGATTTGTCAAACCGTATTTAGGAAGGTAATTGTAACAACCGACCAACACTGTGAGTGTGAGGAAGAGGTGTGACTATAATCGTATTCAGGTCGTACAAATAATTTCATAAGCGATAAAGTTAAACGTTCAAGATCTCAAAACATGACGATGTACCTAGTTAAAAAAGTTGTTATATCGAGTCAAATGATAGTTCTTCCTTGTTTAAGTTGTCAGTTGTCACTCTGCATATCCCTTCTGAATGAACTTGATGGCTTAATATACATGATTGGATAAATCGAATATATCGAGATATAATACATAAAGTACGTAAAGTTAACGTCAGATCACATAGTAACAATATAAATACAATACATGTAGTTTGCTCGAACCAATAGAATATGGGGTATGGGTACACACATGCTAACCATCCCCTAAAGTCCTAAACGGATTGACGTATAACCATCCAAGTAATTAAATGTAGCAGGAAATAGGAAGTGACTAAATTAGGATTGACCCATCCATATGAAGGAAAATCTTACGTATAACAAAAAGCCTATATAAAATTCACAAACCTCTTTAGATATATTGTGATCTTTGCTCACCACCATGGATGGTGTCACTTTATTAATATCACAACGACATGCTTGGTCACCCGCAAAAGAGACATCTTAGGTAACATAGTATTGAACATGAGTAGGCAAGCTACTTATAAGAGAAATTAGAAATGAAAAGGTAGCCCAGCTACTTATAACAGGAATTAGAAAATCAAAAGTAATCTAGATACTTATAAAAGAAATTCTAAATCTAGAGTGTACCCAATACCTCTTTTTTCCCAAATGTTTTGTTTCTTTCTCAAATCCGGTTAAAGTTCACCAAAATCATAGGAAAAAAGAGATGCTTATCATCACTTTGTCCTTTATGCATTCATGATTGTATATGATTATGTGGAGAAAATGAGAAACGGTAATAAGACGATCAAAAAATTTCCAATCATGGTCCTTGCGGATCGGGTCATCCCTATAATATACAAGGACAAACTCTAGATATATGAGATTTTTTTTAAAAAAATAAAATCTCAATTCCATGACGGTTCCATTGGATATCTTACAACTAGAATCATTTTTTTTTCAATCGAGTCGGTGAATAAGAACAATAAAAAACATAAAAAATTATTAATGTGACGCTGAAGTTGTACCTAGGGAAAATGGGAAAAAGGAGACTATTACAAAGGTCTAAGAATCAAAATGGGAATGCTATTATGTTATAATTTTTTCATTTCGTTTGAAGTGTTATAAAATTACAGAATGTACATTTTCTAGCCCGGTTGCAAAATGTTCCAATTTCCACACCATAATATATTATAGGAAACTTATATTTTAGTAATCTAAACTATTGACTAATAACCAATATTAATTTTAACTAACAATTTGATCAGTATTAATGTCAACTTTCGATTTCGTTACTAATAACAGTTTCAGCTAATTGTTTGTTAACTCTATTAATTTTTTATGATACTTCCTGACATGACTTATAATATAGTTATAATTAAAATATAAATATATTACTCAATTCTTTTTTATAAAAAATTATTTTCTGAATCTATTTAACATAACGTTATTGTCACTGGTTGAGTACCTTGAACACAAAAAGACGTAAAAATTAAGTAATATATTTATATTTTTTTAATTTAGTTATGTAATACGTCAAGTCACGAGCAACGTCATATGTCACGTTATTAAAAACTAACCGAGTTAATGAACAGTTAGACTTTGACTGTTATTGATAACAAAATTAAAAATTAAAATTAATATTAATCAAATTGTTAGTTAAAATTTACTTTTTTAATATTTTATTATGTTAAAAATGGATAGTCGGGTCTAACCCATTGCTTATTATCCAAGGCAAATAAACTGCATTCGTGTCTCCTTGAGGTATTCAACCTCTCCGGGGGCACACTTCCACACATACTGCTTTAGGTAATAATCTCTCATCTCTCTATACTCATTTACTTAATTCTCTTCGTAAACCGTAGTAATTCACTTCAAAATCGAACAAATCCTCAATTGGATTGTTACTTAGATCGAAAAGTTCATTTTAGGGGTCATTTGTAGCATGTTATACTGTTCGTAGGCATGGATGCCTCTTTAATTACTGTTCGTAAGGTATAATTACTGCTGCTTGAAGACCTAGGGTAGATTTACGCTTTAATCTTGCCGTTTTTCTTCAATTTAGGCTCATTTTCAGCAAAATTTGCAAGCTAATTAGAGTAAGGTTGAGCAATTTGAATTTTGAGGCATGCTTGAGGCTTTTTTTGAAATTGCTACGTGATTAGATTGATTATATGTTAATTGGTAGACTGATTATTGTATTTCTGCATTGATCCATTAATAACATACATCTTCAACTACAGTAAAAATGGTTATGGCATCTACTAGAACCAGTAGTTGTGGCTCGATGGAACTAGCTCCATCCTCATTCAGTCGTCGACATGTACATCGCGACTGTGTTTATCCGAAAAGTTTGGGTTCGCGGTGGCTGCAGAAGCAGCCTAGGTGGTTTGGTTTTTCTCGTGACAAAAGAAGTAACTTCAGTTATGCAGCGTGCTCGTTGAGGATGGTTTCAAATAATTATGTTGGAAGAAACACCTACAGAATTAAGAAGGATAATAATGATAAGATATTTAGGAGGTTTGATTCTTGTTTGGTTATTCCTCCACCTAAAGGCAAGAAGCCAAAAGCAATTATTAAGTTCCTTGGAGGCGCATTTATAGGTGCAGTTCCTGAAGTCAGCTATAGGTGAGTCGTTTTAATTCCTAATTTTAGATCATGAGTCTGCAACAATAGCTCATTTATTGGTTTTTTAATCTACTCAACAGTGGTATTGTCAAGATTGAGAGAGATATGTTACTTCTTTGGATCATGTAAACTCTGATATTTATTTGCAGCTATCTTCTCGGGCTACTGGCGAACGAAGGCTATCTTATAATTTCTGTACCATATAACGTGACATTTGATCACTCTCAGGCCGCTAGAGAAGTCTATGAGAAGTTTCATTCCTGCTTGAATTCAATACTAACATCAGGATTGCCCAATGATGGCCTGCTAGCAGCTGAACTTGTTGATCTTCCTCTTTATTCTGTTGGTCATAGGTATGCATATCTTATTCTAAAAATTTACTGTTTTGTTATTGCTTTAAAAGGGTCTAGATGCTCATATATTGGCTTCTTTATCATATCTCATTATCTGATATGAACCCGGTGGTTTTGGGTCGGATCCAGCCCACCCAGATCCAATGAATTTATCCAGCAGTCACCTGGTCAAAAGCAGTAGGCTTGTAGTGCTTTAGTGGGCAGTTATCCAGCAGTTTCCTTCTTTTCTTTGTGTCAAATAGAGCAGATTAAGTTAATTGTTTGTCTGTCGTTTTAATTATCAGAGTTAGATTATCAGAAGTATCGTTTCACTTTGTATTTGGAGACCTTGCCCATCTCGAATAGGGCCTATCTTTCCTGTTTTAATCAATCCAACTACTTGGTTGATTCTTGGTTCTTATCATTTGGTCCCATTGCCGGGAAACGAAGAGCAAATGATCCGGGAGACAGGTTCTTATTCAGGTTCTATCGTTGCTCAATTAGCAGCCATTGCAGCCCGGTTAGACTCTCTGGTAGCCCTGAAGAAGGATATTGCGGCGATCAAGGAAGCTTGGCAAAAAAAGCGAACAAATGTAATCAAGGAAACACGGGATGAACCACCAGGTCCATTGACAGTTCCGGTTAAGGACAGCACAACTACATGTTTAGAACTACTAGTTCTTTCCTGCTCACACAAAAGGAAGGCAACAAAGTAATGAAGAGGTGCTACCCGGAAACGCCTTCATACCTGTTGATTCCATTAACGATGACGACCAATGTTCACTTGATGATGGAGTTGCAGATCAGGGACATCATCGGCTAGTAGTCGGTGATGAAAACATGATTCCATTGGTAGATTTTTTATGGAATGAAGGGCATTCCATAAAATCAACTAGAACAGAAGAAAAAAGCTTGTTCAGATGTGAAGATGACAGGTTTGTGCTAGATATGATGTTGGGATCCACGAGTTCAACCGCTAAACAGGCGGAAGACTTATTAAACAGCATCAACTACAAGTCACTCAGTACGGAGGCTCCAGTGAAGTTCTCGGACCTAGCTATAAAGATGACTGAACAAGCAAAGGCTTATGGGATTATTAGAGTGTTGTTGCCCAAGAATGAAGAAGTACAAGCTGATCTAAAACGCAGAAGATTAGCCAGCCAATTTCTTTCTTTTCGACTTGAGGACAAGTCACTTTTCCTGGTGGGAAGTATTGATACAAACCCGGTGGTTTTGGGTCGGATCCAGCCCACCTAGATCCAATGAATTTACCCAGCAGTCACCTGGTCAAAAGCAGTAGGCTTGTAGTGCCTTAGTGGGCAGTTATCCAGCAGTTTTCTTCTTTTCTTTGTGTTAAATAGAGCATATTAGGTTAAATGTTTGTCTGTCTTTTTAATTACCAGAGTTAGATTATCAGAAGTATCGTTTCACTTTGTATTTGGAGACCTTGCCCATCTCGAATAGGGCCTATCTTTCCTGTTTTAATCAATCCGACTACTTGGTTGATTCTTGGCTCTTATCATTATCTCTCATATTCTCACTAATAGTTTGCACTTATGTTAAATGGTGCAGTAATGGTGCTCTACTCCAAGTACTTTCTGGGAGCTACTTTTCAGATAAGCTACCGAAGGTGTGTTAATGCCTTGTTTGTTCTTTATCACAGATACAGTCTAACTGTGATGATCTGTTGTTGTTAGTTGTAGAACACGTGCACTTTAAGGCCCTTTTTGTCAGAATATATGGAATTTTCTTGGAAATTGATGTAGTTTTTCTTGTGTTGTGGAAGGCTAATGCCATAATATCATACAACAACAGGCCAGCAACAGAGGCAGTACCGTACTTCGAGCAGGTAATCTGATTGGTTTAAGTATAAACTAAAAACAAAGCTTTTTTTTATAGGGAGAACTTCATATATCCCTGTCTAAACTTGAAAAATATCATAATTCCCCAAAACACAAGTTTTTAATGCAAAATATACAATGCTTTTAATGCATGGTTGGGGATAATATGATATTTTGCAAGTTTAAAGATGAGAAAAGGCAGTACTGCAATTTCTAAAGCTTATCATGATTTTTTCACTTGTGCAGTTGGGTCCTCTAGTAAGCCAGTTGATGCCTGTTGTGGAAGCATCTCCGGTATCTTCTATGGCTAAGGGTGCTGCAGGTAGGCACTCTCTGTTTTCAACGTTTGATTGTTGTCTGGAAATCTGCTTTTGATTTTTTCTATCACTCTCATGAATGAGAAATTAATTTTCTAAAATGTGATTCTTTTTTTCCTGTTCGATGTTTGAAATATTTTGTGGCTCAGTCAAATTATGTTTCATACTGCTTTGGTATTCACATGTACTTATAAACATCACATTATAGATTTATCAGTTCTCATTTTGTTTGTCATCGTTTTAAACATTCAATGAAGATGCCTGGAAAGCGCTGCTTGATACAGCCGAGGCAATGACGCCTGATTATGATCCTGAAGCAAGGGTTTCATTGGACAAATTTGTTGATCAGTTGCCTTCAGTTTTTAATCAGGTAAATATTTCCTGATCGCATTCCAAGAATAGACATTTAAGAGGACTTCACCTGTAAACTATCAGTTCTCTGGTTGCTAATTGTTATCTGTTATTACTTTTGCAAATTAATATTATGATTTTTATTGGGCCTTTTTAAGGTTGCTCAAGGAATATCAGAATTCAAGCCAACACCAACCGAGAACCGTGAATGTTGCAAGAACTCGTATAATGTCAAGAAAACCCTCCTGGTACTTTTTGTCATTCTCATGGGTTATAATTAAAAGATAATACATTTATTTTCGTGTAATATAGTGGACGATTGTTTATTTCAGGTAAAGTTCAATGTTGATGCTATTGATGAGACCGATCTTCTTGAGGAGACATTGAGGCCTCGCGTGGAAGCTATAGGCGGAACACTTGAAAAAGTTTCATTAAGTGGTAACCATATCACACCATGCATCCAGGTCAGCAAGCATACCGTGTGTTGTTTTTGCATGACATATGAACATACTTTGAGGACTGTTATTATAATGTACTGATTATTTGTCACTTTGTCTTGATCAGGAACCAAAGCTGCAAGTAGGTGATATATACACTCCGGCAGACGCGATTGCACAAGGACTCAAGAATCTTTCACTAAACGAGACCAAAGTCGTCGCCAGAACCATTGCAGATTGGTTTAGCAGCATCAGTTAGTAATTGTAAGTGCCAATATTCAGAAAGTTTGAACTTAAGTAGTTTCAGCCAACTTGGTGGATCTTAATATGATGTATATAATAATAGAATATAGCAACCGTGTGCTTATTAACTTGCAACACACGTACATCTACATGTCTTAAATTGAATTGCCGCTGTAATTTTTTGATTTGACCTTGGGGGCTCGATTGAAGCTTAGGATTATAGAATGGTAAAATATGCAAATTGGCTTGTGTTCATGATGCTAGGGAAGCCGTGTGCAATGGGTGGAAATTTGGGCCGGTTGGGTAAGGAGCCAAAGTTGGTAATCTTTATTTACTCGAGGGCTGATGTCAAGGTAGAAAGGTTACCTCCAACACCTTCCCTCCAGCCATGGCCGCCAACACCATTGCATTACACCACTGCCTATGACCGCCATCACCACTCCCCGCCCTAAAAACAAATGCAACAGGTATACCAACTTTGATACATTTTTTCTAAACGACCCATTTGAATATGAACCAATTTTGGTCGGAACCCATTTTTAACCAAACCCAATTAATACTTTTTTAAAACATGTTTTTACCCGAACAAAGTTTGACCCAAACCCATTAGCTTACCTCTCCGAGCTCCTGTTTTTCAAGGCTTAGATGAGATCTATAGTTTTGTTGTGGAGCTACAATTCTCATGGATCTTTCAACTTTTGAACAAAGGTGTTGATTTTAAGGTAAATCTACAACACCCACCCTGTGTTTTGTAGTGCTATCTAAAGGGTCTTAACTGGTAGTGTCAACTGTCAACTCAGGCCCTGTGACGGTTCGATTTTTAAGTTTAACGTCTTAATTCTTTTATATCCATGAGTCTTGATAATTAACTAAATACAATCATAATCTTATATCTCATTAAAAACATATAATAACATCATTTACAACTGATTTTACTTTGATGTTATCATGATCAAGGGGTCTCTGTAGGGGACGAAAAATAAGCCTCTTTGCCAAGACAACATCCTGAGCTTCTACTAGGTGTTGTTGTCACCGATCTTCTACTTGGGTCATCACTTATAAAGGTTGTATAAGAATCTTCTATGTTTAATGAACTCAACTTCCCCTCTGTGCTATCCGTTTTGTCAGTTAGTGTGTGTCTTGCCTTTATGTTCAACCTAGATGTACCTGAGATACCTGGGATATTCACTCCCGTAGTGCTATTCATTGCTATTGGTGAATCAGGATCGCTTAAAACGTCTTCTTGAGAGATGTCCCCGATTCTTGTTAGTATGCTAAACGCCAAGTTTCCAAGAACACGAGAATAAGCCTCTATGATTGCATGGGCGACATCCTGAAATAAATAAAGATTAACTAGCTGATTTTTCGTTTTCAACAGTATCTATAAAAGTACAGACAAATATGGATTATGTCTGCGAGTCAAGCTTTTTTCAAGCTACTTGAGCATTTTCGAGTTTAGCTTTTATCGATGTTGAGCTTGACCTCATGCATAAAGGAACTCGAAATATATTATAACTAGTTGAGCTTGAGTCTACACTCTACAAAAGCTGGAGTCGACACATAATCGTACCTATATATGAAATATGTTTGGTTATTGATGATAATTTTATAAAACATCTGATCTTTTCATGCAGTCCTAGTGGAGATGATAGTTTTGACCCAATTTGTGTCATGGTTGTTTATCTCTTACGGATCATATGGGTTATATGTTTTGGAATAGGATGAAAGAATTTGAAGCAAAATGTACTGTTTGAGGATTTTGGATTTAACTCACCTTGCCATGCTGGATTTTCATGACGTCGAGAAACTTTTGAGGGAGTTCTGGATATCTGGTTTGAATTTCTCGCGAAAGATTTTCAGCTCTGCTAATAAACAACTCGATCTTGTCAAGTTCAGAAACAGTATCCTTGCATGACCATGATGTTCTTGCTGGTGACTTACCACTGTCATGTTCCTCAATCTTGTCTTTCCATACATGTATTGCTGCTTCTAATCTGTTAATGGCATCCAGGGCGCTGTTTTCAGATTTTAAACTCAGTGAGTTGAACATATCACACGTGGATGAGGATCCTTTGTTCAGTATCCTATACAGATCCTCACCAAGGCTTTCCTTTCCAGACTGCAGAAGTGAAAACAATGGATGAATAATGTTTATTGTTACTGATTTACGGATAAACTGTCAATTATGAACCATTAATCACGAAATGAGTTGATTTGTGAAAAAAATGGTTCCATATGTGTCAATTTGGGTCTATGATTTGTATGCTTAAATTACGCAGGTGTTCACTTTAGGGAGAGTACCACCCACCACCAGGACCGCCTCAACGTTTTCGGAGACCCCAATCGAACTAAAAAAATGAGGCCCTTTTGTAAAACACAATCCAAACAAAAACAATCTAATCAAATTTCTTTGAACAAAAGCAATAAATCAAAGAAAATTTGATATACTTACCGTGACTCCTTAATAGTTGATTTCTTTTAACCAAAAAAAGGCAAAAAAATGTTAGCTGATGTCGATCAGATTGATCGAACAGGAAGGAACTTAGGAAGGGTTGTTTGCTTTGTGAATTGTGTGGCTGTGTTTTTCAATAACATATCAAATCATCAAAATTTTTATTGAGGCTCAACTATCAAGTATTATTCTTGTTTCAAAATTCCATTGACCCATAAAATACCAACACTCGCTATAATTTCTTTTACAAATGGGAGCCCCAAACATATGACGTCACAAATTACATTATAGATCCGGTTTTGCCCACCCCCCCCCCCCACCCCCCACCACCCCCCAACCTAGTTTGATACTTTTTTTTTATTCCTAAAATAAACTTTTTCTTGTTCCGATCCAAACCTAGTTTGACTCGAATATGTTTTGACTTGTTATCCCACCTCAACCGTTTGTTTTGTCATGCTTAACTACTAATTAAAAAGAATAAAATGTTATGTCTTTACCTTGGGAAGTACGTCACTGATGATTTTTGGTATTGGCATTTCAAGCAAGATTGCCTCATTAATTGATTTGGCAGCTTTGAAAATCTGAAGAACCAATTTGGCCTGATTAAGCAAATTCTTCCTTTGACCTTCTGAAAGTCCACCAACTGGCACTTGTGGAGCCGGAAGCCACCATCTTTTGCTTTGCGTAAGATTCGTGCTTCTTCCTTCTGCTCGGCTACCCCCTTCGTCATACCAAAACTCCGTATCAGTCATCGAATCCAGCGTTTCCTGTCGGTATGTTTATGCACACTAAATAACTTTAGACAAACATCGGCATTTTGTTCAAATGATGGGAAAGAGAGTGAAGAGATCACCTACAAGAAGCATGGAGTCTAACTTTTGTAATGCTGGAAGATTCAAATGAACATCATCACGAGCCTGTGGTGTCATTATCTGTAGGAAAATGAAGACTTAAAAATTATAAGTTAAATTAATGAAGTAAATTAATCAAACTTTTGAAGAAGTTAAGAACCGAACGGATACGTGCCTCTATAGTGCTGCCATCGAGCCCACATTGCTTAGCTGGAACTAACTGAATCATATAGTTGGTCGGAGAAAGCAACCAGTCCATCTCTCTTCTCCACTTGTTCTTTTTATCCTCAGGCAGAGGTTCCAGTTTCCATAGCTCTCCAAAAAGGGTTCCTGTTTATTAACAATTTTTGTTGTGAGATATTTTCACGTTTGCGTTACCATAATCCTTAAAATAGTGTTTTAAGGATTTTTGCTGTTTGAAGTTGTAATAATTGTGTCGGGTTGGAGAACTGAGAAGTTGAATTGATGAACCTGAACACCTATATATTTATTCATATCAAATGTATCAACCTTAACTCGTACACACTTAAATTTATGAAATCCGGACAAACCCTTGTAACTCATTCATTTACACAAGTCAAACATGTTAAAAAGTTATAACCAAGTAGTAAACGGGCAAAACGGTTCATAAACCGGGTGAGTGGTGTAATAAATGAGTAAAACGGGTCTTTGACTGGTTGGCCTTATAAATATATGTATATAATTTTGAGTGGGTTGATGGTTAAATAGATCAACACAAACATGACCTTAGGTTAAACATGAAGACCAAACCTAGTTATTTTCGTGTGAGGAATTACACCCACTATTATTGACCAAAGGTCAAATTTGTGTTTTAGAAAAAAATCAACTTTACTGAAATATGAGCAAAACCAACTCAATGAGTTGAGAAGTACCGGCCAAGTTTGTAATGGCATTGGACAAAGCCAAAGCAGGGGAAACTCCATTACGTCCTCCAGTAGTATCTTCACCCAACAGAAGGTTTGCAAATTTTTCCTTCATTACATCAACATCTGAAAATTTTACACTATACGCCGCAGCCCCCTTGTCATTAAACCGTTGTGGGCCCTTTGAGTAGTCCCGTTCGTCTAGACCGTGTTCATCCCTCTTCATCATCCTCCACTGAGAAAAAAATGACCCTGAAGGATTGTTGCTAGAACAGCTGCTGGAGGGTGAGTCAGTTGGGCATCCATCTCCTTTACTTGCAACACTTTCATCCTCATAAGAGTTGTTAGCATTTAGAATGCAGCTCTCAAGCCCGTTGTATGTTATAATTCCTGAACATTAAACCACAACCTTTTTAGTTATTTTATTGAACAGCCATAAAACTGTTAACTATACTGGTTAAAATTTTAATGACTAAATCATGTCTTGTTCTGTTAAAAGTTACACTAAAAGAGTTAAAAACGCAACGGGAAAATAAGGAAATCCTATATTATCATGATTTATACAAGGTCTATACTTCTACTATTAAACATTATTCAAGAAATAGGTTAATGTGGATAATTTGTTTGCTAAATGGATTGATATGGGTATGCTCAAATTATACAGAGTTATTTTTTGAACTTTGCCTAACTTAGAGTTCAAAAGGGCCTGCACCACCCACTGGCCACTGTCACTGCAGCCATGACCATAGCCACTGCCACGACCAGTCACCACCATCTGCAGCAGCGGCACTTCCATGCCACCACAACCACTATGTCACCTCGATCGCAGCCACCATCTTAACCATATACTTAAAGATACCTAACTTCATTGTTTATTTTAGGTCTCTTATTAACCTGTTGGATCTAGAGTGGTTGGTGATCTATGTGTGTTGTGTAAGATTTTTTTAATGCATTATGCCTGTTAAAACTCCTTGATCTGCAGTACTGATGAGGAGGACTAACAATTATTTGTTTCTGACTATTTTGTAGTTTAAATGACATTAAACCATATCATTTAAATATTAAATTTAAAGATGAAAAATATTTCATAATTATTTTTAATAAAATGTCCTTTTTATCAATATAACTAATATGTCCCCACCATCATTTATGGAATTAGTTGGGACGTTTGGTACTACCATGTCACACAACATACCATAACGCAATAAAGGGCAGTCAATTTCAAATTCATAAACAAAAATCCTGCCATTTTCCGTGGATTCTGCCATGGACCACATCATGCCAAATTTTATATACCTTTGGTTAAATGTAACCTGCAAATATTTAATCTAGAATTTTCTGTCTTTTAACGTAAAATAAAAAGAATATTATTGATATGAGAAATTAAAAGGAGTGTTACAAATAGCAACAAAGAGAGATATGTTTAGCATTACTCTTTTACATATCATCATGCCAAGCTTGATATGAGTAACTGCTAGTCTGGCAGAATGCTAATGAAGATGCTTTTAGATGTTTTTTTTACCCGCGAACACATACTCTCTATTTTACATCTACTCTACTTTTAAAATCACAACATCTACACCCTATATGATTTGAACCCACAATGTTTGATTGGGAAGTATACCACTTTACCATCAAAAGATCCTCCCCTTACAGACGATGCTTTTTGATATTAGTTTCAAAATTTACTAAAATGGTTTTCATATTTCATTAAGATTTAAAATGGATGAAAATGTAAGACATCTAATCCTCCAGAGCTGACATTCATCATGGTTGTCGTTCAATTCAAATAATCTCATACAGAACCTTACGTGAGATTAAGAGATTTTCATCTCACACGGCTTCTTCCTTACGTACACAAGGTATCGATTATTAAAACTGAATGAACGACTGGTAAATAAAGATAAACGGAATGAAGGAAGAGTGCGTACTATCCTGTGGTTGATCAAAGTCCATTCTGTTGCTGATTTCCCTGTTCCATGTAAAGCAGCTCATCCTCATCCCTAATAGCACCATCCTCAATTATACCTGCACTAGTATATTGATGTTAATTGCTTGAATTTTAGTTCATCATATTCCTATCTGGCTATCTCTGTGCCAAATGTAATGCACATATTCCAAAACAAAATAATAACACATCTGTCTCGATAGTTATTCATATTATGATAAACCGTATAGAAATCGTTGGATGTATACTAACTATAATCATGTCATTTTAATCATTTAATGCATGAAAACGATTTACATTCTCAATTATGACCATCATCATCCGCTTTTACTACACAATTAGTATTGTGAAGAACATAATGATGCAAATAAAACACAATTACAACTGCAAAAAGTATGATTATGAAGAACTCGAAGAAGAAACGCGTACGGATGTAACCAATAACTATCTGTTCATCGATCAACATTGCATACATATACGATGATCAAATCTGCCGATTTCTAACGAAATTTGAACTGTAATAGATAGAAATGGACCTTAATGATTTCGGAAGCTTGTGTAATTGCACCTTCACACGGTCGTTAGGTGAAATGGCGAAATGGCGTTGATGAGTGCAATATTGATGGAGAATGTGAAGGTGAAGGTGGAGAGAGTGAAGTTTTGAGGTCAAAAAGAGTAGGTAACAACAGACGATGTCAGTTGAGTTTCAATTCGTCTGATGCTTTACACTGTTAGTCTGTTGGTACTTGTGGACGGGACGTGAAGGGATTTGGTTAAATAATAGTGTGCGGGTTTGGATCCGGTGGAAATATTGGTTGGTTTATTAGTGTTTTGAAGGAAATTCTCCAAATGTCTTTTTTTTTCCCTTAAAATGTTACTTTAGAAAATGTTTGTCAAAATGTCTTATTCAGACAAAACGCTGAAGTCAGTCACTCACAATCGTACACGTGTTTTTTAGTTTCGATTTCTTAAAAGAAAAAACTTAAGAATAGTTGAGCTCCTCTACGGTAAAGTGGGCCTGGAACGCGAACGCCCGCGTGGTGGACGTGGGCGCTTCTGTTTTATGACTTAAGAAAACAGCATTTTGTTAAATGACACACGTTTGATTTTTAGTGGCCCGCTATACATGCGTCTGTGACTATCGTTAAAGGCACCAGCGTCTTGTGTGAAGATGATATTTTAAGAATGATTTTCTTAAAATGACATTTTGAAAAAAATATAAGAAAAAATTTGAAATTTTGGTAATTCCCTTTTGTTAGACTTGCTTCTCATTTATTATCATTTGTTGAACTTTGTTTTAAGTTCTTAAATAAACAAAATTTCTTTCTTTTAGTACTATATTTCCAAGTCCTTTTTAGAAAAAGAAATTAAAAAAGGTTAAAAAAACATGTGTTTCAGAGTTTTATTTAGTGACATAAAGTACAAAAAAAATATTGATTAATGTCTTTCATGTTAACTTTTGTTTCAAATTGAAAGAAGACCATGGTTCAAACCTCATATGAGTAACAACTTGGGGCGATCAGCTTACTGTGAGGATTGGAAGCCCAGACCCGTGTTTGAGTATAATGAAACGTTAGGACAATGATAATAGTTCAAACCCCTCGTCTTGTCGTTGGGTAAACTAGCGAGCTGCATTTGTCTACTTTGAATTACGGTAAAGACATAATAACGAGCAAAAATTATATGAACTGAAAAACGTAATTTTTATATAATGATATTGTACTCGTTCTAAAATAAAAATGCTTATTTATATGGTGTAATTTTTATAAATATAATGTTATATATAAAAGTTATGAACGTTTAGAAAATGCGCAGAACTTGAAAGTCATTAAAATTGGTCATGCCTAAAATGTCCATCTAACTAACTTTTTCTATATAATTTGATCTCAATCATTGATTAAAACAATTGATGGTTAAGATTTATTTAAACACTTTTTATATTTAATACGCTAGGTTATATTATCGTGTAATACACATGTTGAATCATAAAAAAATATAATAAACATTTTTTATATATATTAAATAAAATAATATTTGATTTTTAAAGTGACACAGTTAGCAGAAAACATAATTTTATTAGATTTTGTAAAATCAATCTAAGTCTAATATTTATTATTGATTTAAAAAAATTACAAGAAATATTTTGTTTTATTAAGTTGATATTAATCAAAATATTAAATAATTTCGGAAACAAATTTATTATGATATGGAATTACAAAAATAATTTAGTTGCCTAAAATAATGAGTTGGTATGTTTAACACCTCTAAATCTTATGATTTTTAATAAATAAGTTAGACTTAATTATAAATAATGTGGTTAAGAAAGAAGTTATTGGTCAATTAAAATTTAGTTTACATTTAATGTTTAAAATTTAAAATCATTAGAAACATAAAAAAACGTCTTAATATATTTAATCAATTTAAAAGTTTAAGATAAGTAAATCATTACATATAATTGGAAAATGCTAATACAACGAGTTAAAGGCTATAAATTATGAAAAGAGTATGTTATAAATACATCTATTACACTATCTTTCTCTCTATCTCTTTCTATACATACATATAGATAAATAGAAAGATATAAAGATGTGTAGAATGTTAAAATAATAAATTTGAGTATTCATATAAACTAAGACTTATAAAATGAAAACGGATGTCAACTTAAAACATTTATCTATTATAATTTATAAATTATTTTTTTTTGAACGACGAGTTAGTTGTTAGTAAGTTAGTAGCATCAAGTTAGTAAATACGTCCATATCAGGGATTGAACCCATGACCTTTAAAAGAAGTAAAAGCTTCCTACCTTCCCCTTAAACCATTAGACCAAAAGATCATTAGTATAATTTATAGATTATAGGTTTTTTATTTCAACCCTACAAATATACCAAATTAGCATAACCTTTGACCAATGAATTGATATATAGTAAAAGTAGAAACTTTTCCCACAAATGTTAACTTTTAAAGTTGAAGTGGGTGCGTTTGTAATCATGAAAGCAACATAGAGACCCGGTAATTATCTTGTTTTTTTTCAATTTTATAATATATGAGGGAGTTTTATCGGGAAAAAGAAAATTAAAAAAGAGTAACCTATTAGACGCTCGTGTATAATGAAGAGGTGACACTAATAGCCTCACATGAGAAAATAAAGCCTAGCTATTTTTATAATAATAACAAGATTAACGTTGTCTGAACAAGTTTAGAAAGGCGCTACGACAAATGTAAAATAGTAATGCGGGTTAGCAGGTGATTTTTAAATATTAACATGATATAAATACCAGTATGTAATTTATTAATTTTATATGATACAAATATATTATATTGTTATTAATTGTTTGATAGTGTACAATTTAAATTGAGGGGCGTTTAAATCACTAAAGAATTGAATCTGATAATGTGAGGGATATGTTCAAATCTAAACTTAAGGGTTGTTTGTTTCAATTTTTTAATGGTTCAGATGTCTGAATGGTTCAGCACTTAATGGTTCAGACTGTTTGTTTCGTAAGTAAATGTCTAGATGGTTCAGACATTTGATTCTGAATGATTAAGCATTATACTAATGCTGAATGGTTAAGACCTTTTATCTGAATTGATCAGACATTTGTCTTTGAATAGTTTTGCGATATACTAGCTCTTAATGGTTTAGACCTCTTAATGGTTTAGACCTCTTAATGGTTCAATACTTAATGGTTCAGAACTCTTATTGGTTCAGCACTTAATCATTCAGAAATTGCCAAACAATCCCTTAGTTATAGTGCCCTGGACTGAATCTAACATTCCTCTACAATGAATAAAGATTTTCTAAACCTATTATATGTGAATGGATTCTTAAATCGAATTATAGTCTTTTCTCTAAACCAACTTTCTTTCATAACGGATTTTGCGGATGAATTCTCAAATCAATATATAGATTTTGAACTATGATAATTGACTTTGATTGCGAAACAACATGTACTCCATCAGGTTTTTGTATTTCAAACATGTATCACACACTGGTTATTGTGAACGAACATTGTGACTGGTATACGTATTTTGAATGACAATATTATGTGCGTGTATTACGCTACTAAATACAATACTAGATACCAGAGTGTATTCACCAGAGAATGCATGCACTAACAAATGCATCCATGTATAATCAGTGAATACACTAGCAATTTTCACAAATAACATATTTAATGATAGATACATTAAAGTATGCTTATAATCCTCTTATCCATAAGTAGTGTATCTATTGATAAATACACTAAACTACTCAATAACAATACCACTGTCACGTAGCATGTTTAGTACCTTAATAAACTATATTATAATACTCTTACCATATGAATTTTATAATATAATACATGTTAAACTTTTTATATGAATATGCGTTCCTTAAACTTTGAGGTTGATTAATCCTATATTATACATATGTGTGGTATATCTTGAGCGGTGGAGAGAAAGTTTGTTATGTTGTTGGGTGATGTTTTGTCTTTGGGCAACGCTCCACAAATATAACTATGCAAGAAACAAAGTCGTACCCACCACATTTTGTCCCCTCTTCATTTGTCTTGTTGTTTGCAATGTCAAAACAAAAAGAATTGGCATCGAGAAACTTGTGGTTTGGAGGAATATATAGAAACTTGCGGATTATGGCACTTTTGGATTAGCTATTACGTTTTTTGTCCACTTCATGCGAGTTTTATTTTACAATAATACTCAATCTAAATATTATTTTATTTTAACAAATCCAATGGGTAACAATAAAATACTTTGTTAAACGCAAACGAGTTTAGAATGTTAAAAGCCGGCAACCATGTATTGAAAATTTAAAATATGTTAGTTAAAAGATAACACAGTGTCTATAATTATATATATCACATTAATTATTTGTAATGCAACAAGGCGATAAAGATGTTAGGTGAATCAAACCAACATGGTCTAGCTGGTTTTATATTGTATCAATGAACTATTTGTTTATAACTCAAACTCATATCGACTTGTTTACATAATCATATGCATAGTGTCACGGACTGATTTGTTCAGTTCACGTGCGGCACTTAGATTCGTTCTAAGTCAGCCTTCTTGATCTCAAATGAACGGTTTATGCAGCGGAAGTCTTTGTAGGGGAACGTTAGATTTGTAGTATGCAAGTAGAATGCTCGTGATGTGTATTACAACTCAAGTATTAAGCTTGTATTACGAGTACAAGGTTTTGAGTTACAAGGAACTTAGGTGTGTGCAAATGAGGCACCACCAACCTATTTATACTAGTTACATGGATTCTAGATTGTTCTATATCTAGATGCATGTATACCATATTTTATATGTGTACTAGAAATATCTAGCACTAGATATTTCCATAGAACTATCTAGCTCCTTTCATGATCTTTCCATGGCTTGAACATGGTAGTGTTTTCTAGAGATTTCCGGGGTCCTTTAGGGCTGCACTTGTTAGTTCTTCATGACATCCCTTTGAGCCACGTTTTCTAGTCTTTTGCCGGATATTCTAGAGTCTTCCAATGTTGCCATGTTGCTGCAGAATTGTGTGGGTTGTTCCGGAGTCTTCCGGGCAGCCTTGTATGCTTCGAAAAGGCCCCTAATCGCTTAAAAGTAAGGGGTTGCGATCTGCAGTTTTGCGGGTCGTGACATTCTCCCCCACCTAATGCCACGACGTCCTCGTCGTGTTGTCTTGATGCCCCATGAGTTGTCTTCATGAGTTGCAAAATAGAGATGGTTTTGCCTTGACGCCTTGTATCCGGCTCCAAGGTAATTGTGTGCACCTGATCTCCTTTGATGATGTACATGGTGTTTAGGAATGTTACTGGACAGGCTTTTGCTTTTCGAAAGAAGTCCATTCCCAGTATGATATCATAGTTGTCTAGTGGAACGACTGAGAAGTGCAACTTCCCTGCCCACGTACCGATCTTTGTCTTTACGCCCCATGCTGCTCCTTCTATTGGTTTGGCGTTCCCGGAGGCGTCCTTGATCCATCCTTCTTGCGTGGTGATCCTTAAGCCAAGTCTTCGAGCCTCTTCAGGTGAGATGAAATTGTGGCTTGCTCCGGTGTCAACCAACGCTTTCACAAGTTGCCCCTTTATTTCCATGTTTACGAGCCGAAGACCCTTTGATCTTGTCTTCGAGTCGTCTTTGATTGTGGTTGGGTTTGATTGGTTTGCCATCACCAAGGGCTTGCCTTCAACTGTACTTAAAGTATTAAGTAGTTGAAATTGCATTGCTCCTAGGCGAACCTCCTCTGGTTCTGATGGTTCGTCATCAGATCTGATCAAGGCTGTTAGTCTAGCCTTTTTCGGACAATCCCGCACATTGTGCGGTCCATCGCAAAGGAAACAACCTTTGATTATTTGCCCCTCCTTTCCATATTTTGGTGGTCGTTGATTATCTTCTCTTCGATTTTGATTTTGGTTATAATTGTGGGGACTTGCTCCCCCACCTTTTCCTTCGTTATCCTCCGTAATGGTGGGTTTTTGTGATCGCCTTTCATTATGGTCGATCAAGCTTTCAGCAACAATGATGGCTGAGGACAGGTCTTGAACATTTCTTCGTTCAAGCTCGGTTCTTGCCCATGTTTGTAAGCCATCAATGAAGTATATGAGAGAGTCCTTTGGTGACAAGTCCGGAATTTCTAGCACAAGGGTAGTGAAATCTTTGACGTAGTCCTTGATTCTACCCTTTTGCTTTAGATTGCGAAGCCGGATCTTTGCTTCTTGTTCAGCTTTTCCGGATAAAATTGTTTCTTGATTTCTTTTATGAAATCAGTCCAGGTTTGTATGGTGCACGTACCTTTATCCATTTCCATGTGCTTTCGTCGCCACCATAAAGCTGCGGTCTCCTTCAAGTAAAGAGTCACCGTCTTTATCTTCTTGGCGTCATCGACAATATCGATGGCCTCAAAGTATTGCTCCATCTCCCAAAGAAAGTCATCCACAGCCCTCGCCTCTCGTTTGCCAACGAATGGTGATGGTTTGGGGATGTCTACCTTTGTAGAGGCATGGATTATGTTGTCACCTCCAGTTGCTAGTGCATGCTTGCAAACACTTAGTTCGGTTTGCAAGTCTTTGATTTCTCTCTCAAAGTTGGCTTTGAGTTGACCCAACTCCCTTATGAATGCCTCTTCCATCTCCTTCTTTATCAAGGAGAGGGCGAGTTTGAGATCGCTTCGCATTTCATTGAAGTCATTGCCTAACGACTCAACATGTTGCAAAGAGTCGTAGGTGTGTGTTTTGAAGATATCGACTTCAGCCTTGAATTCATCAATTTCATTTTTGAATTTTGACAATGTTGTCTCGACATCTTCAACTCTTTTGTCCATGCTTGCAACCAAGTCTTTAGACATGCTTCGAGTCCTCTTGTCACCTTTACGAGTATCCTCCCGCCCACGGGTCTCGTCTTCTCGGCAACGCTTGCAACTACAACTTTTTCTGGATTAGATGCCATCCCAATAAATCAACCTGGCTCTGATACCACTTGTCACGGACTGATTTGTTCAGTTCACGTGCGGCACTTGGATTCGTTCTAAGTCAGCCTTCTTGATCTCAAATGAACGGTTTATGCAGCGGAAGTCTTTGTAGGGGAACGTTAGATTTGTAGTATGCAAGTAGAATGCTCTTGATGTGTATTACAACACAAGTATTAAGCTTGTATTACGAGTACAAGGTTTTGAGTTACAAGGAACTTAGGTGTGTGCAAATGAGGCACCACCAACCTATTTATACTAGTTACATGGATTCTAGATTGTTCTATATCTAGATGCATGTATACAATATTTTATATGTGTACTAGAAATATCTAGCACTAGATATTTCCATAGAACTATCTAGCTCCTTTCATGATCTTTCCATGGCTTGAACATGGTAGTGTTTTCTAGAGATTTTCGGGGTCCTTTAGGGCTGCACTTGTTAGTTCTTCATGACATCCCTTTGAGCCACGTTTTCTAGTCTTTTGCCGGATATTCTAGAGCCTTCCAATGTTGTCATGTTGCTGCAGAATTGTGTGGGTTGTTCCGGAGTCTTCCGGGCAGCCTTGTATGCTTCGAAAAGGCCCCTAATCGCTTAAAAGTAAGGGGTTGCGATCTGCATTTTTGTGGGTCGTGACAATAGGGTCTAGCTGCTCTTGGCTTTCACACGTGAACGGTGAACCCTACGCAGTTACAACAAGTCCAAACAAAAGACATCGGAAGGCAATTACATAAAAATGAAATATGCGTTTGATGATATATTTTATCCCAAATAAATATCTAGACATGCATAGAGGCACAAAATTTTACTTTGAAATTGTTCTTATTGTACTTCTATGAATCGCGTATTTTGGAATTCGGATATCTTGTGGAATTTGAGTAGAAGGAAGACACCTTACTCGATGTCTTTTTTGAGACGAGGTTCTTAAGCATGATGCCATTATTATGGCAGGTGTGGTAAATAAATTATGTGATTGTTGAAAAGACTCGAAAACAAATATGAAAACAATGGAAGTTGGGCCCAACCGATTGTTATGCATCTGGCTTCTAGCCCGTCAAAACCTTTTACGTGGGCTGGTTGGCCTGGTCGTTTGATCGTTCACCAGATGAACAGTCATATGAAACTAGATCTTGATATCTTTTCACGTATTTAACTATAAAGTTAAGCTTGAATTATATTTTATATCTAATAGCGAAATATTTGTTGTTAAAAACAAAATGGGACGAATGGATTAAACCGCCCAAAGTCTTTCATATAGTTTCATTTTAAAATTTGATTAACTGTTTATTTATTTTAATACAGTAGTCATAAAAAACGAATAAGAAGCGTTGGGTTGTTGACTAAATGTGTGTTTAAGTTGCGAGTTTCAGTTTATTACCCAACAAACTCTTCTCCTCAGTCCTCACCTCGACCTTAACATCTAAGGACCAATTTTAACTGATTATAGTGTTAGAACACTATAAATACATACAAATACTTCACGTCAGGTAGGATTATACATTAAGCAATAGGTAACAAGATAGGTTCTGATTCCACTTGATGTAGACCGATCAAGATTCAATGGCAAAGAACAAAGAGAAAAATCTAGAGAGAAATTAGAGAGGAGTCTTATAACAAACTTTCTGCATATCATGCCTAATAGTAAAATGATCCTATTAAAGGATTACAAAGCATATAAGTAAAAATATTACTAGAGAACATGAACAGAGTGGCATCCCACAACTCTCTTTATTTTTGCCACTCACCAACTTAACAAACACAAAACTAATACATGCTTAAAAACCCCTCAACCCATGCATGCAGAAGCATGGCCTGCGCGTGCATTATCACCGGATACGCATCATCATTGAAAAGAGAAGTCTGGTCCAAGTTAAATGAAATGATTAACAAAAGGTTTCGGTTTTACTATGGGTTTAACCGGATCTATAATTCATGGAAAAAAAATTCTTGTTGCAATAACAAACTACTCTCTAGTCAAAAGGGAATCTTTGCTTGAGGCGAGAAGCAATTTTTATGAAAAAAGAAAACCAGCTAAACCCATAGTAATCCTGATTTGCTTCAGAAAACAACCCATTATATTGTTTAACATTTCATTACTTCATCATCAGCTTCCCTTTTCCCTTATATCCTGTTATAGTTTGACCTCTCCCCCTTTCACTATAGCAAAGATACAAGAATTACATCTTCCAACAAGATGAGAACAAAGCTCAGTTACATTTGTCGTTAGCTATTACAACGTTGATATGTAGACTATAGCGGTCGACAGGAATTGGAGAAATGGAACCTCTATTTCTCAAACCTAATCTTCTTAAAATTACTAATGTTGTAAATGTTAATGTAAAAAGATATCATCCATCACTACATTTTTTCCTCCAAGCATACTGAAAATTCAAATGCTCACATTTACAAATAACATGGGGGATTGTTTTTTTAAATGAAATAAGGTGTAAAAAATAAATATAGTTCCCAAATTAAGGCTGGCAAATTTTGATACGGACATTTAACACGACATGATATAAAGTTTGAGCATAACAGGTTTTGTGTCATAAAAAATCTACATGTTTAGACACGATTAAATTCATGTCGAAACAGGTTAAAACACCCGCTTAACTTGTTTATGACACATTTAAACTTGTTATGATCTGATTTTTATTCATGTTAACATGTTCCTTGACATAACAGGTCAACATGTTCAGATACTTTAACCAGGTTATATCAACCACATGTAGTATCTTGTGTGCGTGTGTGTGTGTGTGTGTGTGTGTGTGTTTTACTCACGAGGTTTCAAAGTTCAAGACATAGCGCTCCAAGTTTAAGATGACCTGGATAATCGCTGCATATCTATAAACCAAACAGTACACCAAAGAAATCAACTTTAACCATAAGAAGGCGATAACCTGAAAAAAGCAAAATAATTATATATGTGACAAAATTAAAAAGCATGAAGCTCTTACCAGCATATGTGGGATACATCACACATCTATAAATTTCTCAAATTGTTAACTCCCAACAAACCTCAACCAGCTTATGCCGAACTGGCTCAGATCCATCACCTGAGACAAAATTCAAGCTCACCATTCTTTTCTAATAAATCGGGCTCCTTGTCAGTGCGGGGGATTGAACCTGAGTCATTCTCAAATCCGGCCCCCATCTCCAAAGGCTACACATGAAGGAAATAGCAGCAATAAAGTTGAAGTCATACATAAATTAAACATGATATATGGAATAACCAGTTGTGATAGAGATTAATTATTTTCACTGCTATCTCAGACATGTTTGGTAGAGCCCAGGACTAGTAATAATAGCACACAAAAATCATGTAACACAATATCACAGGCAGAACTATTCTCGGACTGTACCAAACAAGCCAGAGACCACCGTCATTAATGAGTAATATATACAAGTAATTTGAGCTGCATACATTCCAGGAAAGAAAAGAAGTTATATAGACCAAGATCTGGATGGCATGAGAGATATGTAAACCACATATATTGGAATACATGCAAATGGTTCGACCGCACTCATATGGCATCAGAGAAAATACGAACAAAATGGTGCGAAAAATGTGAACCACATACAAAGTGTTTTTGCATGGCCCAGAAGACATAGACAATTTCAAGTTGAAAGTTCTTGGTCCCAGAAAATTTCTTCTATAGGTGTTGACCAATCAGGTAGATGCAAATGTGATGGTAAATTAATGATGTATGCATGTGTACTAATTTGGATAAACACCAAAGTAATTTAAGGAGCAATACAAATATTTATAGTGAAATGAAAATATCCAAAATGAACATGTGAAAGAGTTTTCTCATCTTCCGGTAGCCTACAAACAAAGGTCTCTATGTGTGCCTAACAATTATCTAAGCGCAGGTTGCATTAGCATCCAACCCTAGCAGCCACTTGATAACTACTATCACCACAACTGCCAAACATCATGATACGAATCCAAGGAGAGAAGTGGGCCCAAATGGGTCGGGGCAGACCCATATGTTGATGGATGGAGGGAATTCGGATGGGGGAAAACTAATGGAGGGAAAATTACAAATTGTGGAGGTGTGGGGAAGTGACCCACGATTCCAGGAGGTGGAGAAGACCAATTCTTAACTGTTTAGTGTAGTTTAAGTATTAGATTTCGGGGAATGTTTTAGGTGTCTATGTTTTTGTTCTAGTATTAGAGTTTCTTTGTAATCGGAGAGCTGCCCTTCTCAAAGTGGGCTGTAACTTTGCTTCTAAAATCTAAATCTATAGCCGACTTCTGGGTTCTATCATTTGGTTCCATTGCCGGGAAACCATCAACATGGCCCCATCAACCCGCAGCAACCCGGAAGGATCTTCTTCAACCCCTGATGCGATTGCAGCCCAACTAGCGGTTATAGCTTCTAGATTGGAGTCCATGGAATCGCTGCAAGCTGATGTTGCAGCCCTCAAAACCCGAGCGTTGTCCAGAGACAAAAGGAGTGCCGGTTCTGGCAGATTTGAGGATGGAGACTTCCTGGAACAACAGTCGCTCTTGCCGCCCCCACAACAAAATGGTCTTCCCTGTTTTCAGCGATGGTGATCCACAAGGGTGGATACTTAAAGCAGAGAAGTATTTTCGCTATTATAACATACCGGATGAGGAGAAAAAGTGGACGTGGCTTCAATGCATTTGGAGGGGAATGTGCTGGATCTATACTCCTAGCTGTCCACCGGTTAGGAGATTTGCTATTGGGAGGAGTTAGTTCGGGCCTTACAGAAGAACTTTGGACCTGCTGAGTTTCAAAATCCAGACGAGCACTTATGTAGCATCCGACAAACGGGAACCGTGCAGGAGTACCGCCAAGAATTCGCAAAACGCTCGTCTCGAGTCACAAATTGGCCTGAACACTGCCTATTAGGGGTATTTCTAAACGGCCTCAAAAACGAATTGAAAGCCGATGTGTGGACTCACAAGCCTAGAACCGTGTATGAAGCAATGAGCATTATCCATGAATTTGAATCGAAGCTTTGCATGACTCGAACCGGGACAAGCCTGACTTCTTCTGTTAATTCCAAACCTGTTTCAGCAGAAACTGAGGCTGCTCCTGCCTTGCAAAACGAGGCTGTACCGACCAGCAAACCTCCTATTCGCATTTCAGATTCAGAAAAGCAGAACCGACTGATGCGGGGTGAATGTTTTCGGTGCGGTGACAAGTATGGACCGGGGCACAAGTACAAGACAGGATCCTTCAAATTGATTGAGCTCACTAATGATATGGAAGCAAAAAACAAAGAGCCTGCTCCCGAAGACTTGGCAGAAATCAGCCTACATGCTTTTTTCGGTCAGTCCACTACAACCACCATGAAGTTAAAAGGGACTCTCGGCTTGGCAGAGGTTCTAGTCTTAATTGACAGCGGATCAACACACAACTTCATCTCGGATAAGTTGGTGAACGTCTTAAAGATCACTTCACAGTTTATTAATCCATTCGGTGTTCAGATTGGGAACGGCGATGTTATTCAATGCAATCGTGTTTGTAGAAATGTTAAACTTCAGCTAGGTGACCTCCAAGTGATTCAAGACTTATATCCTTTTGTTTTGGGAGGGGCTGATGTGGTTCTAGGGATCAAGTGGCTGGCAACACTCAATAACGTCCAAGCAAACTGGCAGCACATGTCCCTTGCATTCACCATTGATGGCAGGAAGTACAAGTTGCAGGGCTTACCATTAGATGATCAACAAGCAGCTACCTTTCGACACCTGAACCCTTCGAGTTGCACACTACTGGACCAGAGGCTCCGTTTTCGGTCACCCGGCTTGAGGGCAAGTCGATTCTTCGGGCAGGTTGCATTGATACGTATCCAAGGAGAGAAGTGGGCCCAAATGGGTCGGGGCAGACCCATATGTTGATGGATGGAGGGAATTCGGATGGGGGGAAAACTAATGGAGGGAAAATTACAAATTGTGGAGGTGTGGGGAAGTGACCCACGATTCCAGGAGGTGGAGAAGACCAATTCTTAACTGTTTAGTGTAGTTTAAGTATTAGATTTCAAGGAATGTTTTAGGTGTCTATGTTTTTGTTCTGGTATTAGAGTTTCTTTGTAATCGGAGACCTGCCCTTCTCGAAGTGGGCTGTAACTTTGCTTCTAAACCTATAGCCGACTTCTGGGTTCTATCACACAACTATCATAATCCAAACGATGATCAAATAGATTGGCATGGCTACTATATATCAGAATAATTAAAGTACTGCAATAACATCCGGCAACAAATTAAGGCGAATTAATGATCACCCAACCCATCAAGCCTGGAAATCATTAGTAAAGATAAACATGTTGTAATTAAGCTAAGCAAACTGTAGGCAAGAAGGTGATTGTGATGACCATGTATATAGGAACTGTAGTTGATTGATTGAGCAGAAATGTTACTTTAGCTTCATTATATTAGTGGAAAATGAATATGCAATCATTTTAGCCACATCATAGAATATTAAATTTTCTAATTCCTACAACGCAACGAGAAAGAAGACGATTGACCTAATGAAATATTAGAACTAACAAACAAACTTACGTAGTAAAATCCCACAAGTATTGGCAGGGTTGGGGGAGGATGAGATGAGGGCAAACCTTTCTTCTTCCCAAAGGATAGAGAGGCTGCTCCTAGTGCCCCCCAACCCTCAGTCTAAACACAATTTTGATATGTGTAAATTGATGTATTAGAACTGCAATTATCGAACTTTAGGGCACAAAAGCAGTGAATAGAAAGTTTATGTAATAAAGACAATGCCCTAACTCCTAACAATGTACAAACTGTAAGAATTATAAATTCTAATCAAGTACTATTCAATATAATTAATCACATGAATTGTATCTTAAAAAATTGATTTAAGATTCATTCTTTTGCTAATAGCAGGTTTTATGCAATAGAATTCAACACACAGCTTGAAAACAAACTAGATATCATGCTTTTGAACAACATATATTACCATTACTATTCAAAACCAACGAAAGGCATAGCATATGGCTTCTATTCTAATTTGCCTCTCACCTACAGAACTTTACGAGCTTATAGCATAAGTTGCAGAACAGAACTTCAAGAAGGAAACCAATACAAATCTCAGTCTCTATAGCATAACACACCGCATTCAACATTGCAGATATATTTAGAATTCGGTGTCAAGTCAATCTCGATGCACTTATTTGTCCTATAAAACGTCAAAAAAATTGAAGAACAACTTAAGAAAACACATTTGCCACATAATCAGCTAGCATCAAATAAGTGAATCCATAATCACATTTTCATCGGCAATGTAAAGCATAATACTTCAGAAATGAACGTAATCCACTATACACATAAGTAGTAATCAAAAAACAGAAAAATTACAGAGATCTGCACTCTATCATACAATTAGAGTTCACACTCGTCATCAAACACAACAAATCTCATCAATTCGAAACAAACCTGAAACTGCAGATGAGCAGATCCATACCTACACAAATCAATTTAACACGCATCACTCTATACCTGAATCTTCCGAATTCAAATCAAACATCCTCCGGCAGCTCGTAGAAATCATTCACCGCGGTTTCTGATTCAGTTGATACAAGGCGGGAACCGTATCCTCCAAAACAACAATGATCCATTCATCCTCAACCCTAATTCACCTCCAACGGTGCAAAATTATAAAAACTGCCATCACCGGCACGCCGTTCCCGACCTGTACCAAGCGAATCGGAAAACCACCGTGACAGAGCCAAACCACCGCCACATCTCCGCCGTAGGCACACTTACCGATGCACAATCTACACATCTATATACTCATAGATTTGCATGTCATGTTAATTCAGGATGATGAACTGATGATCTGATAACCCTATCTTTGACAGCTTTAGAGAGAGATTCGTTCGTGAAGAAAGGGGAACTCGGTGATTTATGAAGGTGACGGACGAATGAGGGGGTGCCACGTAAGAATGGGTGAACAGTGGGTGATGTAATGGGGCTGGGTTTGTGGTGAAATTACGGGAGTGCCACTAGGGGTAGTTAAGAAGAATCAGTGTCAGTGTGTCACGTGAGGAGGTGAAAGAATAGGCTGTTTGTGGGGGAAATAGCGCGTGAGCATAAGTATTGATTACGTGCACATGGAGGTTGTTAGGAATATTTTTATTCTATAATTACACAAATATGTAAAACATTTTTTTTAACAGCTAATCTACTCTACTCTTATATTACACCAAATTACATAATTGCTTAGGTTTGAATTCAATACTTTCTTTTTAAAAGTCAAAGCCTCTACCAAATAGGTTAACCCCACATTGATAATATGTAAAACATTACTAAGAGTATTCAGAGTCCGTTTTCTAAATTTATGTAAGTGTATTTTTAATATTATATGATATGGTTATAAGTGAAAATATAAAGAAATATAAGAAATTTACTATTCAATCTGTATTTTTAAAAAACACTGTTCAAAACCTTATAATGTTTTTAATATATTTTTAAGCGGTTGTGAGTAGAGGAGACAAAAAAAAGTAATGATAAAGATATAAAAAGTATTATTTAATTAAAAATAAGAGAGAAAAAATAATGATTTTTAGTGTAATTATATGGATAAGGATGAGGAATGGATTGTGAATGCTCTAAAAAGACAAATACATTCGTTAGGCAAAAACGTGTTAGAGCATTCACAACCCGTTGCTCATCCTCATTCATATAATTACACTAAAAATTATTTTTTTTTCTCTCTTGTTTTCAATTAAATAATACTTTTTATATCTTTATCATTAATTTTTCTATCTTCTCTACTCACAACCACTTAAAAATATATTAAAAACATTATAAGGTTTTGAACAATGTTTTTCAAAAAATTAAATAGTAAATTTTTTAAAATCATACCATATAATATAAAGAATACACTCATATTAATTTAGGAAACGGGTTATAAATGCTATTATTAGTTAGGAAAATCACGTCATATTCAAATGTTAGGTGATGTTAAGTGTTAAGTAGTGTATTTTTAAGCAAAATATTGTGATTTAGCTCTGTAAGGTACATAATTTGATAATATACTAAAAAATTGTAAATGTTGCTCTTAAAGAAAAGATTGTATTTCACTTGGATTTGTCATCGGAGTCCGTGTTATATTATTTTACTAACAAAATGGTATTTGATCTGACTGTAACTCTTGTATTAAATGATGTTTCTTTCTTTAAAGTTAGGAATTCAAGTACTGTGATAGATTTTAAAGTAAAATCAAAATAAATTATATTGATGTGTGAGCTATTAATTTTAAAATTTTATTGGATTTGTCTTTGTTGTTAGTTACTTTGGAATTATACATGGCTCTTCCATGTTCTACTATTTATAAGTACTCATGTGATACTTGCTCTTATTTTCATAATCTATGATATTACCTGGACATTCATGATGATTAACAACAAATTCATTCTCCATTGGTGATACAACTTGTCCTTCAATAGGATTAAGTTTTTTTTATTCTCTGATTATTTAGTTTGTAATCAACGCAATTTTTTTGTATTTGGAATGATCAAACGTTTCTCGCAAACACAGAGATTAGAATTGCTCAAAAAGAGCAGTTTTTACTAGAGTTACATTATTTGGTTCTATTATTTTTTTCCATTGCCTCTTTTGTTTGGAACCAGAGCTTATTAACATAAAATTTAAGAACCGGGATTGAAACCTATAAATATTAGCTGGTTTTGTGGTGGTTCAGTTAAATCGGTTATTCCGATTAAAATAATCAGGTTTTGCACACCCCTAAAAGAAGGGTTATTTTCATGCGTAAAAAGAAAAATAACAAAAGAAATTTGTTATTTTAACTTTTTATTTATGTTATTTTAGTATAGATGTATCATTCTCAAATCAATTGTTCGAGAGAAAAATACCATTATAGACACTACATGTATAAATAATTATATAACAAACATTTCAATGTTCAATGTACTGTAAAAACAAAGGATTATGTGGACTGGGTAACTTGGGCGAAAGACCAATCAGTATCCGTTAAATAGCAGACTCTAATTGTCTTTTTCTAGTTACACAACAACTTTATATGTTAAGTATATATTTATAAAACATTATTAAACTATATTGATTTGGTTGTACCGGTTAAGGTGTCCTCTACTTACACAAGTGGTTGGGTTTTATCCGATTCACTCCTTCCCATCAAACATTGATGCTTTGCCGTCTTTCTAATTTTCATTTCTGTTTTTTGTATTTTTCCTTTAATTATTTTTGTATTTTTTTCTTTATTTCTCTAGATATTAAAATTTATATATTTTACAAACTTTTTAAGAAAATTCCATTCTTTCTTTCTTTTTTCCTTTTGCAAAATTTGTTTGAGGTTTCTTTAATTTATTAAAGTGTGTTGTATTAATGTTTCAAAATACACAAATGTGATTTACGACTAGGGGCGGAAACATGCCTTGATGAATGGGGTCAAGTGACCCCAATGAGTTTTCGTTTTCATGTGGTGTTCATATAACAAAATTTTAAGTGAACTCCGTAGATTTATATACATGACCCCATGAAAATTACACCAACTTTCCAATTGGTTGAGTGGTAAATCTTAACAACAATTACTTGACATTAGTTAGCAACTTGAGTTCGAATCTAATATCCGCTATTTATTTTTTCCAGTTATTTTCTCTCTTTCTTTTCCCTAAATCTCTTTTATCTCCTGCTCATCTTTCTTTTTTATTTTTTGCAAGTTGTAATTTATCTTAGGCTTTTTTAATTTATATTTTTTTCATAGTCTTTTACGTAATTAATTCACTTTTGATTTAATAGTTATCCATCATGTGTTTCTTTTGTATCTTTTGTATTTCAAAGTTAGTATTTAACTATTGCGTAATTAAATTAATTAAGATAATTATGTGAATTTGTTATTTTGGGGCTGAATTGAATAAAATTGGATTTATATAAATTATGTTTGTGGTTTTTGTAAAACATTTTATAGTTTTAATGTTTTCTAGATTATATCATGTAGACGTCTACTGAAGTAACTATTTTGAAATATAAATATTTGAAGTTATAAATTATTTAAGATTACTATATTAACTAGATTTATAGATATCACATTGATTCAAAACTCAAAATTATCGGTAAAGTCACATTCAAAATCATTTAACACATTAAAACCACCTTCATACAACATGTGACCCGACCCAACCCATACCAAAAAATCTATAGTCGAGTGCCACGTCCGAGCACCGAATGTTAGTGACCCCATTATAAAAAGTTTCTGGTTCCGCCACTGTTTACGACTATCAGCACACAAACGTTACAAGTCGTAACACCATGTTATACCCACGTCATAACTTATACAATCACGATTTACAACTATAAGTATGAAAAGAATTGATATTCCTACCCAAGTCCTTGCCACGAAACATGGGGATACCCTCTAATTTAAAACAAATATGAGAAAAAAAACTATATGTTTCTAAATAGATTACAATTCTAACAAAATACGAACACTTAAATAATTATATATATTACTTTTACATTATTAACTAGCTTTAGTAAACCCGTGTATTACACGGGCTGAGCAAATAAAATATTAAATAGAATAAAAATTATTAATTATAAAACGACATACTAAGAAATGATATTATTGGAATTACGTATGAGTAATAACTATAAGTAATAAAACAATAATATGAACTTTTTAACTTTTTTTAGTTTTTTCAAAGATAAATTAAACATTTTGTTTCAAAATTACGTTTAAAAAAAAATTCATTTTTAAAAATGTCGTTACTATAACTTCCTATTATATTATTTTTGTTTAATAAAAAAATTTACTTTAAAAAAAATATTTTAAAATATTACGTAAAAATAGTTTGATTTTTTAGAAAAAAAATTCTTTTTATAAAAAACTATTTTTATAGAAATAACACTAATAAAAAGATATATTTTTTAATTTATTAAAAAACTAATTATAATATAAAATATAAAAATAAATAATATTTAATTAATGTAATTATTTAATAGAAGAAAGAAGCGAATAAAAATTGATTAGAGTAAATGTGATATTAACACGTGACAATCTCATTTATCTTTTTATTATAGTAGAAAGATTATTTCATCCGATATAATTACATAACTTGTCACCAACAAGCCTCTACCCAAATCAAACTAAACATTCCCATCATCCAAAAACATCTAACCTTATTCCCTCATATAACCCCTAATTTCTCAAATCAACAAGATATCAAGAAACTATATATATATATATATATGTAGAATACGTAAAATACCCTCAATGTGACCTTGCGCTACAGTGCGGATACACAACGGTATGATTGATCGGCAACCACATATAACAATGGATATGCAACCAAAACTTCAACGACCCCAACGGTCCAACCCTCCATCGAGTCCTCGAAGTCCCCTTCACGAAGAACGGCATCACGTTCTTCTGCAACGCCCGTTCCGTCAGATCCTGCTCCGCGGGATCCAACGGAATGGGCGAGGATTCAACAACGTAGTTCAACTCCATAGACGTGTTCTTCCGCACGTCAAACGAATCCGCCACGAGCTGAGCGATGCTAAGCCCATGGTACCCGAGGATGAGCCTCGTGTTGTAGTAGCTAACGTGTGCTTTCATGTTGTGGTTTTCTGCTTTCACGTTGATGGTTAACCGGACCGCGAGGACTCCCGCTTGGTTGTAGTCGGCCTCGTCGAGGCGCGCGGCGTGGACGTAGAGGAGGGGGACTTTGGGGCGGATCGCGAGGTAGCCGATGAAGACTACGATGCCCGCGATGATGATGATGGTGGCGATGATGGCGCAGATGAAGGCGAAGAGCCAGATGAGGGGGTTGGTCCGGCGGTTGTAGCCGAGGGTTCGTGGTTTGGGCATTGGGAGGTGGTGTGTGGTGCATAAATTAATGGAGATTGGGGATTTGGGGATGAATTGTTTATGAATTATGATGAAGGTAGTTAGGGTTTTGAGAGTGAAGGAAGGTATATGTAGATGCTGTTTAGGAGGGAAAGTGAATGTAGTTTACTTGGATGTACGTAAAGGTACTATGTGTGATGGTTATGACAATTTTGTAAGATTATCCGTAACGTTAAATGACGCCCTTTTAACAAACAGTTTTAATTATCGTGTCAAATCAGCTTTCCATTAACTTTCATTCATCATTTCCACAATCAACCATTAACACCATCTTTCCTACAAACAACCGTTAAAAACCCAGCAACACACATTTTAGTCACGTGGGCCTCACAAAATCCATCCATGGGCGCCCGTGGTGAAGGGTGGGACTATGGACTAGCGTTGCGGAAGGTCTAAGAATAATTTTGTAACTTATTGGTGATCTAACTGGTTGTCTTGTTGGTTTACTGGTTAGATAGGTAAGAGGGTGTTAGAACGGGGTGATATGATATTTAATATAAAAGTTTAAAATGTATATATAACTAATTAGGAAGAAAATACTTTTAAGTGTGGATATTTGAAGTTGATACAATATAGAGTCTACAAGTGTGAAGAATTAAAAGAAAAAGAAATAATATAATAATAATTTTGAAATACGGTACAACTATAGGTCAAAGTCCTACACATAAATAGTTAGTTCATATGAATGTGATTCTAAGAATACTTGATATTGTAATACTTAATGCTACGTAGTTGATTCTTGGTCTAGACAATTGGTATAATCCGATTCTAAGAACTATGCTTTCATTGACTGGGAAGTTAAAGTGGTGTCTAAGATTATGTTCTCTTTTTTGATTGTTTCTTATATTTTTTAGATATCATTTTAATAATGAGTTCTTAACATATTGTTTAATTTAATAAAGAGTTAGATTAACAATTTCATACACCTTAAAGTCTAACTAAAGAGCTTAATATAGAATTAAATACAAATGATGGTTAAACACTTAATTTAAAGTTTAACTAATTAAGCCATTTAAACTACTCCAAACTAGAGTTTACCATACTATATGTCCACGTGTGAAGCACGGGGCAAAATTAGCATATTATTGTATAAGGGTATTGATGCTTTATTGATCTTAGTATTTTTCTAGGGTATGTGTAAATAACTAAATACTAAAAGCTAAATAATCATTTTTCAATTGTAGTTTGCTTACTAGGATCCTAAAGCATCTAAAAAAAGCCATAAAGCGACATTGTGGTATTCAACTTTCTTGAATAACACTACATTTGCAAACTCATGCTTTCCACGTGTAAACTTTCTTGATTATCTCTATCTTTACTGCTATATAAAGCGTAAATGGAGGATAGTTTAGTAATTTAGCATCAAAATTAAGACGGCATGTGAAGAGGCTCATGTTCAAATCCTTGCTCACCATTAACTTTCTTCCAGATCTACCCTAGCTCCTCCCATCGACGGTTGAATAGGAGATCTGTTCAAGTGAAAACCGAAATACGCTTGAAATCTTCTAATAATCCAACACAAGACACCTTGAAGATGAATCGAACCGTGTAGAAGTAACAGAAGATGATGAAGGGGCTAATTAATTATGACATTGTTTTGTGATCACAAGTATTTGAAGTGAGCGTCTTAACCCTATGGTAATGGAATTCAAAGCGATCGATTATAGATGAGTAGGAATATAAGCATGCCCTTTCACAGCAACGATGCAATTTCTTCCCTCCTAATTTAATTTTATTATTGTTTTTTGTCTTATTTTGATCCACAATTTCAAACTTGATGCAAGGGAGCTCACTCTTTGTGTAATTCGTCTTCAATTCATTACATACATGTGATTTTTGGAAAATTTACGTAAAGTGTGTAGATATGGTATAGACTTATTTGAGTTTATTTGTGGTGAGATTAGACTTTAAGTTAATATTTTGGGAAAATTCTGGTTTTATTAATCAGAAATGTAAGTACTCAAGCTGTTTTCCTATGATGAATTGGTGTTCATCATTTCCTCTTTGATGTGCTGATGCAATAAGTTGAGATAAGTTATGTGTTGTTTATGTTGCTATGCCCCTAACTTTGATTTTTCTTAGTGGTAAAATGGTATCTTATGTTTTAATTATTTTTTAGATTAATAATACTTCATAGTTCTTTTTGTTATTATTTAGTTTATATCCTAAGTAATGCACCATATTGCTTTGTGATTACGGGAATTTGCAAATTTTGCTTAATACCAAATTTGCAATTCTGATTACAGGAAGAATTGGTAGGCTGGCATAATGGTAAACATTATGCCAGTGATGGCATAATGGTAGGCTGGCATAATGGTAAACACTATGAATTCAATTTCGGCGTTTGTACGTTATATATTGATTTTGATTTTGGTAACCATGATTTGTACTTCAGTGTTCAGTTTAGCGATGGGTGCGGGTGCATATGAGGTCTATTACAAGAGTAAAGTCTTGTTTATATTTTAGCACTTAAGTTTAGTAATTAAATTATTATATCATATATGATTTGTTGTTTTGTAGATAGGTAAAATTTGTACAGCGAATGCCTCAAAAGCCACAGAAGATTGTGAGTTATTTAAGGATAGTTGCTCAAAGTGTGTATATTTTCTTAAAGAATCGTTATCTATGATTGAGAATTCTTTGCCATATAGTATGTTATCTTTGTTTTGCAATTGAATATGCACGATATTTGTGGAACGATTAATTATTGATATATTGTAATTAAAATTTGTGTTGCCACCTTTGCTGGTCATGAAAACATTTTTGATGCTTGTTATGATTTTAAAAAGATGATAGCAGCCGGCTATACCTCACCAAAACTTCGTCAAACTCTTCTTAGTTTTTTGGTCATTTGGGTAATTCCTCAATTCATAATGTTTTCTTGATTATAAACTTTATGATGTTTGGGCAAAGGATTTGGCTTAAGTGAAGCAGATTCATCAAATTTCGTTGACAATAAGGTAGTGTTCATTGATTTTGTTAACCCAATAACCTATTTTACATGTAAGGAGATGGATTTCTATGTAAGATAGATTTAGTGGTAATGTAGATGCATGAGTTTTTATTTATTTATTTTAATTTTAACTTTATGTCCAACGTGTAGGTCTATTAAGATTAAAAAACACTAAACATGTGATAATGGGATTGATAAGATGTGTGTTGAAAAGTGATTATGTGTAATGAATTATACGATTCAAACAATTTGTTGTCATAAAACCAGATATTGGTGATAGTCAACGGATGTGCTTCCATTATTGGAGTTTGTACTAATGAGGTTTCACAAGACTCCAAGAGGACATTTTGTAAATGCGAGTAAAATCCTCTCATATTAGGTTAGGAAGGTTAAATAAGTAAGTTTAGTTATTTTTTCTTTTGATAATTACTTAATTGAGATTTAACCCTTCAAATAATCATTTTTGGGGTTCTACTTACAGGTGAGCTATAAAAGTATCTTGCATCATTTTTCTAGAGTATTATAACCGTTGAAATTCTTCATATGATATTGAAGAGAACTTCAACTTGTCTCATTTTGAAGTTTCATATATGGCGGGTGATCCAACATGGGTTGATGCAATGTCAGCAAAACTACAAAAGGAGACGCTTGAATCTTTTCGTTCTGTAAAGGTATATTTATCTTGTTTTGTGAATTTGGGCTGAGGTTGCATGTTAGGCGAATCGTGTAACAGCTCATAATGAGTGGTGTTTTGTATAAATCGTAAATGGTCAGGTCAGGATGAATTTTAACTGACTTAATATGACCTTCAGTCAGGTAGTTAGGTGGATCTACTGATGCGTGAAAATAACATCCCTTAGGTCCAAGTACGCATAACAAGTTAATCAAGTAATTACCGGGACTCACTGATGCATAATCACCACACATAAATTTCATATGCACCTCACACATTGAACATGTTAAATAGAAAAACAACTGAAGATTGTGTATTGAGTGACCTAATTGTGTTTGGCTCATAACAGTAGCAAATTCTTTACAATCAAACAAATTTTAACAGAATTGTTTAGAGATCATTGTATCAACTCGTCGATCACCAAAAACTTTATAAGTCGACAAATGTCTACCTAACCAATGGCTATGTGTATGCCAATTACTGCAATACCATCACTTTAGTCATCCTTAAAAGGCATCTAAACATGCCTAGATGTCCACATACACATACATAGTAGTACAAAACTATAATAAAGCTCAAATATATGAGCACGAGGTTTGTTGGAACATAAAATCCACTTGAAACCATATGCATTAAACCCCCACAAATTGGCAAATAAGAACTTTATTGAGATCCTCAAAATAGATCACACAAACATTGTAGTTCAGAAATAAAGCATCTGCCCTACTTTTAAAGTCAAAACTACATAGGCAAGACATCCAGACCAAGAACAACAGATCTGAAGCTGTACAACACACGAAAAAACAATGCAAGGTAATCATTTTAATTCATATTATAAGTCATGACATTTTCATATAACTAATAACTTACATATCTTTAACATTTAAAACTTCTGATAGTCCTCATAGGTTGTTATGGTTCATTAAATACTATCATTATAGAGTCAAAGAAACAATTATATTTCTTATTAAAATTCTAGACGATTACATTTGTTCTGTACACAATAATCATAACAACAAACTAAGTTTTTAGTAAAATGAGTTTAATTTTAGTTGGAAATTTTAAAATTAGCTTTTATGTGATAAACAAATACCTATCTTTGCAGTTTATATGCCATTTTTGTTGATTAGTTTCTACTAAAATAGTTAACGAATCGAATGGCATGCTTAATACAGAATCATAGAACTGATCATTATATTTTATGTTTCACAGGAAAAAAAAACCATTTATGTGCCAAGTGGCCATCACTAGTTTCACAACCAAATGCACATGGTAGTGCAAATCAAGCCTAGAATGTCATCACAAAATATACATGAAAAAAGAGAAATGTTCCAACAGTGCATACAAGTATACAATGACATGTCTGAACCAAAACTGATGCAAGTGCAACGCAAACTCAAAGTTGTTTCTATCAAAAAGCGAAAATTTTCTTCTACTTCTTCTAAAGTTGCTTATGTCAATAGTTAGTATTCCTTCATAGCAACATGTTTTTGTATGGCGGAATTCCCTGTGCAACACGCACGAGGAAAAATGAGCACCCTACAAACTTGGTTGTTGCTTTCTCACTCACGTCATCATCATGAATAACCCCAAAATATCATACACACACTATAAACCCCAACAACTACAAGGCGACAACACAGGCGCACCCGCCGCAACGCGCTGGTATTCCCACTAGTGTACAACAAAAATGAAAACCCAATATTCGCAATAATTAATCGTTTTCGCCTTCTCCCCTCCATTGCTCTTCTTTCACACAAGTTTGACTTGTTTCTCCTCTCTCTCTCTCTCTCTCTCTCTCTCTCTCTCTCTCTCTCTCTTTATGTCATTGCTCATGACACGTTTGTCCACACAGACTTCTACCACTCCATCTCTCCTTTGTGACAACCTCTCTCCTCCGCTTCAAACGAATGCCTTCACGACCTTGCGTTGGAAAAGCTCTAATGAACAAAGATGATATGACAGTAAAATGAAATTTGTTACAAAGTCAAACGGTGGTCATATTTTAAGTTTACATCAGCACATGATAAATAACCATCCGTAAAAGCAATAAAAATAAATTGGTTTATTTGATAACAATCATATAGAAAAAGCAACGATCAAGATTGACTATACAAAAGCAAGATTGCAGCGACAGGTTTTAGCCAGTTGAATTCATTATTCTCTAGTGGTATGGGTAGAGTTCATTTGAAAACTAAAAGAAATTGTAAAAACTTTAAACTAAATCTAAATCATTGATTTGATTAATATCCAAAAATCCATGGTTCAAAATAATTATGAAAGGGTCCAACACAAATACAAATATTTACTTTTTTATTCAAAAAAACTAGAACCATAAATATTAATTAAATCAAAGGCTTAGATTTAGTTTAAGAGTTTTTTTTTAATTTCTTTTGGTTTGTATTTGAACGCTTCCTCTAATGGTATAGTCTAATTGTGCTCATCAGTTTAAAATAATGATTGATTTCTTTTTTTAACAAGGCCGATTAACGTTAATTGAATCAACGAAATGAGTGGGCTTGGGGTGAAGGTTATCGGGTTAACATGCTTACTGTTTAAAATGCGGTGGGTTTAGTTTAATGGGTTTATATGGATTAATGGATAATGGTCCAATTAATTATAGTTTTTAATACGTTTTAGTTTGTTATTTTTTTAATAAATTACTGGTATATAATTTTAAACTTTTCAATTAAAATTTTTGAGTGTCGTTGATTATAAAAGTCTCGATGGGTCGGCATCAAAATTTCTTGGGGTGTCTATCATTGCGTACATATCAAAAAAAATCCATAGATATTAGATACCTCTAATCCGCAATGATGGGTTCGCCCATGCTCGATGCCTTCAGATGAGGCGTAATATATGTGTATACTGTGAATTAGAGATTGGGACTAATAATACAATCTAAGGAGTACCATCCAAGAAGAGAAAAGAAAAAAACTTAGGGAGTTAAACGAGCCAAGTGCTCATAGGGTGCCAAAACCAGGAGCTCAAACCAATCCAGACTTAAAAGAGTTAGAGCCTAAATTAACATTAAATATTGAGTTTACTCACGAACATATTATTTATACGAATATAATAATTATATTTAATAAAATAGATATCTAATTAATTAATAATATTAATGTATATAATTACAATATAAAAACTTAATAACAAACAAAATTATGGATATATGCAAGAATAATTATATACGGATATAATTAAAATAATTAGTTAATAAAAAAGGGACTAGCCTAAAAAAACATGTGTAAAACCCTAATAATGGCATGTTTCGAGTCTTGCTTAAAAAGGCCATCGCCTTAAACGCCTTGCACCTAGATGACAGACCCACACTTTGCACCATAAGTGTCATATGCGTTCAACTTCTTAACATATCGGCCAAGCCTAGTAAACCCGATTTGACCTTTTTGCAAAGCAAACTGGTCAAAATATTCATATTGGTCAGACAATAATCCTAGTTTTATCCTAAGTACCTAACCCTCATATCAACTAACCCAATTTAACTGTGTTTGGCAAATATAATACTGTTATGGGCCTTATGGCAATTCTTTTACCTTGTGCACATTCTAACAGAAACACTGACAAGAGTATATGTGATTTCTTGTATCAACATTTGGAAGATTACCTAGAAAATCACCCATTGTGTCAAAGGCACATACCATAAGCCTCACAGCATAGTTAAATTTAGCCCTTATGACTTACCCTCCAGCCAATGTAGATACCAATGCTGAAACAATACAAAGAGTTCTTACCTTAACAGTTAACACTCGACTCGTTCTCCACTACATAAAAAAGAATGATCAAGGAAGTTCGGAGAGACTAAAAGTGACGATGAGCCAAAACTGAAATCAGTGAAAAGGAGTTATTAAAAGAAGATGAATGCTTTAACAAAAAAACCAGAGGATGCAAAAACAAGTCTTTGGACAAAATATACTGCTTCATATATCAAGAAGCAAGCAGCTACCCGTTCATACGTTAAACCGTTAAATGTCTAAAATCACTAGTAACGACAGCGAAAGATATTATGAATATCTCCATTTCCTATCAAGATCATCATATAAATCACAAGCTTTTTTACCTTCCCGGAGACAAGTGATCTTCAACTTCTCCATTGTAGACACATATATCTTAATCTTTCCTTTTAGCATTTTTTCAGCATTTCTTCTCAACTCTGTCAGCCGGCCCATACTAGCAAGCCCGTTAAGTAAAGCATTTGCAGCATCATCAACGGGAGTAACACCATCCTTCTTCATATAGAACCAAATCTCATATGCCATCTCAGGATCATCATGATCAAAGAACAATGACATGGCAGCAGCACAATTTGCTGGAGTTGGAGGCTGTTCGTTCTTGATCATCTCGAAGAAAAACTTCCCTGCTTCTTTCACCTTCTTGTTCTTTATCAGGCATTGGAAAATTATGTTGTAGGTTACGGAATCAGCAAAAACACCATGGTAAGGCATTTTATCAAGGAGTTCAAAAGCATCACCAACTTCACCATTGTTGCATAGCAAACTGATCATGGCATTATACAAGCTCAAACTTGGGGTCAATCCACTCGTCATCATCGTATCCCATAGTAATAAAGCATTAGCAGAATCATTCTGCTCAACAAGAAAATCAAGAGCATTGGAGAAGAATTTCAAGCCTGGCAAACACTTCTTCCCCTTCATGACCTTAAGAAAGTTAAAAGCCTCTTCAATCTCTGAACCTCTAACTAGAGTGATCAAAAATGCATCATAAGCTGGCATGTATTGTGGGCTCCACCCAATACGAATTACCATCTCGCCAAACACTGTTTTAGCCTTAGCCACATTACCTTCCTTCTCCCACCCTTCAAACAAAATAGCATATGTATCTCCATCTGGTGGTATTTTAGTCTTGACCTTCTCAAAGAACTCATATGCTTTGCTACCTGAGACTCCTCACGACACATGGCACTCAAAAGAGAGTTAACTGCAACAACACCAGGTTCAAACCCAAATTTATGCATCACATCAAATGCCTTTACAGCTTCAGAAAACTTCCCAGCTTCACAATAACTCCCGAAAACCGAAACAAACGTGGTGAAAGACAAAACCCCCTCTTTCTTCATCGACCTAATAGCATCCCACATGTCATCAAACATCTTATTCTTCCCAAGTAAATCCACAATTAAATTCCACAACAAAGGTGACTGCTTTTGCCTCAAACCAACCCACTTGAAAAATATAACAGCAGTTGCAGGATAACCATATGATAACTTAAGCACTTCCTCTACAACCTCGGGCTCGAGGTTCATTCTCAAGGTGGATAATGCCGTTTCAACCTCCCCTGGGTAAACCCTAGCTAACATTTCACACACAGTTCTTGCTCTTGGTGATATATCATGGGCATCAAGATATGATGGAAACTTTTTTGGGGGTTTCTTAATTTGCTGTTGGATTTGGGAAGCTTGTTGTTGTTCTAATGGTTTTGATGATACAGGGCCAGCCTTATGTGGCTCCATGATCTTATATTCTTATACGTATACACACAATCGCATATGGATTTCAATTACTCTGAAAGTAAATCGAATAACTTAGACGCAATGAGTACCACGATCGAAGGATTTCGTGAAGCGATAAGCAAATTAATAAAAACCCTAATTGAAAAACGTGGTGATTGAAATCAGTAACGGGAGTGTAGGGTTGAACGATTGAACCTTTGAAATGCCTACAAGCACCGGCGTTGGGACAATTGGAAGCAAATTACACATCGGGAAACCATATTAAACTCGAATTTTGAGGAAATCATATGTGAAGCAGCAGAATGATGGTGTTGACCGACAAACAGGTTCTCTTGGTGATGACCATGAACCCGGGATACAGTGCAGGCTTCGTTTAGTTGTAAGTTGGAGTTCCTCTGAGCACACAAGAAAGAGTGACGCCCGGGCTTTCGGTTTCGTGAGCCTGGAACTAATGAAATTCGGGGGAAAACATGGAACCGGTCACTTTAAGATTCAAGGTTAGGGTACCATGTTTCGCTAAAAACTTAAGTTCTGTTATTAATTATATATTATTACCAGCGGTGAGTGTAATTACTGGTGAAAATGATCTTGACCATTAAAATATTCTGAAACAAAATCATAGCCGTTTAAATTAGGCATTTACGATGGTTACAGGACGGTTTTCAGCAGTTTCTAAGGGCAATTAGGTTATGAGCAGTTAATCGACGGTTCCTTCCTTCTTTTGCTTCCATGTTCGCTGGTAACCTCCATGGTTGCTATTATATATATGGAAACATCATAAGCCTTCTTTAGTTTTTTTAAATCGGCTGTTGAGTGAAACCAAGAAGATGTCGATGGAGCAAGCCCAGAGGTTCACGTTCTTCACCGAATACCCATCACTCTGACTTAGTTGTGTTCCCGTCTCTAGATGTCCAAATACGGCATTAAATCGGCATCCAAGGTATACTTTCGAATAGAGTTTGGTTGTTCATCCCACTTTACCTTATTATTCCAACAAAATTATAGTAATTATACACATTTCCACAATTTATTTGTTTAATCTCTTAATTAGGTTTCAACGGTTGGATTCTGTTGTGATGCGAGGTTCTAATTCACTTTTGAGTGAGATTCCACCACCAATGTGTAGTATCAAACGATTAAATTTTTGGTTAATTTTGTATCATTATTTGCCTATTAATGGAATTTGTTGTTATTGATGATGATTTACAGTCTATCGGTGATAAAGACGAGATATTCAAAGTTTTGTATTTCAGGATCAGCCATTCTGATCTTCACTCCTTCAAGAACGAATGGGGCATGACTGCTTATCCCGTGGTTCTTGGATATGTTTTAATAGATTTCTCTTGATTAGGATTTCCCTCAACTGATCTTGTAAATATCCATTTGCCATGTTTGTAAGTTTGCAACAATTTTCATTTTGAATTTCATCTTTGTCGTTGCTCGAGAAAAACTTCTAATTTTGACTAATTTTGTTAGTATGGACAATTTGATTGTATTCTTCAATCAACCCCCCTGAATCCTGATTATGCTTGGTTGATTAATCTCATCATTTCTTGCATCATTCTGTTTTAATATATTCTCTTCATGATTCAGTGGCACCGTTTATGTTTTGTGTGCAATTATCCCTTAATTTATAAACAAAAGTCTGCCATTTTTATGATGCTTAATCTTAGGTAAACTAACAAAAACTGTTACAATCATTTCAATCAATTGACTAATGTGGGCATGAGACTGTGGTTGTGGTGAAAAAGTAAACAGCAAAATGTAGAAGTCTAAAGTTAGGGTTGGCTGCTTTATCATGAAGATGATGTCAAACTGTGCTAACGATAAGGAATGCTGAGACATTTAGTAATCTAGGAATTGCTGATAGAGATATGTTGATGATTGTTCCTAATTATAATAATACCTGTTAAATTTATGATCATTATTCATTTACTAAGTATAAGTTTTTTATGGTCGTATTAGATATGTCAATTTTGACCATTTTGCTTACGAATCATTTGCTTTTTTTTATCATGTTTAGGTTATAAATTAAGGACTTCCTCTTATAAAGTTATTGTCCCAGCTTCATTTAGATTGATTACAAAGGACTTCCTCTTATAGAGGTATTGTCCCAGCTTCATTTTGATTGATTACAAAGTTCAAGCCTTTCATTAATTACATCTTTAGATCATCAAGATTTGGGATTACTCCACATGAACCTGATACAACAATTTTCTATAATGATTTTGATGTGGAGTACAATCATCCTGGAGTCTTGGGGGCAGACCAAGGTTCCACATCAATAGCAGAAACTTGTAGAGATAATCTTGCTTCCTTGTACCGTCCACCCTTTGCTTTGATGTGCCATAAGTTTTTTAGAAGGTAATTTATCATTGATCATAGTGATATTTTTCTCAACTGATGTTTCTTTTGAATAAGATCTAAAAGGAAATTTCTTATGAGTATTATATTTATTATCAATACAAATGCCATGCTTGAATTGTTACATTTTTAGACGAAAGAAGCTACTAAATGTCAGGACGGATGGCTTATAGTGAACATGCAATCCACCAAGGAGTTTAGCTCACATATGGCATTGCAGGGAGAAGACAACATGCATAGTATACTTCACTAGAAAACCTAAGAAATCAAAAATGCTATGTTGAGGTCAAGCATATGATTTTGTATCGTGAATTAATAATTTGGTTCATTTAATCTTAAACAAATAGTGTTTTGTTTAGAATGTAAAGAAAAATAGTGATGCCATTACAATATTAAAATAACCGGCCACATAACGGATATAAAACTAGTTATACAAGACCATAAACTAATTTTCAGGAAATTATATATAGGAGACAGCTATCACAGTGTTTCGGTCGCTGATTGATGGTTATAACTACCAATAGATGGACAGATACATCAATGAAAACTTATCGGTAGAGATTCAATCAACAGTAACTCAGTTATCATTGACGATCCAGTTTTCATTAATGATCGATTACCATTGATGATGAGTAATTGATGACCAATTAATACCAATGGAAATCAACTAATTAGTAGTGACTTACCATTGATGTTACCACTTAATCACGTACGACTAATTAGTTTCTATATTGTTTTCTACTAATTATACAAATCCGAAGAAACTTATATTCACATTTTAATAAGGTAACACAAGTATTTTCTACCATGGGTGTCACTTAGTGATTGGGCAGTGAAACCTCCACCAAGGGCTCTATTCTTGGATCTTTTGGTTCATTGGTCTGTGAAATTACAATAGTCTCAACAACGTACGATCTATAACTGATAACTCATAATTGGTAACGACACATAGTACAACTTTACTTTGATTTTAAGTAAACTGAATCATACAAGTATAAAATCATCCGGTTTCTTATGTTACCTTTCTGCTACTATTTCAAAAGAATAGGCATCTTTGAAGACAAATCATAATCAACAAATTCAATAAGATGAGAATGTATGGCAACATAATGGTAAGTGCATAAATTTTGTTTTTGACAACGATGTGTTTGAAACCACATTTGTATCAAAATCAAACGCCACTCAAGTTGTAGCTAATCGGTAAGCGACAAAGTCATTTTATAGTAGATTCATGTTTAAACTTTATAAAAAGTAGTTTATGATAAATTTTAGAAGTGGTAGAAGTGTGATGCTAAAAAAGTGTTTTTTTATCAAATTCCAATCATCACTTAACCCTTGACTCACGTGAGACACTCCTAAATATGTTTCATATAAACTGTGTCCATCCACACCTTAATCTTGTGGGTAACTAGTTTTGTTTTACCCGTCGCGTGTTGCAGCGACATCGTATACAACGCAGTAAAGTATAGACTGAAATCGACCCAACTTTTCTCCAAACTAAATTTACTTAGAAAAACGTAAAGTAACTCGAATTTATATCGCTAAATGAAAACGTATTATATTTGACCCGTTAGTTTTTCAAACAAAAGTTATGTCGAAAAATTGACTTACCAATTTACCCCGACTGATTTCCGAACTAAATTTTTGTCAAAACGTAGAGAAATTAAAAACGTATTATATTTAACCCGGCGTGTTTCCAAACAAAACTTACGTCGAATTGTAGACAAAATAAAAAAACATTAATAAAAATAAGCACGAAAACATTTTATATTTGAGCTGACTCATTTCTGAACAAAGTTTACGTCGAAATCTAGACCATCTCAAGTGTATATAAATATATACACGAAAACGTTTTATATTTAACCCGATAAGTTTTTAAAAATGTTAGGGAATAAAGTGTAAAAGATTGAAAGTTGAAGGGTGAAGAAGCAAAAAAATAAATAAATCTAGGTGTGTGTGGAGATATATTATGTGAAATGCAAGAGCACTAGCACTACAAAACCGAGTTTTTGTCAGAATTTTCACCAAGTAATATATATCAAGGATGGTGACTCTACCGATCTTTCCTTTTTAAGTTGTAGTATAATTAACAATTTACTATTAAACTATTTTTATAATAAACCGACTTGAGAGGTTGTAAACATATGCGTTAGCGGACTTTCGACCGGTTCTTCAAAGTTCTATTAAAAAAGTAGCCGGATAGTTAATGTAACTATATATATTATAGAGGCAGGGAAGGGTTCACGTAAGAACTTGTTTTTTTTATAAGAACTCTAGTAAACAATGTGAGACACAATTTTTTAATGGTAAAATGGTAAATAACGAAAACACGAAAAATAACATAAAAATAAAAACACAAAAATGTTTCCCTCTTTCGTAAAAAAAACTTACAAAAAAAATTGTTTTTCTACGAACGTCGTTTTACACATGTGTAATACCGCATTTACATATGTGTAAAACCTGATTTACACATGTGTAGAACCGGATTTACACATGTGTAAATAACGTGTGGATGATTTTTCTATAAAGTATGTCAATATGGTACGCGTTGGAAAGATAAAAAGTACTGAATTTTATAGTGAAATTTTTTGAAAAAATAATGTCCTTAAAAAAAGTTATGAACATTTTGAAAAAAAAAATGAGTTGAATGTGATGTTAAATGTGTGTCTTATATTGGTTCCTAAAATTCTCACAAAAATAATGATTCTCAATATAACATACTCACACCGATGGTTTCTTGACGTGATGACAGTTGTTGTTTATCCTCATTAAAATGGTATGGATTCGAGACACAAGAGGCCATAAGTAATTTTAAATGATAGTTTTTAGAGGATGTATATTCATCTTAAAAAAAGTAATATATGCCATAATTCTCAAGTATCAACCAAACAAAGCTTTGGATGTTTGAAGGGATTTTCTTATATATAGTTAAATGTGGTCGAAATGGTTTTTAATGATAAGTTAAAGAAAATATGTTGCATGCTAATATTAAAATATCTAGAAAAATAAATAAAGCACACATTAGTGAGAATTTAGTTGCTAAATTTAATGAAAATATTGGGTTTTGATATGGTGTCCATTAAGCAAATATGTTTAAAAAATCTAAGTTTAGCAATATACAAAACCAATGTCTAATAAATAAGTAATGTATGTATCCTTAACAAATGTGTGACATCAAACTATATAAATAAATAACTAATCTTGGTCTACACATGTAAAAGGTAATATAAATCAAATCCATTCAAAATAGAATGAAGCTTGAACTCATTATACCTTTATATACCTTGAGGTTTTAAATTTTATTAAAGTATGTGTTTTTTGCTAATACTAATTATTATGTGCAGTGGTAGTTGTCATTATTAGCATCATCATTATTACTATTAGTATTATTAACTTGATATTTTTTACTGGTTCACTGGTCAAAACAATCTTTGAAATCAGTTAAAGGTCATAATCAAACTAAAAGTGCATCTGAAGAGGATGTAGTATTTTATTGCCTCATATGCTAAGTTCCTTTCATATTGCTTCAGGGTTGAAGATTAATATATCGAAAGTGACTTGTGCGGGTTTCCAAAATGGAAATTGAATGCATGGATATATAACTCCATTAACTCATTACGTGTCTTGTTCGATATATCATTCCTTGTTTTCTATTGTGGATTATCGCTTATAAATTACTCGAGATTGACTCATTATAATTCGTATTTAACTGAACTTAAACAAGCTTGAATCAGCTCGCTATACATGTTTCACAACACATGTTATGTGATGAGGCAAGCCACGTAACACATAGTTCAACATTAGCCACCATCGTTGCCATTAGCAATGTCATGATGTTTATATTTTTAATCTTAAAATTAAAAAAAAAATAGAACACTTAAACTCAAAGCAATATTATTTTAGTTAATCATGTAAACTTTTTAGAAAATAATTCAATATAGATCCTATAATAACAAAAAATATATTTGTATCAAATTCTAGAAACAATTAAACATAAAATGTTTGTAGCAAAGTCTATTAAAGTATTTCAAAGAAATATGATTTAACACAAAACTGATTTGAATCATTTACAATAAGGTAGGAGAACATCGTTCAAAATGAATAAATTACAATATAAAGTAGACACGATAAAATGCTAAGAGTAGAAAAAAGAATTAAACAGAGCAATAAGCAAATTTTGGCTTATATTTGTGGTTGGCACATTACCTTAAAAAACATATTAGCCAAAACTTGGGGTTAACTATATACATATATTATTATATAATGTGTATAGTTACAGGTGATTTTAGTTGTGTTAGAGGTAAACAAGAGTTGTCATTCTATAGCCCAAAAAATGAATTGATTTCATCAATCAATAAGATTGGGTTCAAATATTGTGTGCAAAGCAAAACTACTTACGGAAACTTATTACGAAACTTTTATGGAAATGAATGAAAATTATATACTAATATTTCACACATATCAATATATACCATATATATATATATATATATATATATATATATATATCTTTACTTACTATATAATACATAAAGGATGGATAAAACAGTCATTTTACAATTTCTATAAGAGGCGCCTTTTGAACTACTCCTTCCCCTTCAGTTGTTCCCCATCGCAGCCCTTCAATTGTTCACGTACCACCGATCATCTCTACTTTTAACGCGCTGGAGACTACGAACGTCGGCTGTAACCAATGTCGAAGGTTCAAAGAATGCAGCGTGTGAAACCCATTCGGCACCTTCAATACCGGTCACCACTTTTAAGGCGTCGGATGCACTGCCATCGCAACCTATTCGGTATTCACCAAATCGCTGTCGTGGATTCAAGCATTTGAAGCGAATTTGTGAAGAATTGAGTCATTGAAGGATGGAGTTTGAATTTGTGTGGTTTTTCATTGACTGGTTGAATGATTTAGGGTTTTTTAGGGTAATGAGTATTGATAATTTGTGGACGATAGGAGGAGCAGAAGAAGATATTGAGATGTTGAATTCAAAAGTGGTGTATGAGGGGTGGATGGTGCGGTATGTGAGAAGGAAGATTGGGAGATCTTTCATGCATATGAGGTATTTCGTTTTGTAGTAGAGGTTGCTTGCTTATTACAAGAGGAAGCCCCAGGATGATGTGGTAATTGTTATTATAAATTTCAGTTTTGCAGTGATTAGTGATTGCCTCTGTGTTTTGTAGTTGACATTGATATTTATTTTGGATGCCAGCAATACTAAGTTTTAGTTTAGAGCACAAATGCAAGAACAAATACGATAGATTTTAGTTTTAGTTTTTTGTTTTTGAATCTGTGACAACTTTGGTAGGTGTGTATTAATGTGTGCTTTGTTTTTTATTAGGTTCCAATCAAAACTTTGGTTATTGATGGCAACTGTAAAGTGGAGGATCGAGGTTTGAAAACTCAACATGGACACGTGAGTCTATTAATTGATTATGTTGCTTGCTTTTGTCTAATTCATGTTATCATATCAAATTCCACTTTGAGTAATACTTAGTTCAACTTAGGAGATCAAATGTTGATTGAAGTTGAAACTTATAATCTTAGCTTTGTTGTTATTAATCGTGTACATGTCAACAAAATCTATATCAGCCATCAATTTTGAAGTTAATATGGTTCGAAATATGGTTAGACACTAACATTGAACAGTTTTTTGCAAGGAGACTTTTCATATTGTTGAGTCTTAATTACACTCCATGAAACTATACATCCATAAGAGGAACATTAAATAGTAAACGTAATGTCAATTTCATTTAGATATCCAATTTAAATTTGAGTAAATATCAAATTGACAGAATAGGTCAAATGCTAACCTCTAACAAATGCCTTCAACTTAACAAAAAAGAAGGTTAATTTCAGCAGTCATTGGCATTCTTATTAGTTTTTCATGCTCATATTGCTTAGTTCACATTATTTTCTAAATCAACTATAGTTTATTGAAATTTTTTAAACTAAAAATACCTTCATTTTATGCAAGAAGAAGTGTACAATACCAACTAAATACATTGATGTTTATTGACTAATCACCTCCAGATTATGAGGTTGAACTCATGTATATGGTATTTCCCAATTTCTTTTTAAATCTAATTCTTTGTTCAATATCATGGGTAGTTTTTACGACCATTAAGTTAACATTCAACTTGCAGAATTTGATCTTTTCAAATGTATGTATGGTTTCGGTCCTTCTTTTGCAATGGGACATGTTAGCTACTAATCTACAAATTCATCAAGAAAATATTAATCACCGATTGAATCCTTTCTTCTGCATGAAGTACGAGAGGTTTAGATAGATTTTCTATCAATCGATATACCAGTTTTACTTAATCGCAAAGAGATAAAGATCTTCGGCACTTTATATTTCAAGGATACTTGTTTTTTACCTTTTTAACAGCATGTTAAGTTAGCAGAAGTATTTAGTCAATTATATATCTACTTTAGGATGAACAATATGATGTGCTAGGCCACTTACAAACCCTTCCTGGGTGCTTATTTATAAACAAGAAGTTAGTATCGTTCTACTTTTTAAATAATAGATACCAAATTCTGTTTATTTTCTTAACTCTAGGATCGAATCTCCAATTTTTGCTAGATGAAGTAATAACGAAGCTTAATTATCTTGTTGTGATTAAACCTTTTGGTTATGTCCATATGAATCTAAGCTGACACCTTTCCAGATACTTAACATAGCCTATCTTCATAGCATAAAGCTCATCAAAGCTTAGATTTGTTAATATCTAATTTTTATTTAATTTGACATGCCTATATGGCTTTATTATCTTTTTGTAGGATTAGATAAATCTATATATCTATCATGTGTATTAAATTTCTTCTAATGTTTAATTTGTTTTGTCATGTTTACCAATTAAAACTTACTGTTTGCCATGGACATTTTCCGCTATTGTTATATGCTTTGAGAAATGTGTTTCTTTAGTGTTGTGTTCCTAAAGAGAGTTCTCTTTGATAAGCGATTACCTAATTTTTTGGTTATTGTAACTTTTTATGTCTCTTTATCACTCTTTGCAGCATGAATGACTTCATAAAATGCTTCATAATTTATTCAAAAGTTGCATTGCAACTGATGTGAAGATCAATGACGCCAATATTTGGCCACTAAAGTCTAGAATTAAAGCAACCTTATGCAGGTTCATAGTGGGTTCAGAAGCTTCATAAATGTATTTGTACTCTTTGTGGTCTTCTGCAAACAACTTTATATTTGTTACCTTGATGAGTTGATGATCACGATCAGATGCTTATACAACTTCGAATCAACTATTACAAACCAATGTAACAGAATGATTTAATTTATTGATGAACCATTCTACCACTCAAGCTAGCACAAGGCCAAAGACCAAAAATGGATTTAAAGTAGCAATCATCTCATTTTGGAATTGTGTTAATCAAGTTGAAGCTGATAAAAATCAAAGGTGTAATAAAAGCCTCTTGATAAAAATAATACAGAACCTGGAACTGAAAGCTTGGTTCAATACGCAATGATGTTTTTTTTAAAGGAGAGCGGATGAATATGTCTAGAATGAACTGCAACCTATCCGAGTTATAGTGCAAAAAAATTAAGAACCATTTTGTCTAATCAAATGGCTTTGGTTAGATTCAGATAGAAAAAGTGTTGCTGCAACATATTCCAAGATATGTAGTCTATATGTCCTCTAATCTATATAAGAGATGTACTTGTCACTCATGCCACTACAAAGCGGTTATAATTGACGGTGACAACCTACATCTTCATCATGCTCTTTTGCTAGAGAAGGAATGTAAATTCTATCACACTCTTTATATGTCTCTGCTACCTAATCTTTCAACATAAAGAGTTAAGAGTGAAATGATTATTCGGTGTTATTTTGAGAATTTTTCAGTTTGCTTTTAATACATGTATCTTTGAACATTAAGGTTTAACTTCTTAACTGTTTTAAACTTTTTATTGCTTAATATATTTTGAAAAATTGATATTTTGAAACTTCATTTGCACCTGAGAGCTCAATTAAATGTTGGAGGGTTTTTCAAAGTATGTTCTTTTAATTTATGAATTTGGTTATTTAAATAATAACTGTTGAAGTGTTTAGTTATATTATTATCCGCATATGAGGGTTTTTTTTCCATCGTGAAGCTTATGTTGTGTTAAGTTTCAATTTTGGTTTTTTTTAATTTTAAGTTGAAGATGTTTTTGATTTATAGTTTTTTGAATACCCAAGTGGAGGGAAATTATGGTGGCATATATAATCTGTTGGTGGAAATCCTAATCACCTTTTATTTGGGATTAGGTTGCAAGATGTTGCGGGTCACATGAGTGTCTTCTTATACTGGCTTACAGATTAAGGTATAATGCTTAAGTACTTTAGTTATTGCTTATGTTGGACATCTTGACTAACTCTGAATATGCTTTGTTTTTGCCTTTTGCATTCTGTTAAATATTTTTACTGGGTTGTTAGCAAGTAAGTCATCTATATATGGAGTTATGTGATTCAAATGCTTATCTTTGCTTTCTTTGTGGAGGAATTGTGTGCTGAGGTGAGGATTCCAGAGGCTAAGGTAAGCTTATTTTATTCTTCTTTTCAATTTTCTTTTGTTTAATTCATATGGTTATATTTTTTCTTAAAGGCTTTTATTGCTTGGCTCAAGTATTATTTCTAGCAGCTACCATACGAGTTAGTTTCTTTGCTTTCTTTGCAGGCATATGCAACACTTTAGAAACCATTATCACCACAAACAACTAAGAATAACAGGTTGGTTTCTTTGTGATTTTCGGAGTGTTTTTTTAAGGTTGTTATCGTTAGTATTATTACGACTATTTAGTTATTTTTTTCGTTTGTTTTGAGTTTGTTAAGCTTCATAATGTTTTTAATATTTTAGATCCATTACTAAGAACAGTGTGTCCACTTGTGTAGGTATTGGTTTCCGTTGCCTGTTTAATGTTTATCAAGCAACTAATTGTGGTTGATTTGAAAGCAATTTCATGTCTGCATCTTAATTCCAAGATTTGGTTTCCTATGATTTGTGTGTATTGCAAACTTATGAACATTCTTATTAAATATTTTTATCTTTGTTTAAAACTTATTGATCCACATACAAAACTCCCATTTGTTTATGAGATGTTTTTTTACTAGCTTCAAGAAAACTGTAAACAATAACTTAACTCATGCGACTTCTATTGATGTTACCTTTAGATATGTATAACATTATGTTTTAGCAAGTTTGTTGGGTTGGTTCAGGGCAAAATATTTACTTTCGTCACGTTTGATTCCCAAGCATACAACACATATTCCTTCTATTAGCTTTTAAAACTACATTTTTTAATTTATGTTTACCTATATTATGCTTACTAATTGTAAAGTGTGCATCCCGCCGTAACGCGCGGGCTTCCCACTAGTGTGTGTATATATATATATATATACGTATATACGTACGTATACACGTGTGGTATACACGTGTATACGTACGTATACACGTACGTATACACGTAGTATACACGTACGTATACACGTACGTATACACGTACGTATACACGTACGTATACACGTACGTATACACGTGTATACGTACGTATATATATATACGTATATAGACATATATAGGTATACATACGTGTGTATACACATATATAGGTATACACACGTGTGTATACACATATATAGGTATACACACGTGTGTATACACAATATAGGTATACACACGTGTGTACACATGTCTATACACAGATATAGGTGTACACACACGTGTGTACACATGTCTATACACAGATATAGGTGTACACACACGTGTATAGGTACATATAGGTGTACACACACGTGTATAGGTACATATAGGTGTACACACACGTGTATAGGTACATATAGGTGTACACACACGTGTATAGGTACATATAGGTGTACACACAGTGTATAGGTACATATAGTGTACACACACGTGTATAGGTACATATAGGTGTACACCACGTGTATAGGTACATATAGGTGTACACACACGTGTATAGGTACATATAGGTGTACACACACGTGTATAGGTACATATAGGTGTACACACAGTGTATAGGTACATATAGGTGTACACACACGTGTATACACGTATATATGTATATGTATGTATACATATGTATATAGGTCTGTATATGTATGTATATAGGTCTGTATAGTATGTATACATAGGTATATAGGTCTATATATGTATGTGTATACATATATAGGTCT